>OZ024902.1:71742052-71895881 GCA_964017125.1 Flabesymbios commensalis
TAACAATAACAATAACAATAACAACAATAATAATAATGATAATGATAATGATAATGATAAGGATAAGGATATAAGTATACAAATAATTACAATGACAATGACAATGAAAATGACAACAATAATACATAGACGATAATAATTCGAAAAACGTTTTGTTCTCAAATGTATTCATAAAATATATGCACTTTCAGATATTTAACTTTGATAGTGTTCGAATTTGTATATTTTTACATTAAACTAAACGTTGGGGAATGTAGTATGTAAAAGTAATTAATCGTATGACACATTTTTGCAATCTATGTAGTGGTAATAAATATTTGTCAAATGTGTTTCCCCACACCTCTATACCATACGAAATGAAGATCAACACAAAGGAATTGTAATAATAAAAATACAAGTGTTGATATATTTAACAAAGTCCTGGTTTTACAGATGATACCGATACTTTTAGAGAGTTTGCTTTTAATACCAAACAATTTAGGGGAATGTACTCTGTCAATATTATTAATTTTGCTGTCTTAATTTATTTCATTATGTTTGTGTATAATATAATTTCATGTGGTAAATATTATGAAATTAGTCTTTTTGATGTTTAAAGATTTACTTCTAGCCACATTACAATTTTAGAGAAATCCGAATGCATTTGTTTTACTAATTATGTCTCCCCCGTACTACGGGCAGACATGTTGTTTTTGCATCTATGTTTTTGCATTTATTTAACACATTGTGTTTGATGTGATTACGTTTTTGTGCTTGTTAACAAGTTGCTTAGTATTCTTCCATATTTCATTTAATTCGTTGGCAATAAATTATAATATTTTTTTTCAGTTTGTCGTAAAATATTTGTAAATATTTTACGATAGATTTTATGGACACATTCGTTATAAATATTTTCTTGTTTCGTTTGTTTTACAAATAACTAACTTTTATAATTTATGGAAGAGTTAAGCCCTGCGGTAAGCCAACTTATACGATCAGTGTATCTTGATTGATATAACTAGCAAACACGCTGATCTTTCTACGAGTTTTCGTTAATAAGAAACACTATAACAGTCTCAATGCAAATACTGCGCACTTTCCTTGGCCGTAATGAAAATATTATTAGGTTGATGACTACAGACTGCAGTTACATAGTGACTACTAAAATTAGGCAGCCTACAACAAGTCGTTTGATATTACACAATACATTTATGATAATGTAATAAAAATAAAGATATCAAAGAAGACAATATCACGCGCGTCGTCTCCTGTTCAGTCGTTTTCATGTAGTTGAAGTGTGTTATTTTTGTGGTACAGCTGGGTCAGCGTCACAGATACGGTAGACTCGCATTTTACCAACATTTATTTAGATGAACGACTCTTCTCGGTCCAGATTTGACTAGATCTCAATCTTTAACTTCTGGCGTACTGATTTCACTAATAAGCATAATTATTTTATTCATGCTCTTATAATAACTTGCCTGACAGACAATTTCCCAATTGATAATTGGACAGTGATACATCATCCAATCGTAATAGCTGACGTAGCATGTATCATTATTTTATCCATTCAAAGTGTTCTATCTGCCACCATGACATCTGGTAGAGGGGACGGTTCGATCTCGCGTTTATAAATTATGGTGTATATTAAATGAGATATTATCTCTTCTCATTTAATATACAACACAATTTATGTTATCAATGAAATATACAACATTTTTGTCCACGAAGAAAATAATCTTGGTCCTAATTCAGTCAGCTTATTATTTGATTGCTAATATGAATGAAATTAAACGAACTAAAATCCTGGAGAGTGGAATATTAAACTTAAGTTGAAAACTGAGAATGTTATGGAATAAATATCAAAAGTTTATATAAAAAAAAAATGCTAGCAGAGCTTTGATTATATAGATGACACTTTTTGCATGTAAGACGATATCGCGATGGAGCGCCAATAACTTGATCGTTTATTCACTAGCCTCGACCATGTTTGTGAATGTGTGCCGCGTACGGCACTTTAAACATGTATCCGCGATGGTCTCCACGGGCACCTACGTCCCTGATCAAGGTCGGATCCCATGTGCCGGCTTACTCAGAGGACGGCCTGCCGCTGACCTCTGTCATTCCTCGTCACCATTTGGAGATCAGGTCATCAATCCTGCTATCCCCAGATGACAGAACGTCTAAATTAGTGATCCCCAATAATTACTGGTGCCTGATCCTGGTGCGACCACTCAGACAGATGTGGCCTGTTACTGCGTTCTCATGGCTTGATACAATCCAATAAATGAATGATATATATGGAATGAGGAAGCATAGTATTTCCACCTGTGTATCTATATATATGCACAAATCAGTTGCACATAAGGCAGTTTGATTGATGTGGGTGGTGGGGGGATGCGCTTATATGTTCACAATAGTGGCCTAAAACCCGAATCATTTCATTTTCACTACGTCCTCTGAGTTCCCTGTTATGGATTATAACTTTACGTCCGATGAATAATGACATCTCCTTGGTAATTTTGTTAGCTTGTTTCAACCTGCTGCCGAGTTCTCAAAATAAATCATTGCATTCTCGATGGCCTGTTCTAACCTGAAATAAGGCGTCGTAACCCAATCGTCCACACTACCGCCGTCAGATATGATTCCTAAACTCAGAATGTTATCTGTTGGTAAATGAGGATTTCTTCTAAATAATGAAAAATATGTCGAATACCCAGTGGCAGCATGTTATCAGAAAACACCAACTCACTTAAATGTTCAGGGCATTTTTTTCGTGAGCCAACGTGTGTAGACGATCATGCATCATTCTATTAAATTGCTCATATCACATAATTCCCTTTTAGCGGCGTCGTATGACAATCACTTACGGTACGGTGGAAATGAGAACAAATTGACCAAAACTTTGGCTACCGTGAGAGCTTTCTGATTACGAGTTGCCACTGCCTCAGACAACTTAAACGTAAATACATCTGGTATAACCAAGACATTTCCACGACTATCACAGGACTACTCCAGTAGTGAAATTCGACAGATAGCACAAGGAGGGATTTACTAGGGTTCTACTACAGGATTCGGCGATTGCGCAATCATACATCTTTCAAATTGCTTGCACCACGTGAAAACGTATTAAATTGTCCTGCCCAATACCACCTTCTACGAACCAGTCATTGATGTCCTTCAAGATCGTATACATGATGTAATATCCCAGGAATCAGTTTTTCAGGTAGAACTAATTGTAATACATTTTCCTCATCTCCACAAAACCGCGATATAGTACATCGTCTTTAAGATGGAATCGATCACATTAACCTAATAATTTTCGCACAGCGGATTTTTCTCATTTGTTTGTATAATGACCTGCATAAACAATAAACCTTTTAAACGTTGTACTATTATTGTTGCACGCCGATTGGAGCAACTATATGCCATATTAAGTACGCATTTCTTTTATCTACGGCTATTTTATTATGGTTCAAACGCTACCAGGTTGGTTAATCAATGTTGTTTCAATGCTGATCCAACGTGTCTGACGATGGTCAGAAGCAATCGAACATTGGCTCACTTTGCTTTGCGGCAACACTGTGGCATTGCTATGAGGTGTCGCGTTCCTCCCCCCTAGCCAGAAATGCAACTACCCAGATAATACAATAGATCGACCCATTGCTGATGTAATACTGAGCCATCGTCTGCGACGCTGCGCCAACATTATTCCAATCTAATCTCTTTAAGCTCTAATCATGAGAATAATCGTGAATGTAATTCTTCCTTACATTTTTCAAACACGCAAGTATTATACCTAGCGACCTCAAACGTTATAATAATATTTGACTTGTTCATAAGGGATGTTTCCAAAAATGTCAACAGTTTCCCACACACGGCAACCCTCTTTCCACAAAACAGGACACAACCACAGGAGCAAAGGGCCTAATGATAAGCTTCAATTGGGTACCAAGAAACCTAATTTCTATAAAAGTTACAAGAGATATGTTTTAAGCACATTTTGAAAAAATAACCCACTTACTAAAAATCAACATTAGGATTTGCCCACCCAGATGGTACCGGTTGATGAAATTTTGGCTATTGCCCCATGGGCTAAACATTCCTATAACCAGGAATGCTACATTTTATAAGCAGCTACGTTTGAGTTGGCTATTCTACATTTTGTCATAAAGAGACGTGTTCATACTGACAACTATGTGTCAGTAATAATTATGAAGTAACCCATATATGGGGCTATTTTTCCAAATTCACTGTAAAATATTATTATGTTACTATATTATTATGATCATCAATAATGAGAATACTCAATATAAATGATAACTTTCTGCTGGTTGACATTACAAGGGATACTTTAGCACTGGTGATTAACCTTTTCCAGCACAGTTTTTACCCCTCAGCCATTAAAACTCCCAGTAGGGTCTGTAACAGCGAGAGTGAAGTCTTTGTGATCCTAGTAACAAAGTCCTGATGACTGTAACACAAACTTGGTGATAGGCTACGCAAACTTGATGATCCTGTACTACACCATGAAGAGAAAGTTCAGTTTTGTCCTTTTTTTACACGAATAACAGTCTCTAACCATCATCAAACTAACAATATCTCATGCATCAATGTATGCTGCCATGTTAAGGAATATTTCACGACCCTGTGATTGCTATACACTCCCGTTTAGGCTGTTGTGTCAGCATCCTAGTGAATTGTGATTGCTGGTCGGACCACAGCAGAGATCGCCGATTTCTAACGATATAGCGGTGGGTTATAAGTAAAAGACTAAATAAATGTAATAAACTTTGTTGTGTGATGTGTTAGAGATGAAAACATGCGATTACAGTTATATTTTTCACTAAAAGTGTGTAACACAAACTTGATGATAGTAATGGAATGAGTAACAAAGTCTTCATGATAGTGTAACAAAGTCTTGTCAAAATTGTAACCAGGTCTTGGTGATAAAGTAACGAAGAATTGATGATAGTGTAGCAAAATCTTGATGATAATGTAACGAAGTCTGTTTGATTATCGCAAATATGGAATTATCCTGTGCAAGTTCATCCAGCATTTTTCTGGATGAAACAGACATCGCTGCGAATCTGTCCTTGTCAGTACAGCATCTAGATCTCCAATTTCTATCTATATACCGGTGCGAGCTTTCCCATAGTCATATTCGAGTTACATGCATAGAGTAGGCCTACTCCCAACAAATGCATAAACTTTGCATGAAAAAGATGTTGTGAACCGCGTGCTACAATTGTGATTTATTGAATTTTACAACATCCCAGAAAAGCTGTGATGCAATGTGATTAACATCAAAGCTACGAGAGCAAACCATATTAAAATAAAACCATTCCAAAAGATTGTGCTCTGTCATACGTGATAAGAGGTAAAAGTTTGTTTAAATGTTTCATAATTTCTTCCAGTTTGAATTCATTCAAATCTGCAGTCACTTCATCAAATTCTTCTGAATGTTTGCATCCAGTCGCTCTACTGTCACATTTCATTGTTTACTAGCTTTTTTTTTAATTGACAACCAACCGAGGCTCGTCATCGAGGTTGTGCATGATATACATATACATGTAGGTTTGTGCTCCAAACTGTTCAAAGGCCTGGAGTGTGCAGTGCTGTCTATGGTAGGCCTGCTGTGCACTATAAAGAACCCTTGAAGTTAATCGATAAGAGTAGAGTATAGGTTGACTTTGGGCTTCTTTGTGTCTCGATATTGCCATGAGTGTGCAGAAAGAGTCGCAAAGCAATATTCACACTGCTGACAATAGTTATTTGGTTGGCCTCAGGCTAATATTAGGCTTGCAACAACCCTAGACCGTTACAACGTTAGCCTTGTGGCATTGCTTCTAGAGCAAG
This sequence comes from Flabesymbios commensalis, assembly GCA_964017125.1. Lineage (NCBI taxonomy): Eukaryota > Metazoa > Annelida > Polychaeta > Terebellida > Flabelligeridae > Flabesymbios > Flabesymbios commensalis. The sequence goes on from OZ024902.1 coordinate 71,747,891, forward strand.
AAATATAGCCACATTTATTACCGCAAAACAAATGTGGTGGGTTAGACCCTTGTTGGCCCTAAAAGCCAGTTACAGACAATACCCTTTTACAGGGTCTAAAACCACGAATAAACCTACTTCAAACTTTATAGCAGGATGGATCCGTGCTTGATCCACGAAATTTTGCACAGTGTTGGCCCTCCAATTGATATCAACAAATGTAAGGAAAATAAAAGACTGGGCTACTTGTATACATTTTGTGATGTAAGTTGATTCAAGTCAGCCTAATTTGGTTGATTAATTTATTGATGGATTGATTGATTGAACATTGATAAATGCGTCTCTCTGTAACTGTGTATCCCCCTGGAAATCATACAATGGTCCCGACCGGGAGCCGCTCGGACATCCTGAAGGCACCGGCGGAACTCCACCCGGGTCCCTTACAAGTCAAGGGGGGGGGGGGGGGCGTGCAGGTACCCTGCGTGCTGTCCCTCAAATATTGTCCCCGTTTCCCTGGCAAATCCCGACAGGGGCCCCGCCGAGCCCCTGCCTGACTGTTTGCAGGCTTGATATACGTGGTATATTTCTCGCCGGGGCCCGTTAGAATTAAAAGTAACCCGGGGCCCGACCGGGGTGAAAAAATGGACGGCACCCGGTCGGGGTCCCTCCGGGTCCAGTGCAGGACGGCCAAAAAACGGCCAAAGACAGCCCGGGAACTGCCCGGGAAGGCCCAAGGCATGGGCTTGTGCGACACCACACGTCTCATCACATTCACACATTTCAAAACGTTTTGCTTTGTATTTCAATTTGTTTGCTGTTGACAGAGTAGGCCAAATCAGTCAACTTTTTTTCAGATTGTTTTATAATGGTGTGTCTGATCACATTTATTGCAACACCAAACTTTCCATGACAATAATGGATACATCCTTTATTGTGATCATATTATCAAGGTAAACGTTATCATCCAGACTGTGTGACATAAGCAAATACTATTAGGAAGACCTTGTTACACTATCACTAAGACTTTGATACATTCATTTATTGTTTTTCATCATTTTGACGATGATAACTAATAAACACCAGTGTAACAGACAACCATTGTAACAGATAACAATATGGAGTAATACTTACAATCTTTATTTGCGATTATCATAAATAAACAGCAACATAAAACGATCATATCAGCATTATATTTGGAAAACATCACTAACAATTGATTATTACATATGTCATGTTATTTTGTACACGGAGACTCGGACAACTATATCTTATACATGTTTGTATAATTTAATTGCTAAATCATGTGTTTTCGTGCCATCTTAAGCCGTCATCAGTTTGTATGTTGTCACACTGTAAACAAAACTATCACCACGTCTGCGTAGCCTATCACCAAGTTTGCGTTACAGTCATCAGGACTTTGTTACTAGGATCATAAAGACTTCATTCTCGCTGTTACAGACCCTACTGGGAGTGATTAATGCTAAGGGGCATAGTGATCACCAGAAACGGGCTGGTGGGGGATTCAGGCGGTGCAGTTGCTAGTAAGCGAGATCACTTCATAACGCCTAGACTCAGAGCCTTCGTTTTCTTACCTCATGAGCATGACACTAATCTGAAGGTCAAGTTCGAAATTCAGGGACCTTGACATATTTTCAAGGTCATTGGGTCACGGAAACCAAAATGGCTTGTGGGCGCGATAACTTCATAACGCCTCGAGCTAGGGCCACATTTGCATACATTTATAATACTTGATATTGATGGACAGAGCCTACGGCTGAGGGGTTCTGCCATGATGGTTATTTTTTAATTACCACGATAATTTAACGTCATGATAGCGTCATAATTTAACCACTGGTAGCTGTAGAAGCATTATGGAAGGGATAAATATTGGCCAAAAGGTGGTAAATATTCTGCAAAATTGAGTCACCAACATTTTATACTACACATGGCTGCCATCTTAGATTGATGCATGTGCAATATATTAAAATATAAATAGTGTTAGAAACGGTTGCCGTGCTATAGACAATTTAAAGATTGCACATTTTTTCTGGTGAAGAGTAAAACAACCATCTTGGATTGTTGCTTGAACAAAACATCAAGATAAAAAAAATAGTGTTGGGAATTAGTTTATCGTGAAAATTACACTTGGAGCAGTGTTGTTGATATTATTATCGACCATTATTAGGGTTGACCATTTTCAAAGAGTCTACACAATAATCCTGGCCGAATTCACAAAGCAATACTCCATTAATATTATCACTAGCTTTGACCGGTGATTCACACGAGCAAAGATAGTTAATTAGGCCTCACTGGCATAATTGAAACAGACGTTAGAAAAATCGCATGAATAATATAAGCCTATCCTCAGTCATGCGTATTATTACAATAATTTCAAGTCAACTTTAGCTGAATGCTGGGTCACTAGACCAGACGTGGCTGGCGGTAAGGTGTCACCCGGAGGGGGAATTCAAGCCACTATTATTTTTACGTAGCTGGACCACTCAAGGGTTCAGAATCAACCTGTTGATCAGGTAACTGCAGCTGTTTTAATGAAATATGGCCAAAAATGACCCATGTGTGATTTAGGTCCGATTTTGATAAATCGAGCGTATTACATATTTTCGCCAACTGAGTAATCAAATTTTGCGGTAAATCAATATATTTTATATCAATAGAAAGCTACTGGTACAGGCCTCCTCATGGATGTAAAATATTTTTGTCTGATCATTGAAAAATGCACAAGAGAGCTTTAAGTTTGTACATAAAGGAGGGATGGAATGTCAACTGGCGTGAGATCGTCTTTTTTTGTTTGTTTTTCATCGGCTCGATAGGCGAATAACTTGGGCTATTGTGTCACTATGCATTAAATTACTGAATCAGCTAATTGTTCATATTAATGTAATTTTGTATGTTTATGCTAAATATATACATTAAAACAATGACAAATCAATTGAGGTTTACAATTAAAATTTGACACCTAAGTGAAGCTATTTCAAACTTAACTGTACTGTGACCGACCTGACCACTGCTGATTGTCACTGCCTACAACTTCGCTCCCCCCACATTGAAGCTGACGTTTTCACTTTTAAATAAATGGTGCACTGTACGTGTCAGCTTTAACAGATACAGAAAACTCCTTCAGTCTTCAAACACTGCCAGCATGTCAGTGGACCTTATAGGGCAATTGTCATATTGGATTGGATACATGTATAATCATCGGTGTTGCTAGGTCACTGGGTGTATTGGACATGATGTGTGATTACTGTGTCTATGATCTATGACCATACTTGTGCAGTGACCGGTCACACATTTTCATGTGAGATGCATACTTTATGTGCTTCGGATTATTTATTCTTGTTGTCATATTTAAATAATTTTGATAATGAAACAGAAGGAACTAGTATAATTAATTCATTTATCGAATACATTTGTTACGATTCGAAAGATATTGATGTTAATCATTGATGTTAATCATCACGTTTTACTGTGATTGCAATTGTGATCAACACAATGTTAAAATACCCACGAAAAACGACCAAAAAGCACATGTATGTCTATGGTTGGTTTTATTTCAACCCTTTATTTTACCTATTTTAACACTTTCTCAACCATATTACACGCTTTTTTGGTTAGATGTAAAATTTGCGCACTTTCTTTACAACTCGGGAATAATGACTGTGTTTCACATTTTTGGCGAATGTGTACCCAAATAATTTAATATCAGTTGAGAGTCTTTATCAAGAGCTTTAACGTTGATACATAATAGTTTATTTCCGTTAAATACGAATAGTCAGGCAGAATATTGGCTTTTGGGACTGAACCTTGCAATGTCAAATTACAATAGTTTTTTTGCATTTCTAAGTCGGCAATATCCATCTCTTTAAGAATCAGCTGGCGTTCCATGCCTAAACCTTGTGGGTTTTTCAAAATTCCAGATGGCCGCCAAGATGGCCGCCATATCACTAAAATTGCCGTATACACTCTAATTTGATGCAATCACAAAAATACAAGACTACAGAAATCCAAGTGCTCCCGCCCCAAATTAGAATTAGATTGAAGCGATTTAGTGTAGTGTTATTAACGTAGTCCTAGACTGGGTCAGAAATCAAGACGCAAGACAACTAAGGCCCCAGAGGCTAAGTCTACGAGTAAAATTAAGAGCTAGACAGTCAGTCAGAGACTCCAAACCTCCATCAGAATTAATAATCTTAATCCGGATCCCGATCGTAATCCAGATCATGACCACAGTTTAATAGATTGGTCCTTGGTCCGAGACACACTTCTGATAAAAAAATCATGCAAATCTGGGAGATCGGATCATAATCCGGATCTGGATCATAATCCGGATCATCCCCTAAATCTAACAGCTTGTTCCTTAGCTCGAGACAGACCTCTGTTAAAACTTTCACGCAAATACGTCTGTTACTTTTGAGGGAATCTGACGGACAGACAGACAGACAACAAACCAGCTCGACCAAAAACATAACCTTCCTGGTGGAAGCAATAAGTCAGTCCAGAATCACTACTACTTGTTTTAGACTAATGGTCTAGTTAACTACCACGATTTGCCAGTATTATGCATATTAGTATCAATAATGATCGAAAGTCGTCCATTTTGAATTTGCTCAGGTTGAATTTTGCAAGGCATGTCCCTTCCTGAAACCTCAGATTGTGCTTCTGAGTAGTGGTCTGGCTATCCAGCATGGCTTACCAGATATCGGCTAAGTAAATAATGACCGGAAGTCGGCCATTTTGAATTTTATCAAGTTGAAATTTCTCAGGGTGCATTCTCCCCTGAAATTCATATTTTATTTTATAGTAATGGCATGGCCATCTAGCACGGTTTACAAAATACCGGACACATGAAAGTGAATAATGGCAGAGAGGCGACCATTTTGAATTTGATGAAGTCGATTTTTTCAAGTTGCATCCTCCTCTGCAACCTCACATTTTATTTTATTGCAATGGTCTAGCTATTTTGACTTTGATCAAGTCAAATTTTTCAGGGCGCATCCTCCCCTGAGACCTCAGATTTTGTTTGATAGTTATGGTCTGGCCACCGAGCACGGCTTACCAAATATAGGGCATATGAAAGTAAATAATGGCCGATAGGCGGCCATTTTGAATTTGATCAAGTCGATTTTTTTCTGTTTGCATCGTCCCCTGAAACCTCATATTTTGTTTTATATGAATATTAATGGCCGATAGTCAGCCATTATGAATTTGATTAAGTTTGAATTTTTCAGGATGTTTCCTCTCCTGAAGCCTCACATTTCGTTTTATAGTAATGGTCTAGCTATCTAGCACGGTTTACCCATATCAGGCCCATTGAGGTAAATAGTGGCTGATTGTCGGCCATTTTGAATTTGATCAAGTTAAGAAAATTCAGGGTGCATCCTCTCCTGAAACCTCACATTTTTTTCTAGTGATGGTGTAGCTATCTTGACCGCCTGAAAAGGCACAACTAGGTACTTTAGAAATCATATAATGTGCAATATGACAAACCTTGCATACACGCACACTAATTGTGCCTTCAAGATATGTACCCCTGTTCTACCTGCCTTTGCCACAATGGTGGCTTGCTAGACCACAATGATGCATGTCTACTCATGTGTTGTTGCAGATCAACTCATGGAGACCCAGAGGTCCACCAAGGGAGTCTACTTATAAAGCTAATATAGCATTTCAGGACGTTTATTCCTTCATAGAAGTGTATTGATCATGCGTACATTTTCATGATTTCTCCGAGGATGGGTATTAGGAACTACATATTTAAATCTATTTGGATCATTATTTAATATTATGGTCACGTCTATGTGTACACCTGTATGTCGGCTGTAGATAGAAATGTTATCTGATTATATGATCTGACCAGAATTGGAAGATATGGTCAAAGCCTTAGACATAACCATCAGCATGGTAGGCCAATTTGAAACACTTGGTGTGCGGTTATGAGAGGCAGGTACCGCCTTTTTGTTCCTGGTTCAAGAGATACACTTGCTCCGCGTGCTTTTGTTGTCAACAAAACATTATATTCAGGTCAAGATGTTGTAGTGATAACTTTCTTTAAAAATTCGAAGTCACTCCCTTACAGAGGAGATCTATATAGTATGTATATATGATGAAGAGCATATACTGGTGGCATAAGCGGGTGTCTTGGCCCTTCATGTGGTTCAAGTCGCTTTAATGAGGGATTGGATGGGGCATGGCATTTCTGATACTGCCATTTTTCTTCTCCACCTCCACTAGCTTTAACATGGACCCAGGGGGTCACGTATGAACTGATGAACAGAAGCATTACGTCATCGCAAAATAACTTTTTTAAATAATGTTCGTCTAGAGAAAGATAATCCGCCTTAATGGTCTTTATAGATAGCATCAATGTCTACCTAGTTCAAAAATCTACTCCGCCTATTCATGTCTCAAGGAAAGCCTGAACGGCATTATATTTGGCACGATCGATGGTATCTGACATCCGCTGCGTCTCAACCCATCCTTGCGTTGATGACATTTCTCTTCCAGTAGTTACTTAAATATTTTGAATGGCTCGTATCGTTGCTTTGGAACTTTTAAATCGTACTCATTTGGTAGAATACATACAGTAACATTTGTACAAAAAATAGTGCTTTTTGAAATTAAAATTGTCCCTCTTAATTTTTAGATGTAGTTTAAGCTAACACTTCATTGCCACGTTTGACAGACAGCAAGTTTTTTAGAATTCACATAGTTTGATGCACAATTTTTTATCCGAATTGATCATAAATTATGTCACCACTTGTCTCACTGGCAGAACGAATAAATTTCAATCCTTACGTAGTTACCTCGTCTGAAAAGTAAGAACTATGTCTTTGAAAAAGCATTCCTCACCACATTCTTCAAGAATTATTCAACCAAAACACATAAAAGAGAGCATATCATTATTCAGAACTGTAATTATATTATCAAACTAAACGCAAACATCGCTAAAAATAGTGATTGTGACATTTCAGATGTTATGGCGCTATTCGGGTGTTTAATCACTATTTTGGCGGCCATTTTGAATTTTTTACACCATATCTGACTTTGATCTCTAGGATAACATCATAATCGGGTTCCCCGAACCAAAAAACATGGACTTAGACACCAACATCAAGTTTCTAAGTCAATTTGTTAAGAAGTTAGAGCTTGTATTATGTTTAACTAGCCATTTTGGCGGCCATCTTGGATTTTGAAAAACCCACAAAGGTTGGACATGGAACGCCGGCTGATTCTTGGTCTATAGCTCATATTCAACTAAAAAATGTAAAAAATGTATTGTAATTCGATATTGCAAGGTCATCTTATGGTTCTGCCTCACTAGAAATGTACAACAAAGTGCTAAGTTTATATTTTATCCCTCCATTTGAAAAATTTCCAACGTTTTTTGGTGTATACCAGCAGGACTTCTCACCCGTGTTAACTTTATATGGTACAAATATTTATTATTACTTTTATATCATCGGGAGCCATTTTTCAAAAGCCATCTTGCCCAATTGATCTTGAACACTGAAAAAGTGATTATAGCCACTTTAAAAGTTATCTCAGCCACTACCTTGATTACCGAAGAAGTTATCACAGCGACAACCACTACAAAAGTGATCTTGGTCACTGATGATGTGATCACAGTCACTTTGAAAATTATCTAAGCCTTTTTAAACGTGAAAATATAGGGATGCAAACCCTTTTTTGACGACTTATATAGAGGTACCCTAAATATGCTATTAACAACGTCACGCAGTTTCAAATAGGGGGTAGGGTTACTTGAATTTATGGTATTTCTGTGCTAATAAACCGATCTGCAACTGATATATATCATGTTAACGGTATTGAAATTCTGCTTCTTATGGTATATAACTCATTCCAATATATCAAATATTGATCGCTCCATGTATGCCTAAACATAATTTAAGCGAAATCCAGGACAAAAAAAACCCGCTGGGAAACACCATTTCATCAAACGTTTTTTATATGTATCCACATTTGGGCCACGGTTTTTCAATTCAGATATGCTTATAAATAAGCCTGGATGTTATGTGTGCTTTTAAATTTCACACAGTTTTGGTGAGAGACAGATACAAAATGGCCGCCATCTGTTTTCTAAAAAAATGTGACAATTGATTTTTTTCACTTGACTCTGCATCGAGATAATGGACATCAAGCAAAATTAGCGCTATATTTATTAAAAAACCTTACATTATATGAAAACTAAAAAAAATCAAAGTGGCCGCCGTCTGTTTGAAAAAGTATCGACAAAAAACGGAAAACCCATATTAAAAAAATATACCAACATCTTCGAAAGTCACTATCCAGGGCCTTAACATAGATTCATAATATTTCATTTCTGCTAAATACAAAATGTACAGCAAAGCACTAAGTTTGTATTTTATCCCTCCATTTGTTTGTGGTCCAGATCGCCTTTATTATGGCTGGGATGATTTTTAATGTGGCTGTGGTGCTCTCGTAAGGAGTCAAGATCACTTTTGTAGTGGCCGATATAACTTTTTAGGGGTTGATAAAGGTCTGTTAGTGGCCAAGATCACTTTTGTAGAGGCTGGGATAACTTTCAAAGTGACTGTGATTACTTCTTCAGTTGCCAAGATCACTTTTCTAGTGGCTGAGATAACTTCGAAAGTGGCTGTGATCACTTCGTCAGCGGACAAGATCTCTTTTGTAGTGGCTAAGATAACCTTTACAGTTGCTGTGATCACTTCTTTAGTGGCCAAGATAAGTTGTGTTGTGGCTGAGATAACTTTTAAAGTGGTTGTAATCACTTCTTCAGTGGTTAGGATCACTTTTGTAGTTGCTGAAACAACTTTTAAAGTGGCTGTGGTTACTTCTTCAGTGGCCAAAATCACATTTGTAGTGGTTGAAATAATTTAAAAGTGGCTGTGACAAGTCATGGGACGAATGGGACAAGTCATAATTCGGGCTATCTGTCAGTAATTGTGTTAATATTTGTCCATGACTTGGAGAACAGATGATTATCAAATTGAGAAAAAACAGTCGTTTCGTGGTTCTCAAAGATGGGATGAATGCGACAGATTTACATACTTTTTTGACCGAAAAACAAATATTCTTACTAAAATATATTTTCTTTTCTGCTGTTATTATATACTATAGATATGCCTATATTGAAGTATCGTATTATGACAAATAAAACATGATTATGCACTTGCTAATTATTTTAAGAAATGAAATTATCAACAAATTCAAATTGCTCGAATTTTGTATTACGTACAGGTTTCTTACTCCTGTATCACATTTTTTTCTACAGTCATTCCTTAAAATTCAAGGACTTTTTATCCAACAAAACGACCAAACTATATATATAATTAGCTAGATTACATACTACTACCGTATACCCTGTATATTTTTTTATTAAGTTTATTAGTTTGTACAACATGCAATGAGGATGTTAAAAACGAATGTAGATATATTGAAAAAAAAATATCTAGACAGGCTGTTGTTTTTAATTCTATGCCTTTAGAAGAATAGTAAAATTCCATGACTTTTGTAGGTTTTCCATGAGCGTACGAGCCCTGCAGGCCTACACATCCAATCAAATAGCAGTGAATAAATGACATAAAATAATGGGAAATCATTAAATTGTTGAATACTTGTTACAGATACAGATATTTTGGCTCATTTATCGACTTTATCTGATATGAGTTTGTATCTACTACAGGATTTGAATATATTTTGAAGACTTTTGGGTTACAATTTAAGGCTGGAAAGGGAGAGACGGGAGTAAAATAAAAAAACAATGTATGAAAAATATGTTGTTACATTGTATGGGTTGGCTAGAATACATGGACATATTATCAATATAGAAATAATAACAGATTTGATATGGTAAAAATATTTTTTCAATATAAAATAGTGAAATAAAATGTAAGGTGTATAAAAAAATATTTATTCTACCTAGGCCTACTTGAAGGTTTAATACAAAATGTATCTATAAAAATGACAAAAGAAATCAAATCTGCTCTGCAAATCTGAAAGTCAGTATTTGCTTACTTGTAAAGTAATCAGATAGTGCCTTTTGGCTTTGCATGGCGGAAATATAATGTTTACGCAAGGGTGAGAACTAAGAGTAAAATAATGCAAAAATATTGATCTCACCAACTACCTAGGCCTACTTAAAGGTTTAAAACAAAATGTATTTATATGTAGTTTCACAGTCAGGGTACACACTCATATATTAACCAATATTAATATTATTATTATTATACTGCATTTTTATTGCGCCATAAATTTAATCTTGCTGATTATTCAGAGGCGCAATACAAAAACGAGCGGTTCATTTAAAATGTATATAAATAAAAAAAATAAAATGGACATTTTGTGTGAAGAATAAAATATGTGTGTAAGTGTGGGATTGAATTTTTTTTTTAAAAGTACTGACAGTACCGCATAAAAAGCCGATAGAGCTACAAGTCGTAGGCCTGCTTAAAAAGCATCGTCTTCAAAATGTTTTTAAAAGTGTATTCTGTAAAGATTTTACGAATTGTGTCAGGCAGAGCATTCCATAAACGTGGAACAGCACACGAGAAAGCCCGGTCACCATAAGAGCTGCTCTTGCTGCGAGACACAACCACGTGGCACAATATGGCTCATTTGATTTTGCTATGTTCATTTAAAGTGACATTGCACCACAAAAAAATACTCAGACCCAAACGATGAGTCTACACTGCAAAAAAATGAACAAAACCGGATAATTTGTACTTTTTTGATGTGCTTTTATGCATTTTCTGAACAAAAATAGCCGTCTAACATGAATTATTAAAATATTCCCATGGTGCTTAAAACATTCTGTGTAATGGATATGTAATTTATCTGGGAATTATGTATTACTCATGTGTTTACTACAATGCTGCCAAAAAATACAGCAGAAAAAAACAATTTTCGTAACAATGTCATTTTGTCTTTATGTGATTTTTTCCGTCAAAAAATGTCCTCTCCGAATACCACTTCTTCAACAATGTCTATTTTTGTAAATGAAAAAGATAGATGGTTATATAACTGTGAAAAATTGTTTAAAAAGAATGCATGGAAATTTTATTAAAATTATGATCAACTTGAAAAGTTAGTGTGTCAATAATTTACAAGTAGCAATACACCAAGCAACCATATTGATATGCCTAAGGTGTGTCTAAGTCCACAAAACTCCGTTGATTTACCTGCAAATTACCATGTAAAAAAATGTCCTCTCTGAGAAATCAGTCCTAGTGTACATATGGTTTCTAATACAAATGTTAAATAGATCTTTAACTTGGTTATTGGCTCTAAAGTGCTCATACATCCAAGGATCAGTGAGTTTATCATCTTTGTTTATTAAACAATGGGCAAGTGAATATTCTTCATGGCTTTATGTCCATGGGAAATTCGGTCAAAAATTGTCCCCTCCAAATAAACTCAATATACATTATTTTTTCAGTAAAGAATGATTTGGTTTATGCCGGAGGTAGTAGCACTGTGATATTAGTGCATATATTAGCAATAATTTATACTCTGGCTATAAATTTATTCTTTTACTAGGCATGTCAACAAAATGTCCATTCCGAATAGAAAGTAATGATTGGGTTTTTAAATATTGCTCACAATTTTAATATTGACTCAATTGTAGTAGTAGTTTATGTACTATCGGGAGTTAATCAAGTTATATAAAGCACTAAAAAAGGGAAAGGTTTTTATTCATAACAGTTCGTAAAAAAATACTTTTCAAATGCTCTCTTTCAGTGTTGAATTTGGAACAAAATACAAAAAATGTAGTTTTTTATACAAATTTAAATGACGAAGTCTACGTGAGATTGCTTAAACTAGTCAAATAGCGAGGTAGAACCACAAAAGATACATTTCATTTTCCACATGTCAAAAAAATGAATAATTTTTTTTTATATTTCAACATTTATTCGACAAGTGGTATTTTGTTAACTACAATGCTTACAATCACAAAATTTTCAAAACTGCATAACTTAACTGACAACTGTGATCAAAATAAAATGAATAACATAATGTGAAAAAATATTTCTGTTGAATAAAAAGAACAAAAGATTAAGTGAGAAATAACCTTGGAATTTATTCGCAATTGATTAAATCGTGGCTTATAGAAAAAATCTATAATAGTTGTAGGCCTAACAATCTACATACGTAACCCTGAATATACATATTAACCGAAAAATAGAAAAATAAACTAATCAAAGGATTTTAGAATTTAAGTAAAATGGGACACTTTCATGTACCCTGACTGTGAAACTACCCTTATAAAAAATTCAAAATAAATTAAATCTGTTTTTCAAAGCTAAAAGTCAATATCTGCTTACTTTTAAACTAATCATATACTGCCTTTCGGCTTTGCATTGCGGAAATATATTTTTTACGCAAGGGTGAGAGCTAATGATGAAAGGAACAAAATAGTTGGCTAATTATTTGCATTGTGAAAGTAATTAATTGACGATATTGTATATGACTGTCAGAGGGTGACAAAGGTATGAAACTAGAAACAAATAACAAGTTAAAAAATATGATGAATTAGTAGTCAATCTATAACAAAAAAAACCTACTAACTATTTAACTAAATGATTTTTTCGATAAATGGCAGCTGCTTGATGCCAACAAAAAAAAAATAAGTAAAGAACTAAAAATGGCAAGTTGGATATAAAAATACAATAAGAAAAAATGCACATAATATGAGGGGAATGGAAAAGTTACAAATAGTATTTTTTTATAAAACATGGCGTCAATACCGGATAAGTTAGGAAATGGTACATATAAAAAATATCAGAAATATATGTACAGATTGTAACAACAGTGGATAATATGCTGTGAAATTATGAGTGGTTGTCCAGCGATGACAAGAATAAAAATAAATAAAGAGTGTAAATGGGACATGACTAGATGTTTGGCAACAACGAGAAAAATAGTACCGCATATATGACTAGTTTGTTTTATACAAGTAAATGAACATATCAAATGGTTGCAGCTATGAAGAAACAAGATTTTGAAGTAAAATAAATGATAGGTTGTTAAAAATGCATGATATATAATTATGCTTATATAATCAACGTTATACAACATCAAAAATAGATAGGTCAATCTGCAGATTAATAAACATGGTAGCAAATATAAAAATAGGTCTATAATAGCGTACCAAATAGTATACAAAAAATGTTGATCAATACTGTTTTAGACGGGCTGATGGTTTCATTGTATGGAGAGATGGATGTTTTAAAATGAAATTGGATGAAAATTGCTAAATTTGATATATACAAGTTGACTGGGCGAGCCAATTCCGTATAGTTTTATTTTGTATTTCAGTAAATAACATTTCAAACTATTAACACAGACTAGTTGATAATTAGTGACACTAGTTAACTGCATTCTGTCTCTGGTAGAATCAAACAATGGAAATGTGAGGAGTAGGCTTAAATATATCGGCTAGTGTATGCCTACATCAGTGGCTTGACTTACCCATTTAGCCTGTCGAACTCAACCTGGGTTGATGTGCCCGTCTCAGAAAAATCCCCATCATGTCCGATGTAGGATTCAAATCCACGACCTCACGACTTTGTGCCCACAGAAAAAGCATCTTGAATGTATTGAATGACAGTTTATAATTATAAAAAATAATATTCTCGGAGACTGGTAAGCGAAAGTATGATACATTCCACAGAGACGTTTTTGTAGACAAGACTGCAGAGTTACCCCATACTATTCCCAAGCAAAACATAAAATTGAAGATCCAACATTACAAATCTACTGCATTCTCTCGTCAAATATCTCATAACCGAGCTGTATCAATCTGTGAAAAAGACATTGAGACACGAGATCATGGGATATGATATTGAAGTTGAAGTGCATGAAGTACATTCACCAGTCTAAGATGGAGAGGACGGCATAGTGACTAAACCTAATCAATCCTGATGTTTTCAAATTCCAAGACAAATTAGATGATGTTAGCATCATAGATATGATGGCTACAGCTCGCAAAATGTTTATAAAGTAGGTCATTTTCCAAGGGATTCAGAACGCCTGAGACGTGAAGAGAAAGTACTGGTATCCTATTCCATTAAAATGTTGGTGAAAAGATCATTTAAATATTGGGGAAACTCTTAAACGATACTGTTATACTAGTTGGTGCATTGTATCACGTGAGAGGGTTTCACACTCACGGAGGAGCTACAGTTTCGAGCGGGAGTCTGACATAGGCTGAGGTCTTGGGCTGTTATCGTAATGCAATACATTATCATATTCATGAGACCATGAATATTGTGCAAACATAAATATCTCTGTCTCCGGCCATTTTTGTTTCTGAGACCCAAGTGGTTTGTAATAATGCAAAATTCAATGGTTTATACTTACGCTGCAAATTGTTTTATTCACACAGTGTTGAGGCAAACATAATGTCCAATGAACATATACAGGTGTTTACGATGTGGTTTGTAAATGCTACAGATGCATTGTAAGGGCATGATTGGACATTACAAGAATATGAGAGATATTATTATGTTCATTCGCAACAAATGTTTTGCCACCATAAATGCTTGAAAGGCAGTCGCCTTCTTCAACTTCTGTTTAAAATGATCATTTTTAAAAAAAAATTTAATTGACACATTTGATTTATGAATATTCAAAATAATTATGCATAAACATTATTTTGTATGAGCGTCATTTAAAAAATAAGATGAAAATAGGTCAGGTTTATTGCAGACATCTTGGATTTGACCTCTAGATGACATTGAAACGTGAAAATAACAATTCCAATGACATCAGCGTACTCAAATTAGTCCAAAATGAGGTATTAGATTAGATCCTAGGCCTTTTATTTCAAAAGATAAAAATTCAAGCTGGCCGTTGATTTTGAACTCTAGATGACCTTGACATTTAAAACAAATAATTACATTCTAATCAACGTCTTTATATTAGTTTAAAATAAGATAATAAATGATATTCTAGACCGCCAAAACATTTAGAAAATCAAAAGTTATTCTCTGAGAAAAAAATGCACACGGAAGTGTAGCTGGGTCCCAGACTATTAAGGAAACAGGTTTTGTGTTACTTCTGCTTCATATTCGTGTAATCAGTTACAGCAGCTCGTCTGTGCAAAGCAGTACACGCTGGCAAGTAATACTGCAGTGGTTGCCAATCACATGTAACAGATCGGTTAGTGTGCCAATTCAAAACGCAGATTTGTGTGTGGATGCTGTGTAAATTGATGTTGCAGTGGTGGCTATTCTAAGCTCTGGACTAGAGGCATGAAAATCACCTCGGTGCCCGGATGGATCGCTCCATCGATCTCTAACAATCAATCACCCAATTCCACCTGCTCCAGAAATTCCTGCAGATCTGCATCAGAAACACCACTTGTTCACTTGAAAAGTGAGTAGTTATCGCTGTTTGCAGTTGCAGGTCCTGCCTGACAGAGATCCAGCTCAAAAGGATCAGGCTTCTTGAAGTAATGTTGAACCAGTGAACATACGTCTTAGGTGATAATGTTTAAAAATGGACCAGTAGGGAGCTGGCATACGTTCGTGCGCTAATATATTTAATGCTGACCAGTGGACAATGGGCATATGTCCGATGTGAACCAGTTGGCAGTGTACATACGTTTAAGGCGCAGCTTTTTAATGATGGTCCCTGAATGGGCATACATAGCCTACGTCCGAGACGCTATAGTGTTTAGTGATGGACCAGTTAGCAGTGGACATACTGCGCAGTTAGTTTAAACACTGGTTTAGCATGAAGTGGAATAACCATTACAATGATAATGAACTAAAATGTACGAAATAGAAGAGGATGGGATAAAAATACATACACAGACTAATTATTTATGATAAATATAATTTTCCTTTGTTGGTTGGTAAGTATTTATTTAAATTGAATAATAAATGATAACAAACATAACACACGGATATGAGAGGTAAAACCATTTGCCATTAATAGTATTGTCATTATATGTTTGGTTTAATGCATATTATTAACAGAAGGCATTTTAATACTATAATCTTGCATGGTCATATTTTGACATAATCATTATATACTATTACTTGTATCGCTTCTCTTTTTCTACAGTTAAAATCCCTTTCCATTACACGACACACCTATCCTTGAGGACTCAGCATCATATTATAAGCCCGTCCAATGACAGAGTAACTTAGTCAATCACATGAAAAGACCTGTCATACCCTCATTTAGTACACAGAGCACTGTGTAGTCTGTGCCAGCCAGACACAAACGGCACGCGTGTATCAAAACGGACAGCTCTCCCAGCAAACACGAAGACTTGACCCAATGTTGTTTCAATGTTGGTCCAGCGCCGTTGGCGGTGGGCCAATATTGAAACAACATTGGGTCAGATCCTTGCATTTGCTAGGCTACACACAGGTGTCTACACCCACCCCTCCCCCACCATAATATTCTCGCCAGCCGATCAGCGTACTTTTAGCAAGACAGCCGGCCATTCACAAGCTTACTACAATACTTGAAATTGAGAGCGGGGTACATATGACGTCAACCATCTGCAAATTTTAACATGCGAAGTAGCAGTGTCTACGGTGGTCAGTGTACTCATTCAGTTGCCGTTGCTATTATATTATTAGGGTTGAGTATTTGACGGCTACCAATTAACATTAATCGGAACAACAAATTTGATAAATGTATGAATTAATGAATAAATGAAAGAATGGGGTTTTAAGCCACCTTTGAGCAAATATAGACTAAACTGGGCCAGTAGATCTCCTGAGGATGGTGAAATAAATGAGATGACACTGCACCCCCCCCACTCCCAGACACTTGAAATACTGCATTAAACCGATAACATAATAATTATCTTCTATATGATATTAATTACAGGCTCTATAAATGAGCAAATGATATATTTCTTCAACCCAGTAAACGATATACCTTGGTCCACTGTTGTTTTATGATGTACCGCTGTCTGCGACACCGACCCAGCGTTAAACAAACATTGTGTTAACGTCTCGTGTTATCTGGAACCCGCTTTCAAACAAAGTATTCAATTGTGTATTTGCATTGTATGCATTTTTTGTGGGTAACCATCATTTGTGTACATGAACGTCGGATCAAACTGTAAAACCAGCCGGTTTAACCGGCATTCTGAAGTTTTGCTAAACTGGAGCAAAAATGCTTTTGTGAATACGGTTTATAAATTATTTAAACGTCTGTCTAGTTACACTCTTGTTTACACTAAGCTCGGGTTTGGTGAACCCTTTTTTGTAATTACGACCGCTAATGTACAATATATAATTCCGGAAAGAATCAAGAAGACAAGTTAAAATATATACTCAATGTTTATTCCTTCTATTGCCGATGCTGGCAAGCATCAATTCAATACTTGCGCGTGTCTCTAGGATGTACGATATAGGCCTACCCACCCAATTCCGGTTCAATGATAGGCCAGCCTCGCATCCCATTGCTGGTTCAATGCCGGTCATTTGTCTACGATGCTGGCCCAACACTAATCCAACACTGGGTCTGCTGTATACTTTGCGCCAGCACATCAGCAAACACATGACATTCACCCAGTGCTGTTTCAGTGTTGACCCACAGTCTTTGACTCTGGCCCAACATTGATACAGCATTGGGTGATTGCCCTTATTGGCTGGGACTAAGGCATAGCTGAGGTGACGCTTTCTTCCCCCGTCGCCAGAAAGGCCACTCCCCAGGTAACACGATACATTGGCCCAATGCTGATGTAATGCTGGGCCAACATTATTCAAACCAAATCCCTTAAAGCTCTAATCACGAATATAGTTGTTAATATATATTTTTCTGGACACTTTTTAAACACACAAAGTGAGACAAATAATAAACCTAGCGACCTCAAACGCTAAAATTATTTGACTTCTTCAAAAGGAATGTTTTACTGAAATGTAAACCGTTTTCCACTCACGGCACCCCTCTTTCCCCAAAACAGGACACAAAACAGGCACAATAAACTTAATATGCTCCTGGTCTACGACAGGACCTAATCAAATTAATCCATTTCCTGAAACTGTAGATGTACTACTGTATTGTGCTTCGTAAACGATGCAATTCTAGTCGTCCAAATATATCATATCGGTAATCACGAAATGCTGACCTATGTTCACTTAATGGTGGGCCCCAGTTGCATTATGTGAAAACCTATCAGCATTGGCGTTACCTCTGGAAAGAAACTCATTTCCTTTCAACTCGGGAATCAGGGTATTATTTCTGCTTTATAGTGTTCAATTTTGCATATCTCCGTTTATTCTACCTTTATTCTTCTTGTTGTTTTAGAGGCTAGTTGGGTCAAACTCAAATTCATTTTTTCATGCTCCAAACTATTACAATTACTAGAAAAGGAGTTCCCGAGCACCGAGGCCCGGCTTTAGTCTGTTTGAGAGCTTCAGACAACAATCTGGCTGAATATGTTTCGTAAACATATCTGGATTGGTCTTTCTCGTGGCCATAATTAAGGAAAGAACCAAGGAGACAGGTATATCCGAAACATATATAGATTTATTCCTTCCTCCACCATGCAATATTAAGTCAGTGTACGCGTCAGCGTACACGTCTCTACGATGTATCTCGTACACTGATGTTTAGTCTACCCACCCAATACCGTTCAATATTGCGCCAGCTTCGCAGCCCAGTGCTGGTTTAATGACGGTCAATAGTCTACGACGCTGATAGCAGCAAACAAATGGCATTCACCCATTGTTGCTTCAATATTGACCCACACTGTTAGACGCTGGCCCAACATTGAAACAGAATTGGGTGATTGTCCCCTGTTTGCTCTTACTGCCATACGGGTGACGCGTTATTCCCCCGAACGGCCACAACCCAGATAAAAGATACATTGGCCCAAATGTGAAATAATGTTGGGCCACCGTCTGCCACGTTGGGCCAACATTATTCCAACCCAAATCCTTTAATCTCTTAACCACGAATATAATCATGAATATTTTTTTTCTGAAGACTTTTTAAGCACGAAATTACTTAACTTATGGACCTCAAATGTTATATTGGACATGTTCATAAAGACTGGTGTACCGAAATGTCAACCGTTTCCCACCCACAGCACCTGTCTTTCCCCAAAGAGGACACAAACTCAGGCAAAATAAACTTAATAGGCTCCTGCCATGCATAACAATATGAATGTTGTTTTTGTTGCTGAGCATCAATTAAAAAATTTGGTCGATTTTCGTTATCATAATTGTCACAAAATTAAATGCCTCTAGTGATCAAGGGGTGGACGACCACTGGTGTGCAGGCTTCATAACGGCCCACAATGCGGCGTTCACGTGTCCAACGTACAGGGCTGGAGAAGAGTATATTGCTATTGAAAAGTATGCTGTATGCCATACGTTTTAGTTTTGATGCAGGTGCCGGAGCGGTTTTGTGTGGCGGTTGTCCAGAGGAGGACAGTGCAGAACTAGACGTCGAGTGTCACTGACGTTCTCTGACCAACCTGGCGCAGAGGCCAAACTACTTGTAAAAACTACATGGTGTGGTATATGAAGGAAAAAGACTTATAGAGAAATCAAGACTCCCATAGAATTCCTAGGGAAGAAGAGGATCCGAGAAGCGGACGAATACCAGGACGAGGACGGCAGGGCGGGCGCGATCCATACAGCACTGTTGAGAGCCGAGAACGACGACGCTGATAAAAAGACGGCACCCGGCATGACAAAACAGTATATCATCACTGATCATAAGAATTGTATATAATAAAATGTAAATTTTGCACACATTCACTCAGCTCCTTGTCTGTTATGCACTCCTGATCATTCTTAATAAATCAACTTTGGGACAGTAGCAATTATCCTAAAACATTTGAAAAAGGTAAATTAAAAAGTTTAAAAAGCTGCGAAGTTCTTCAAGCCAATGAGGGTGATATAATAAATTCAACTCCTGGTTTAGCTATCATACGTAAATGTGTCAGCCTAAGTGGAAGCGTTTCTTTGAGTGTAAAATAGAACAAAATGTAATAGTATTCTACCACGGAGTGGCTCAGCATCTTTCATGATGCAGTTCAGCTAATCACCGTCGCCATTCAGTTGTTTTTTTAAATTAGATGGGTGTAAAATACCATACAAATACTTTGTGATAAAATCACATTTATTTTACTCAATCTCAACTACTATGAACACAGAAGAAGGTTATATACTTAAATTCAGATTTGTAATTGTAACAATACAAATTATTACAGTTTTTTTTTTGTAATAGTAATAATTATTATACATAATAAAAAAGGCGTGGGGAAATGCACCCCAAACTGCCCCAAAAATGTATATATTTTTTTATCTCGTGTGATTTTGTGAATTTTTGGTTTTGAGTATGTATTTACATATGTGATGTAGGTCTGCTATAAATCCCTTGACATAAAAATTGTCCCAACATTATTTCTGAGAAAAACATGGAAAATTGATTTAACACGGTTCACGTACAAAAGCTTAAATAAAATCGCAGTGCATATTCGTACAGAGATAATGTCAGTAGGACAGGGCATCCTACTAATTCTGCCATGATAATCTGGTCGTTTACATGGCTCAGACGTCAGCGGAGATCCCTGCACAAAAACTGCGTCAGAACGAGCCGGGCAAAAATAGTAAAACGTCGCAATCGCGGGCCGAAGGCGAGCCAAAGGCGAGCCAACGTCTGGCAAACGCCGCCGCAACGACAGGGATCGTAATTGGTTGACACTTTCCAAGAGGAGCTGAAACGGACGGCAAAATGAGAATCAACTGAAGGGGAACACGCAACAAACCGTTAGAATCGTGTTGTGCGGTAATATGAGGAATCGCAGAAACATGCTGGGCCGCGGTAGATAGTGTTTATGTGCGCCCGGACGAATATAAATGTCTTCTTCCCCCCCCCCCTGAACGCTTTCAATCCTGCCGTATCTATGTTGGGACTTGTTTAGAGAGACAGAAAAAAGTATGTTTATTTTCAAAATTACATGCCATGTCTTTATAAGCCAGAAGAAAATTAATGCACCATGGTGATCGTTATCGTATTTTTTTTTGTTAGGGCGGATGATCGTTTACGGGATTTTGTCATTGTAATATTACCATGAATATGCAAATACTATGTCAACCTCTCTGAAAGATAGTGAAATCAGTATGCATTACGAATTAATACTCTTCAGTGTAATATATTGTAATATAAAGAAATAAGAGCGTTTCAATTTGTCACGGCTTAAATATTAAAAACGGAAATTTGGTTTCCGTCGTCTTCATGAAGACACAATTTCAGATAAATTCAAAAGAAAGTGTAGGTATGTATATTTAGATTGTTATCGAACTCAGTCAATAATATAACTCTGCAAAACGTAAATAGTAATGAAGGTGAATCATAATGAACTTGCGCACAGCAGTATGTTTCGCACAGCTGTTTTTTCATTAAAAAATAGAAAGGAAAAACAACAAGAGTTTAAAATATAAAACTATACATCTAATACAAAAATGAGGGTAATAAAAGTCAATACAAACACCCAGTATGGTCACCTTTTACAAAATTTAAATAGAGTCCATTGAACGAATTCAACCACATTATACTAGATATGCACTTACTTCATTATGAAACGATTGTTAATTATATGGAGCGCTGTGGATATTTAATTATTTTACCATTGGCTTTCCGCAGGGTGATGGTGGACATCAAACTGTTTTTAAAATCATTATTTTTGTCAGATTTTTCTGATATTGTCGCATCTCTATTGAGCGACTAAGAACCTAACAGTAAGTCGGAACGGAAAACTCTTTTGTCTGAAGCAAGTCAGAGCTAAGACGTTTACACGTTTTTATTCAAATCGAGTAGTCAGCATTTGGAATAGTTTAAGAAAGGAATTGCGTCTGGATCAATCATTGGACGACATTTTACGTCAACTGAATATTTTTTTTATTTAAAAGTTTAAAAACAGTTTTAACTGTGACGATGTTTGCTCTTGGACAAACACTTGTGGATGGCAGGCGTGTGCGTGTTATTTCAATTTGCATAATCACTTATGGTAATACTATATTCTGCAAGAACGCTTCTCGTTATGCTTGTGCCTCAATAAGACCAACATTCAATATACATGACATATCATCGATAATACTGCAACCTATATTGCTGAGCTGATGGAATAAAACTTTAGATATACTTCCGGAATGACGGTGGGTTCTCATGTGTCCATACTCATGTGTTGTCAGCCGAGGAGCCACCAGTCCAACTCAAACTAGTATCGATAGCGTGTTTCGGCTGAGCGACGGCATTACAAGGTGATGCTACAAGCAATCTGACACATCAGCCATGTCCAGTCGCCTGGCCGTATAGGGTCTCACCACCCTAAATGAGCCGAAATCCAAGAGGGGTGGCTACTGACTGGAGAGTGCGTACACAAATTACTGCTTTATATGGTTGTTTCTGCTTCTGGTGAATTAAACAAATACGAGAATGCTGTAATTTTGTGTATAATTTGCAAGCACACGTTGTTTTCTTCATGCATGACATGAGGTATAACTGAGTTGTGAGATTTTCAGATGGTTACATGGGGTGAGAAGGATGTGTGTGTTTTCTGTGAATAGGCATAGGAATATTTGGGGAGATCTGGGCAAGCTCGACCATTTTACCTTTTACCTACCATTTTCGGACCTGTTTGTGAAAAAAGACAGCTGAGGCTTTATTATGGTGTATCACACAGGGGGGTAGTTAGGGACGAAAATGGTTAATTCGGCCCTTAGAATGTTGGCATTATACATGTGTTTCTGGCATTTAGCTGGCATTTGGGGTGGTGAGACCATAGCAAACTCTCACTGCGCCTTAAATAGTATGACGTCATCCAAAATGGCCGCCACAGAACAGTAGGTAAATCTAAATTGTGTATAGCGGGGGAGGAATACCCTAATATTTGGAACAATCGTGCACTTGGTGACAAGTTTTTTTAATTTGGCATGGTTAGGTATGGGCATTGTGTTTTCAAAATCCTTCGCAAACAAAATGGGCGTGACCTCTGATGAGCTCTAGAGGTCAATTTTAAAATGACAGCCAAAACGACCATAAAAACAAATAAATGTAATATCTCAGCACGTTTTAGAAGTAGAATATTATGTAATATCACTTTTTGTATGTTTTGCGACATGATAAATCAGCTTTTAGGGTCATTTCAATGACATGGGTTTTTTTGAAGTTAAAGGTCATGTTCAAGGTCAATTATGAGCTTAATTAACTATCATATAGGCCTACTATGGGCCTGACTAGGCCGTCAAAATTAATAAATGTAATATCTTAGCTATTGTTTGAAGCAAAAATCCAAGATTTACCTCAATATATTGGGTTCACAACTCGATATATTCAGTTTACAACTCGATATTTTGAGTTAAGAACTCGACATATTGATTTAATAACTCAATATATTCAGTTAAGAACTCGATATCTTGAGTTAAGAAGTCGATATATATGTAATCAATCCTGAACATATCTGGGACTGGTCCTGGGGAAACAGTCAATGGAAGCTGCAGCCTCCTCGTATCTGGCCAAAATCTTCGGGAGGATTGCCAGTGGCATACCCCGGCTCCTCCGCTCAACAGCGGTGCCAATGCAGCTCTCGCATCAGTGCAGGCTCTGGTGTAGGCCATCATTCATCTCATCAATTGACCACAACGTTTTTTATCGTATTACAATGTCACTCAAAAGACCATTTGTGCCGAAAAGTGACGTGAAGCAATGATTTACTACAAGTATACTTTCCATGTAGGCCTAGTTATCTTCAGGAAGAATAGCTTCAAGGTATCCCATCTCTTGTAGATGCAGTTGTGATTACTTTGAGCGCGATGTGTAGGCACTATGGTTACGTACTGAACACTATGCACTGTATGGAGTGTAAATTTTATCCTTAGTTGGCATAGATTATGTGATATATTATAATGACATTGTTGCATTCTGCACATTTAATTAGTCGGGTGCTGAAACGGTTCTTATATAGTGAGTACTTGTGGCCACCTCCCACCCCCCCCCCCCCTCCAACCCCCAACTGGGACAGGTCAGTAGGGATCTGTTCAGTTTATTGAATAATGTACATCATAGTAAAATGAAATGAAATTAATCTGGCTTTAGGCCACCTTTGTGCACATATAGGCTAAACTGGGCCAGGAGAACCTCCTTAGGATGGTGAGATGAATGAGATGACACTGTCCTTCAGACACAGGATTCAAAATTCGTGCCCTGGCGGTGTGAGGCCGAGCACGCTACCTCTCTGTCACTGAGGCTCTCCACAATACTGAGTTTCACACGTGCATGGGCAAGAAACATTTTTGTTTCTTTCAAACCGCCGAGACCGGAAACCGAACCCCGGAATCTAGCGTGAAAGGCAGCGGTGCTAACTACTACCTTATGGCCCCCGCCCCTGTACATCAAGGTGCGGAAGCAGCTTGGTCTACATCGATCATCCAAGAGAAGCTGCAGCATCCACGTGCCTGGCTTTATTCGACAGATTACCAGAAGCTTCCTCTTCTGAACAATGGTGCCTACTAAGGCTGCTCTCGGATGGGTGGAGGCACTGAACTGGCCATGGTAGGGCTTAATACCACCAGCAATAGAGGGATAAATGTAGTTGCTCTCAACTATTGTTACACTGGGAACTATACGACCCGAGGATAGCAGAGCTGCTTGAAAGGCCATTGTGTTTCAGCCTTGAATTGCACAGTGAAACCCGAGTCTCCGGCCGTCTGAGCATGTCTGGGGGTAAATTCCCTAGACATGCCCAGGACCTCACGTCATCATCTGTACTTAATTCATCTCATCAATGGACTGCACTGTTTCGAACTGAAAATATAAACTTTTGAACTCAATTTATAAAATTGACGTATAACAATGTCACTTAGATGATAATCACGACCAAAATTAATACAAATCTACCAAGCCCCAGAAGCGACATTTAGATTTTTTTTTAAATATTTTTAAACTCAATATATTGAGTTTTGAACTCGATATATTGAGTTCACAATTCAATATATTGAGTTAAAGTCGATATATTGAGTTCTGAACTCAATATATTGAGTTCCAAACCCGATATATTGAGTTCTAAACTCAACATATTGAGCTCCAAACTCAATATATTGAGTTTACAAATGAATATGTTGAGTTTGAAAGTCAATATCTTGAGTATATATATTGAGTATACAACTCGGTATATTGAGTTTAAAAGTCGATATATTGAGTTTGAAAGTCGATAAATTGAGTTTAAACGTTTATATTTTCAGTTCAAAACTGGATATGTTGAGTTTCCAACTCGATATATTAGGTTTACAACTAGATATATATATTGACTTCCAACGCAATGTAATATAAAGTTTATAACTCAATATATGGAGTTGATAACGAGTTCTTATGTCAATATATCGACCTCTTAGCTCAATATATCGACATTATTTTAACTCATATATTATTTTTTTAGGTGGCTTCTACGCTAGCGACCTAAAGTCTATGTAAAAGTCTCCTGGTTTTCTGCAATATTTTTTGTTGTAGTTCTGTTGTTTCTTTGTATGATGTAGAAAATCGAATAAATTTGTCTGAGTCTGAGTCTGAGTCATATATTGAGTTCTAAACTCAATATATTGAGTCCTGAACTCAATATATCAAGTTATTAGCTGAGTTCTGAAATTACATCGAGCTATGAACTATTATTGAGTTGTCAACTCAATATATTGAGTTGACAAAATAATATAGCGAGTTGTCAACTCGATATATATGATTCTTATCTCAATTTATCGAGTTGTTAACTCAATATATAGACGTCCTAACTCAATATTTTATGTTCTGAAATGAATATATCGAGCTGTGAACTCAATATATCGAGTTGGGAACTTAATATACCGAGTTGTAAACTCACAATATCTAGTTTTCAACTCAATATATCGAGTTGATAACTCAATATATCAAGTTTGTAACTAAATATATCGACTTATATCAATGTATAGATTTGCTAACTCAATATATTGAGTTCTGAACTTAATATATTGAGTTTTAAACTCAATATATCGAGTTATTAGCTCAATATATCGAGTTGTGAACTCGATATATCGAGTTTGAAACTTAATATATCGAGTTGTAAACACAATATATCGAGTTGGTTACTCAATATATCGAGTTGATAACTCAATATATCGAGTTCTTAGCTCAATATATCGACTTGTCATCTCAATATATCGACGTCTCAGCTCAATATATCGAGTTGAAAACATAATAATTATAACGAGTTAGAAACTCAATATAGGCTCTATCGAGTTTTCAACTTAATATATCGAGTTGATAACTCAATATATCGAGTCCTTAGCTCAACATACCGACTTCTAAGCTCAACATATCGAGTTATTAACTCAATGTATCGAGTTGTGAGCTCAATATATCGAGTAGTAAACTCAATTTATCGATTCTTTCAACTCAATATATCGAGTTGATAACTCAATATGGCGATTTCGTAACTAAAGATATCCACTTATTAGCTCCATATATAGACTTTTTAGCTCAATATACCGAGTTTTGAACTCAATATATCAAGATGCTCACTCAATATATAGACTTCTTAGCTCAATATATTGAGTTCTGAAATGAATATATCTAG
Source organism: Flabesymbios commensalis (assembly GCA_964017125.1). Taxonomy (NCBI): domain Eukaryota; kingdom Metazoa; phylum Annelida; class Polychaeta; order Terebellida; family Flabelligeridae; genus Flabesymbios; species Flabesymbios commensalis. The sequence goes on from OZ024902.1 coordinate 71,774,475, forward strand.
ATATTAACTCAATATATCGACTTATTAACTCAATATATCGAGTTGTGAACTCAATATATCGAGTTGTAAACTTAATATATCGAGTTGCAAACTCAATATATAGAGTTCGTAACTCAATATATCGATTTCTTATCTTAATAAGTCGATTTATTTTATCAATATTTCGGGTTATGAGCTCAATATATCGAGTTGTGAACTCAAAATATAGACTTCTTAACTCAATATATTGATATCTGAACTCATGAATTCTGATCTCAATATATCGAGTTATTAACTCAATATATTGAGTTCTGAACTCAATATATCGAGTTAATAACTCAATATATCGAGTAATTAACTTAACAGATCGAGTGTAAATTAAATAAATCGAGCTGTGAACTCATTATATTGAGTTTAAAAAATAAGAAGAAAAATGCAATTGTCGCTTCTGGGGTTTTCATTAGTTTACTGCTACTATTAATTAATCATCAATGACATACTACATGTAACTATTGAATCACTGGTTTTAAAGTTATATTTTCACGTGTACCGGCGCTGGTGTTCATTTTGCACTTTGATTGGTTGTTTTAATGTCATATAATAATGTTTTCAAAGTCACTGGTGGCTATAATGACATTATCGATATCATGAATGGATTTTGAGCCATCAAGTTACCACATAGCTATTACGCCATAAGTAAAAAAACTGGGTTTCCACTCTGACCGCTGGTCGTCTTCTTTCACCTACATGTGGTATTTGAAGGTCACATAAGCCTAGAATTGTAATGTTAAGTCCATAAATGAGTTCTACACCGTAAAATTAGTCTAAAAAGACATTTCACACCTGATTATCAGAATTTTAGTTAAAAAATCTTTTTTTCTCAAAATGGCCGCTGGCGGGCATTTTGAATTTTTGTTATTTTTTACCTCTGACCCCAAAAATATATAGGAAACATTAAAATGTCCCCAGGAACAGATCTGCCATGCCGTGAAACATAGACAAAATGGTATTACATAATGATCTGCTTCAAACAAGAGCTCAGATATTACATTTACTAATTTTGACGGCCGTTTTGGCGACCATTTTGAATTTCTTCAGAGGTCAATAGAGGTCATAACCATTTTTTTGCGATGGATTTTGGAAACACATTTCCCATACCTAGCACCATGCCAAATTTTAAAAACTGAAGATTTGGTTCCAGTTTAGTTTTTTTGCTATTATAGTATATAGTAGGTAATTGACCTCATAATTGACATTGAACAAGTTAGCGAGGTTTGGGTAGTTCACGGGCACCAAGTGAGTCCAGTTCACAAGGCTATACGTTATTTGAATCCGTCACTTGCATATTTTCTTCTAGCAAAAGCATCTGCGTTTCAAGTTGCCAAAGAAGAACATTGTAAACAGTATTTGAAGGACGTTTTAATGAAATAACTTGACCCCATGACTTGTATTTATAAGTTGAACATTTTTTAGTGAAATGATTGTCACAAAACAAATCTTTTGAAACTTTTAACTATCCACGCTACTCAATGTACCACAAAACTTCATTCAAGCTAGATCTTGAAAAATTGCTACCTACTTTTTGAAGCAAACATATACAACGAGCTTACCTGCAATGCCACTTTGGTTTAATGCAGCACCAAAAGATCTTTGTGACTACGGATATAAGAAAGTTGATAATAAAATTGTTATTCCCCATGATTACTTTAACAAATGAACCGTTGCCAGTTGATTTTCCTAAACCATGAAAATGCTAATAATGCGCAAGACCCACATTTTGCCCTTGTCGAAAATAAAACATTACCTGTTGTGTAGCTGTGGAAGAGAATGTAACCATCCAATGAAATAAATAGCAACGAACATTTATGACATACAAGCGTAGTTCATTCTATTATAGTTCTCGATCCAGTCATTATACATTCGAGCCAAAGGAGCCTGCAACTAAGATAATGTGCAAATTATATTTTCTTCCGTGACATTGTTTTCTCAATAGAATGTAGATAGATAGATAGATAGATAGATATATATTGACGACTGTAAGCTATGCAGACTTATAACGCTTGTGTATAAATGTGACTATGTAAGGGGTCTTGTCAAGTTGAAAAAAATCCAAAAATCCGAGAAAAACTCGGATTGGTTAGCCACCACCCATCCACCCGACTATCCTTTTTTTTTTTTTAATTGGGACACATGAAAACAGCACAAAAAAAACACAAAAAGACAAAATTTCCGAAAAAAAAAATTAAAATCCAAGTTAGGGCTTGACCCATCAACCCACTTCCGAAATGTTATGCTGATTGCAAATATATACATGTTATGTCATAAAAATCGCATATGAAGAAAATATGATGTAATATGGGATAAAAGGTCACAAAGATCAATAAAAAACAAAAGCTCGTTATATAGTCATATTCATACTCAAATTTTCAGAAATTTCACGCTAAAAATGTCAATGAAAAAATATTATCGCATTATGGGGTCGAAAGTCACACCGATCAAAACCCCTAACTGATATTTTATTTTTATCGATTTGTGTGCCCTTTGACCCCATGTTAAGGTCAAATGACCATGGGTCGAATCATGGCTTCAAACTTTTTTGGATCTCCAGACATTATATAATCAAATTTTAAAGTCAACCCCAATCGACCTCGACAGTCCTACTCAACCCTAGCTAGCTCCTCTAGTAATGTATATATGTAAAGGTTAAGCTCCAACACGACCCTGAGATACTAACCTAAAATGTTAAAAAAGTATTTTCACCAACTTTGAAATCTCGCTTCAACAGATGGCAAAATAACAATTCGCTACATTTCCGTCATTATATTTTTGAGGAACACCGGTAATGCTATGTATATATTAGGAAAAGATATGTAAACTTGTCGGTGACGTCATATAATGGTATTTACCCATAGAGAAAAGGTAACAGGCAAGTGCCTTTAAGCCCTGGTGACGTTTTGTCCCGCCCTCCCCTACCATTCTCAACAGACATAGATAATATTATGTTAAATTAAAATTTAATATGGCCGCCAGCTATTATTGTTTAAATAATAACCTCTTACACAGGGAGACAAACCTCCATTTTTTCAGGAAATCAGACATGGCCTGCTGTAAGAGGTTGGCAGATGTAATAGAAATCATCTCTACAAAATATTCAGGAACATAGCCTAGACAACCTTTCCATTTTTTTGCAAGGAAGTGCACAAAAAGAAAATCCACTCTGACCGTCACACATATATCGTACATATAACTATATAACTGTTTGTTTAAATTTAATATGTGACATCTTGTTTCTAGGTCTTTTCTGCTTGCCAAGTCCATTTCTAATACGATTTCGTAGATTGTGGCCATGTTCCGCTGACATTTGTTTGCTTAACATTTCAACCGTATTTTTTACCAGAATGACACAGCGCCTATACCTTTTATAAAAGAGAAACAAAACTAACCACCAAAGATAATTATTCAACTATGATCAAAAATAGCTGTCCATCTATTTCTATTAAAAGTACACTATCTTCATATTACCAGTTCGCTTGCTTTTTTAAAGTCAACTATAGCTCACTGAGCCTACAAAAAGCCTAAATTAGCAATTATGATGCTAGAAATAAACAAAATGCTTGCTTATCGGCTATCAACAATTTTAACCATTTTGTTCAATATTAACAAAAATCTAGTCTAGTTTTGTTATGTGTATATTATGTTTGTTATGGTTATGAATACCCCGCATAACCTTGACCTTCAAATAAACAACTAAAACGACCTAAATCAATGAAATATTACCAAAAATGGACTGGGCATGTAGAAAACTATTAGCAACCTTGTGTCACACATTAAATTTGAACAAACCGTTCAAAAGTTATCTATATACAATACATTTGTGGCGGTCATCTTGGATTTTCGTTTTTTGTGCATTTCTAGCAAATATTTTTAATTTTGTCGACCTAAGTTGTGCTCGTGGGCATATGTAGGGGACTATGTGATGCTGCATGAAAAATTAACAGAATTGACCATGTTTCAATGTCGTCCACCCAAATCTGGGAAATAAACATGTTAACATCTTTAATGTCATTATGACGTCATGTAAGGATGATAAGTTTGGCATAACGTCTCACCACACATAATACCCGTCCCATAGACTTACACGTATTATGACCCATACGCTCAGGCCTCCCAGCACTCCTAAAATGGGGAAATGTAAATAACCCTATATATCATTTTAACCATCCTGCTGTTCTCTTTCAAAATACAAAATATAAAAGGTATTTGAATCTGCTTGCTTTCCTGCTATTTTAGCCTACAATAAGCTCTTACCCCACTCTCCCCCGGGCGACCTAGAAAAAAATTGACCTTGTTTTTTAGAAGAGCCTTGTTACAGCCAGCGCAAGGACTTCCTGTTAGATCTATCTTTCATCATTTTGATGCTTTTGCTACAACAAAACATCACAGAATCGATTTAAATTGGTATCAAAATGATATTTCCGTAATAATCACCACAGGAGCTGCTGCGAAGAGCCACAATTTTTAAAAAGAGACTAACTTTCTTATTCTTAAACTTTATAATGATATGCGCGAATGAATTTGTGTGGTGAGACCTTAAGGGAAATAAACATGTTTATGGAATATTTTTTTTCACGTGAGCTAGAAAATATATTCTATTCTTAAATCGAAAAAGAAAACCTTGTCCAATTCCGATGAGCAGAAGGCACACAAACGCAAAATGAAATTCCCCTGTTTATTACTAGATCTCAAGAAATGGCCCGTTTTTCGATATTACAACATAATTTTTCATTTTCATGAAGCATCTGTATGGAATTGCCTATTTTTTCAGAGACTCGTCTTGAAATTGGGCAAAGAATGATTTTATTTCTTCAGAATAGTGATGTACGGACAATATACACACAAACAAAAGAGGTATAAATACCAAAGGACAAGAAAATCAATGTGGGGAAGCGAAAGAACCAAGTTGAACTTACAACTGTTTCAGTGCTATATGGACGAATGCTTGGTATATGGGCCATAATTGAACATTATCAAATTAGTTTCGTTAAATTTGCTAGAAAACATGTCTATATTATATTTTTTTGCTGAATTGGCTGCCTGGTGATAATAAATGAGCAAAATTAATGGTCTAGTAGCAATAAAACATCCCACAGGCGCGAAAATGTGTTTTCTGGAACTATGGCCTTAACGTCTCACCGCACATAATACCCGTCCCATAGACTTACATGTATTATGACCCATACGCTCAGGCCTCCCAGCAATCCTAAAATGGGGAAATGTAAATAACCCTATATATCATTTTAACCATCCTGCTGTTCTCTTTCAAAATAAAAAATAAAAAAGGTATGTGAATCTGCTTGCTTTCCTGCTATTTTAGCCTAGAATAAGCTCTTGCCCCACTCTACCCCGGGCGCCCTAGAAAAAAATTGACCTTGTTTTTTTAGAAGAGCCTTGTTACAGCCAGCGCAAGGACTTCCTGTTAGATCTATCCTTTATCATTTCGATGCTTTTGCTACAACAAAACATCACAGAATCGATTTAAATTGGTATCAAAATGATATTTCCGTAATAATCACCACAGGAGCTGCTGCAAAGGTCCACAATTTTTAAAAAGAGACTAACTTTCTTATTCTTAAACTTTATAATGATATGCGTGAATGAATTTGTGTGGTGAGACCTTAAGGGAAATAAACATGTTTATGGAATATTTTTTTTCACGTGAGCTAGAAAATACATTCTATTCTTAAATCGAAAAAGAAAACCTTGTCCAATTCCGATGAGCAGAAGGCACACAAACGCAAAATGAAATTCCCCTGTTTATTACTAGATCTCGAGAAATGGCCCGTTTTTCGATATTACAACATAATTTTTCATTTTCATGAAGCATCTGTATGGAATTGCCTATTTTTTCAGAGACTCGTCTTGAAATTGGGCAATGAATGATTTTATTTCTTCAGAATAGTGATGTACGGACAATATACACACAAACAAAAGAGGTATAAATACCAAAGGACAAGAAAATCAATGTGGGGAAGCGGAAGAACCAAGTTGAACTTACAACTGTTTCAGTGCTATATGGACGAATGCTTGGTATATGGGCCATAATTGAACATTATCAAATTAGTTTCGTTAAATTCGCTAGAAAACATGTCCATATTATATTTTTTGCTGAATTGGCTGCCTGATGATAATAAATGAGCAAAATTAATGGTCTAGTAGCAATAAAACATCCCACAGGAGCTAAATGTGTTTTCTGGAACTATGGCCTTAACGTCTCACCGCACATAATACCCGTCCCATAGACTTACATGTATTATGACCCATACGCTCAGGCCTCCCAGCACTCCTAAAATGGGGAAATGTAAATAACCCTATATATCATTTTAACCATCCTGCTGTTCTCTTTCAAAATACAAAATAAAAAAGGTATGTGAATCTGCTTGCTTTCCTGCTATTTTAGCCTAGAATAAGCTCTTGCCCCACTCTCCCCCGGGCGACCTAGAAAAAAATTGACCTCGTTTTTTAGAAGAGCCTTGTTACAGCCAGCGCAAGGACTTCCTGTTAGATCTATCTTTTATCATTTCGATGCTTTTGGTACAACAAAACATCACAGAATCGATTTAAACTGGTATCAAAATGATATTTCCGTAATAATCACCACAGTAGCTGCTGCAAAGAGCCACATTTTTTAAAAAGAGACTAACTTTCTTATTCTTAAGCTTTATAATGATATGCGCGAATGAATTTGTGTGGTGAGACCTTAAGGGAAATAAACATGTTTATGGAATATTTTTTTTCAAGTGAGCTAGAAAATACATTAAATTCTGAAATCGAAAAAGAAAACCTTGTCCAATTCCGATGAGCAGAAGGCACACAAACGCAAAATGAAATTCCCCTGTTTATTACTAGATCTTGAGAAATGGCACGTTTTTCGATATTACAACATAATTTTTCATTTTCATGAAGCATCTGTATGGAATGGTCTATTTTTTCAGAGACTCGTCTTGAAATTGGGCAATGAATGATTTTATTTCTTCAGAATAGTGATGTACGGACATTATACACACAAACAAAAGAGGTATAAATACCAAAGGACAAGAAAATCAATGTGGGGAAGCGGAAGAACCAAGTTGAACTTACAACTGTTTCAGTGCTATATGGACAAATGCTTGGTATATGGGCCATAATTGAACATTATCAAATTAGTTTCGTTAAATTCGCTAGAAAACATGTCTATATTATATTTTTTGCTGAATTGGCTGCCTGGTGATAATATATGAGCAATAAAACATCCCACAGGCGCGAAAATGTGTTTTCAGGAACTATGGCCTTAACGTCTCACCACACATAATACCCGTCCCATAGACTTACATGTATTATGACCCATACGCTCAGGCCTCCCAGCACTCCTAAAATGGGGAAATGTAAATAACCCTATATATAATTTTAACCATCCTGCTGTTCTCTTTCAAAATACAAAATAAAAAAGGTATGTGAAATTGCTTGCTTTCCTGCTATTTTAGCCTAGAATAAGCTCTTGCCCCACTCTCCCCCGGGCGACCTAGAAAAAAATTGACCTCGTTTTTAAGAAGAGCCTTGTTACAGCCAGCGCAAGGACTTCCTGTTAGATCTATCTTTTATCATTTCGATGCTTTTGTTACAACAAAACATCACAGAATCGATTTAAAATGGTATCAAAACGATATTTCCGTAATAATCACCACAGGAGCTGCTGCAAAGAGCCACAATTTTTAAAAAGAGACAAACTTTCTTATTCTTAAACTTTATGATGATATGCGTAAATGAATTTGTATGGTGAGACCTTAAGTGAATTCCCTGACCCTGACAATGTCATTGTAGAAACTATAATCATGATTATATGTGTACTATATGCCGATATATTGTAAGTGGTGATTTCCATGGCGGTCATTTTGAAATTCAAATTGGCTGCCGATACCTTGGAGATTTTCATGGTTACCAGACTTAATATGTCTCTACATAACATAAACTACATTTGTGCCAATTGTCATGCTTTTGTCAAGTTTTGCACGATGGTTTCACTTAACAGCTGTACGTACTAGTAGGAACACCAGACTGTCCGAAGCTTCGTACAAGGCCTATCTCAATACATTAGCTACATGTCTCCATATTAACTCCTGTCGTTTTAAATGTACTCTTGTGCAACTTTCATAAACAACATGTTGGCTTATCCATACTCTGTACCAGTGATTGTCGATCGATCTAGATACAGACACTGACACAGGGTCAGGGACATTTTGGAAGTGGTCAATATCTTCAGTGACAGTGGCGATAAACTTTGTTTTGTTGGCGAGTTCATAATTGCCTCACTTTTAACTACTGACAAAAGCACAAACACAAATGTATGTATTGCTTAGAATATGATATTCTAATGAGATATGTCAGGCCTCACATTTTTGTCTTCTTTTCATATTATCGAGTCATCAAGTTATTTGATACTCTTTTTTTGCTTACTCAAAAGTTGTAAACACTAAATGTGCATCAATACGTGTATCTGCACTCCTAGATCTTGACCACTCAAGTATTTGTATTGCATAGGTTATAATTAGGGTCATAATCACAAGTTGTTAGTGAGGTACATATTTGGCATGTTATTAAGGGAGCCAAACATATCATAGCACTACAAGAGTAGTGTTTTGAATGTGGGCACATTCCTACACGTGTAGATACTCACTAGAATAGTATTCTATGTCTATATTGTATGTATTTATGCTGAGTCATGGCAGTATATTTCATCATGTATCCAAATTCCAATAAACATGACCGGGTAAGATAAAGACTGATGTAAGGTATGTTATGGTTAGTTATGAAAAAAATACACATATTTTGTGTCGTCCCCTAAACGTTCTCAATGCATATATATTTACAATACTTACCTGTAGTTCAATTACGCTGACATATTTCGTGGTGGAAAACAAAATGACATTAGAAAGCTTTATTGGTCAGCCTATTTTGCCATCTCAAGCCTTTTTAGTAAGATTTGCCATGTAAGCATGCTTGTGTTGATTTGGTAAACACAATTCTGCCATCGTTTCAAGTTTTAATAACCCTCACAAAATATATTTAAATCGTCTATCACCACAATACAACTCTTTGGCTTTCTCGTAAGCAGGTAGATCACCAACAAATATTTTCTTAAGATTTTCTCCAAGCTGTTCATGTTTTTTATTGATTATTGTATAATCACCAGTCACTGCGTTTCATAAGGGCAACGTAGTTGTTTCATTCAACAGCACTGCATTTCGCATTAAAAACTGAGCATGATGAGATCGAATGTACACCTTAGGGCTTAACTACATAATTTAATCGTGATGCAAACATGATTCAACGAATATGATTATTATTATTTCAGATCATTATTTCTAACTACTATGTTAATATGGTGGTGTTCTTAAATATTTTAGTCATATCTTAAATAGTCAATTATACGTCTGCTTTGTTTATCGACAGTGCATAGATTTTTACACTGCCACTGTCTTTATGTGTTATGTAAAGCATGCATAAATAACATGAATAAATAAAATGGTTGAGGGTGATGACGTGACATGATAATCCTCTCACTAGTTGGGAGGATTTCTTTTCTTCCTTATTTACATCCCTATATCCCACACCTAACATCACTATGGACGACTTATTATTGTCAATATTTTAATGTTCCCAGATATATTTTACACACCATCTCTTCTTCGATCTCTATACGATTTCTATGCGATCTCTACTTCTAGTACCTCATCTAGCAGAATCACAATAGCAAGTCAAACACAGACTTTATTGAGACATATGTCCACAGAGAGGGGATCCTTACCAGAAGCAGAACAGGGACATTTCAGGTAGGCTCCACCGTCTGACGCAAATAACCATAACAGGCCGCATTGGATCCGTAGTCCACAGGGGGTCCTTCCTAAAACTGCGGGAAAATGAATAATTCAGAATTCGCGGACGCAGATGTTTATTGGCTCCCATGTGTAATGGCTCGGCCTCTTATCATATACGCCATGGATTTGGAAAGGCAAAAGACAGTAACTGATTACTTGAAAAGTGAGCAATGGCAGAATTGGGGACTTGTACGGTACATGATAGATGTGCAAAGCCATAAGGCAGTAACTGCACACTTGTAAAGTAAGACGTTTCTATCGTTACGCCAATTTGGCTTTGCATGGACTAGTCCTCCTATTTCCTGACGACTGTAGTTATAGGTGCCTTTTGCTTTCAATAAGTACATTACGCCATGTATATAGACACTTTGATAAAACTGTATATTGCATTATAAGTATAACAATCTGATCAGAGGTTATCAACCAATATATAGAACCCACGTAGGTTATTGATGCTGTATGCTGTCTTCGTTCTAGATTGATTAATAATCCCTGATCAGATTGCAATATATATATTAATGCGATACATGTATATAACTTTATCAAATTTAGTATTTCAACAGGGAATAAAAAATCAGATTTTCCGGAGAACACCCCCCCCCCCGCCCTCCACGGGTTGACAAAGATGTTGACTGGTTGGACAACTGGGAGTTTTGAAAAAAACGTAGCACTTCATGACAATTATATTCAGAATCTCATCTGTTATAATAGTCAGCCTCATAGTCATTATCAACATTATATTTACCGGACAGACAAAAGCACCACATTTAGCACATTGCTCCAGAGTTACATAATAAAAAAAATCCACCCGTTGACCTAACAGTCTTAAGTTCAGTAATAATGGTTTGTGTTGCACTTTACATTATAGTAGGTGGTTTGCTATGCTTCCCTGAATCAAAATATTTACGTAACGGCAGACCCCACGTCTGTAGACGTGGACCATGATGCGCATGTGTGTTGTTGTATTGGGTGCACTATATGTCTACTTAGCGAGTCATAGTGATATGACCTGTGCCTTTCTATCTTTGTAAAATATCACATCAGCTGTATAACCTTTGGAATGGCTTTCAACTCAAATGGTATGTCAACTGCGCATACAAAAAAAATTAATTTAACTTCAATTCAAATGACCTCTACTGTGCTTAACTGCTCGGAAGTCCGAGCTCGGAGAAATGCCAATCCGTATCAGTGTTTTAATGGATTTTAGGGTTTTGATATAATGTTATTTAAATTTGAAAATCTAAATTTTAATAAACTTTATTATTCGTTTTTCTCTTTATTTTGTTTTTGTTATTATTTGCTATATTATTACAAAAAATAATGTAAAATAAATCACTTCTCACGTTGTGATAAAACGAAAGTAATAGAACATGCTGAAATAACTTTCGAGCTCACATCATTTAAAAAACAGTGGTTTTATGTTTTATGTGATATTTTTCTTTCAAATAACTGAAAGCAGAAATGTATATGACTCTCATAGGTCTCACAGGATTATGTATAGTACATTAAGGTATATGAGGAAAATATGTTAATTTTCCGTGAAATACGATTGCTTTGATGAAATTTGGTCTTTGAGCCTTATAATTTTTTCTCTGGTTTTCGAGAAAATGACAAATCTAAAATGGCCATCAAAAGTGAGAATACATTTCCCTGCATTTTTCATTAAATATCATTATGTATATTATATACCCCCATGCTTAAAATGAAGCTAAACATATCCGTGTTTGATATTATTCTCTATTATGAGCTTATTTCATTTAGGAATTTCACAAGGTACGTATTTTTCTGAGACAGCTATTTTAATTATTATGTGGATGTTACTCGTTCTTGTCATTTCAGCATCTTGCCGAAATATTACGTAATAATATGTTTGCCTGTCAAAGACGTTCATCTCTGGATCTTTCCCTCTGTTATTTCAAGAAGATTCCATCCCAGGGACCACTGTGTTAAATAAGTAGAGTAAGCCTTAACCTGTGGAGCAGGCCGGTGGCTCTCGGTTTTTATAATAATTTGTTTATAACAGTGTATGCTATTTTTGCATGCATGGATTAAAACAATAATAGGGACAATAATATATACTTCTACGTCTGCAAACCGGGCCCTAGTGGCTCATTCGGTCCGATTGTGTCTCAAAACTCAAGAGGTACTGGGTTCGATTCTAGTAGAGAAAACGACGTAAAACAACATTCACTCACTTACTCAACTTCTTCAAAATAAAGGTTGTCAAAGATCGTGGACCATCCCTTACAATTTATATAGGACTGTATGTTCATGCAATAACTTATTTAACAGTTAAATCATTTAATTATTTCCATATATCTTGTAAACAAGGGCTAGAAATACACGAGGCTCTGGCTAATTCTACATCTGCACTTCTCTATCAAGATGTTGTCATAAAAAACATCGATCATAACACCGTCTTGTTTACAGGTATATTCACTGTCGGGACATTGTATAATCCAATCTTTATTTTATCGCACAGCAATACAAAAACATTACCCGATGATTATCATGCTACTGTTTCAGCCGTTGCACTGAAGTGTTAATCTTAGAATATTTACCTCAAAATGCTCACCAACATCAGTAGAGGGAAAATGAGTGAGGAACAAAAGTGGGTAAACATGCCCTCCCGCTCGTGTACAAAGTCAATTTTTCAAACAAAGTCAATCTTTCAAGAGAAGATTTCCTTACATTGTCAGCTTCTCATGGGGCTAAGTTACATTATGTTGCTGTAATTCAGCCCTACATATACTGCTAGCATTGCTAACATTGCGGCATTGGTGATACATGGCATGTTGATTCATTCCAATTAACAATCCTTCACAGATACCTGTGTCCTATATTTGCTCTCGTATAGCTAGCTCCAGATTTCATGATGTACACATGCTGCAGAAAATAGATACAAACAGGACAAAAGATATATGCCCAGACGGCATTGTCATACTTTAACATTCAATCTTCTGTTGAGATCTGGGTGGCATCTGAAACAGGAGAGACCAGGAGAAGAGAAGTTATGAACATTAACCATACGTCATATACTCATGGCATATATCTCCATGAAGCGAATGGATCGCCCTATTCAGTGATAGGCCTAGAAAGCACACCCAGACATATTACAGACACCTTGGCTAATTTGTTTCATCATCCTTTTATGGCACGACCTTTCCACTCTATCACTCCTAGAAGATAATTTGTAGATCTTCTATATTACAAGACTCTTACTTGTATTACGAAAACACGAAAAAATGTTTTGTCATAAGAATTGAGCTATAGATAAACTTTTATCAATTGTTGGAGCAGCCCTAATACTTTTGCTCAATACGTAACGGAACAACCTTCTAATCTCGGGGAAAGTGCGGAACTGGTAACTTTTGATAGCGTTGCATACCGTACGATACTGGTGTTACCGAAACCCAAGTATTTGTTTAAAAGCAGCTTGAAGCCGAATCTTTTTCAACAAGTTTTCCTGTAAAACACGCCCCCCCCCCCTCCTCCAAAGATGAAAATGTTACTCCCTAAAACGTACACTGCATCAAGTAGTCACCTTGTGTATCAGAGTCTATATGCATGATGTCCCTTCACCATCACAATAAGACCCGTGGATTCAAATGACAAGCTGGTAACCAATGCGGATCACTTACTGCTGAAGTATCAAGGTGATTGCAAGGTAATTTAAATCATATTCACGACAAATGCCAAAGAGTTCATTTACACCACTGTACTTCATGAAGTTTGGACGTATACTTACGTTCAAACTTTTACAATGGATCTTGTTAGTTAAATTTGGGTAAATACCTTCGTCCAAGCTAATTGTTTGGTAATGGTTTCATTAATATTATGCTATGGACAAAAATCGGAAGGATAATTTATCTTTCAGTTTCCATCAGAATCATTTCGAATATACTCGAAATTTCTAATAGATTTTTGCCAATGTACTTTTTTAGCAAAAAGAATGTGTTGTGAATACAAAAATCGATGTTGTCATTTTTTTTCGTGCCATTTAGCATGTTTTCACGCCATTTTCCAAGATGGCCGCCATTGAACAAAATGAAATTTCATCTTTTTTACTATTTGTCAGAAAAACATGTGTGATACCACTTTTCAAAGTGTAATTAGCACAATAAACTCATTTCTGACATTTTTTTCTATTTTGAGGTCTTGTTGATGCATAAATCCAAGATGGCCGCCACCGTTATTTCGAAAAATATCAGTTTGTTTTACTTTTTGGCGAAAAAATATGTGTAATACCTATTTTTAAGTGTAATTAGCATGGAAAACTCATTTTCGACATTATTTTCTAATTTTGAGGTCTTTTTCATGCATATATCCAAGATGGCCGCCATCCACATTTTTTGAAAATATAGCCTTTTTCATTGAAATTTCATTTTTTTCACTTTTTGTCCGACACAGATGTGTAATACCGCTTTTAATTAGTGTAATCAGTACGATAAACTTATTTCTGACATATTATTTTTATTTTTAGGTCTCGTTGATGCATGATTTATCACATTTAATTTTATTTTCATGTCTCGGTGATTCATAAATCCAAGATGGCCACCACCGCCATTTTGACAAATAGCAGTTTTTTACTTTTTGGCTGGAAAAAATGTGCAAAGCATTTTTTGAAGTGTAATTGGTCATGTAATTGCAATTGGTCTCGTTTATGCATAATCAAAATATTAACTCAGTATATAAACTTCTTAACTCAATATATGAGTTTTCAACTCAATCTACAACTCAATAAAACGATTTTTTTAATTCAAAACATCGAGTTCTTGGCTCAACATATTGACTTCTTAACTCAATATATCGAGTTCTGAACGCAAAATATTGAGTTGACAACTCAATATATCAAATTGTAAACTCAATATATCGAATTTTCAACTTAACATATCGAGTTCTGAACTCAATATATTGACTTCATAACACGATATATTGAGTTATGTGATCACATCACATCACATAACTCAATATATCGTGTTGTGAACTGAATATAGAATTGACAACTCAATATATCGAGTTGTAATCTCAATATATCGAGCTCTTAATTCAATATATCGAGTTATTAGCTCAATATATCGAGTTCCTAATTCAATATATCGAGTTTTTAGCTAAAGATATCGACTTCTTAACTCAATATATCGAGTTGTGAACTCAAAGTATCGATTTCTTAACTAAATTTATCGAATTCTGAACTCAAAGTATCGATTTCTTAACTCAATATATCGAGTTGTGAACTCAATATGTTGAGTTGACAACTCAATAATATATCAAGTTGTAAACTCAATACAGGGAAACAATCGATGTTCCGTCATCATCTGTTCCCAAAACATATAACGGAACTTCGAATATGGCATAGTTCCGGAGCAGCCGCCACACCCCCCTCCAAGCAATGTTGAAACCGAGGAAAAATTTATATATATCTAATTCACACTGTAATATTGTTGAATTAGTAGGTCTACATGTGTTAGTTGTGCGAACAAAATACAGCATAAATGTGATAAAAATACAATTTTATTATTTCATATATATTTACAGGACTATTTTTTCATAATGTTTGTACATTTATACTTTATTTATGAAACTGAATGACTAATATACCTACAAACTGTGTCTTTTACACTTAATCTGTTTATCACAATAAAATAACAATTAAGTATTCATTTCTTAAATTTGCCTATATTGTTAATTCAAGCGAATCCATAATGTTTTCTTTTTGTGATTGAAATGACTCCAAGCAATATTACTCAACTCTAACACATTCCACTGTGTAGGTCTATAGCTTACATTACTTGCGCGGGGGGCTTATTGCTCCGACTTTCATGTTGCCGAACGAGCGACGATTGTCTGCCTGTTATTGTAGGGCTTCACATAGGCTACTGGTTTTGTAACAATGGTAAAACAATTCAACGCTCAGATAGGTGTTGACACTTCGTGCTAACCGAAACACAAGGTATTCACGCTTAGAACATGATCTATGAAATTGATGTGTTCAACACAGTAGACGGCGTCAATAATTACGTTCTGTTCACAGATATCAGATAAATTCAGGAATTTTTGTTAGATACTTAAATTTAGTTAATCGATTTTTAAAATAATTTATTACATACAAAATCAAACATTTGGATGCCACAGACATCTTTATAGGCTCAACTAGCGGCTACACGATGTTAAACGTTGTCCTGAGTTAATATTGTTTCAACGTGGGAGACGTTGGTTTTGACCCAGTGAACTCGAGACATTGACACAATGTTACTTTAACGTTGTCCAAACGTCTGCTACGCTGGTTTAATATTAACGCAAGCCTGGTTTATCTGCCTGAGTACTGCCGCCAAGAAGTGTTATGTTGAACGATTGGTTGGTCCTCTGTTGAGCGGTACAGTGTCAAAGGCAGTGGCCCAACATTAAACCAATGCTCATCTTGTGAACATGCGATTGCAGTGTTTTATTTGCTAATTAGCCACTCGCTAATCCCTTGACCGCTAAGTCAAGCTTTGAGCCAGCGTTGGGGCATTGTGACGAGAGCGAAATCTGCAAGGCCACAATCACTGAATATGGGCCTACAAACACATGGCGTTCACGCAATTAGCGTGACGGACCGTGACAGAACAGCGGGACACTTATGCATTGATTTAACCCTTTCGTCCCGGAAATCTGATGACGGAGGCGGACATCGAAATGGCAGAACATAGAAGCAAAAATACATTGGGCAGATCCGTTCGGACCGTGACGGATGTAGAAGATGACGAACATCGGAGGACCGATCTCCGAGGTCTGTCTGTATATCGTATCTTATCGAGTTCTGAACTCAATATAATGACTTCTTAACTCAATATATCGAGTTGTTAGCTCAATACATAGACTTCTTAACTCAATATATCGAGTTCTGAACTCAATATATTGAGGTAAAAACTCGATATCGTCCGCCTTAGATGGTTTCAATTCTGAGGGAACGATATATTAAGTTGTCAACTCGATATATCGAGATGTCACAACTCTATATATATTGAGCTTGTTTTACCAATATATTGAGTTGGCAACTCGATATATTGATCTGACAACTTAATATAGTGAGTTCGCAACTTAATATATCGAGTTCTCGTCTCAATATATCCAGTTCTTAGCCCAGTATATCAAGTTGTTAGCTCAATATATCGACTTCTTAACTCACTATATCGAGTTCTTAACTCAATATATCAAGCTATTAACTCAATATATCGAGTTTAATATTTGGTATATAGAGTTGTGAACCCAATATATTGAGTTAACAAATAAGGTAAAGAATGCGAATGTCGCTTCTCGGGCTTTTATTATTTTACTGCTACCATTAGTTATTCATCAATGACATACTACAAGGAACTATTGCACCACAAATAATGAAGTTTTAGCTTTACATCTACTGGTCATTTTTCACCTTGATGGGTTGTTTTAAGGCTCTATAATAAGGTTTTCAGGATCACTGGTGGCTATAAAGATATTATTTATATCATTTGAGCCATAAAGTTAGCCAGACATGACATATCACGTAGCTGTTACGCAATTTGTAAAAAACTGGTTTTCCACTCTGACCGCTGGTCGTTCTCTTGCACCTTCGTGTCATATTTGAAGGTCGGATTGTTAGTTAATAATCTATTTTTCTCAAAATGGCCGCTGGCGGCCATCTTGGATGTGTGCTATTTTTCACATCTGCCCTCAAAAATACCTCAAAATTACATAGGAAGCATTAAAAGGACCCCGTGAACAGATTTTCCATGCCATAAAACATAAAAAATATAGTATTACATTATGATCTGCTTCAAACAAGAGCTAAGATATTACATGAATTTTATTAATTTTGACGGCCGTTTTGGCGGCATTTTGATTCTAACTAAGAGGTCAACAGAGGTCATCTCCTCTTTTGCGATGAATTTTGGAAACACATTTCCCATACGTAACACCATACCAAATTTGAAAAACTTGAGATTTGTTTCCAGACAGTTTTTTACAATTATAGTATATAGTAGTTAACTAAACTCATATTTGACCTTGAAGATGACCTTTGACCTCAAATAACGCCCATATCATTGAAATGACCCTGTAAAGCTGATTTATCGTGTCGTAAAACATACAAAAAGTTGTATTACACATTTTTCTACTTAAAAAACGAGCTGAGATATTACATTTATTCGTCTTCATGGTCATTTTGGCAGCCATTTTGAATTTGACCTCTAGAGGTCACCAGATGTCAAGTTTATTTTGTTTGCGATGGAGTTTGAAAACAAACTGCCTATAAATAACAACATGCCAAATTTCAAAAAAGTTGTCACCAAGTGCATGATTGTTATGAATTGCTATAATCAATATATTCACAGCTATTCAAATAATACTGCTCAGTTACATAATTGTACCACAAACTTTATATTTGTTACCATGGTAACTGATGTGCGGGGTGAATGTTTTTGCTAATATTTTGTATTAAATTACACATAAGATCCAAATAAAATCAAAAATTAAAAATCTATATGAAATTTTCACGAAATGACATAACAGTGTGCACTATTAGATATTGAGGAGGTGTGCTATGTCTTTTATGGTCGATCGGGATAGTTGATCTGGATCAAATCCGCATTTTAGAATATCCATTGCAATGAGGGATTGTCATTTTAGCTCTGTCACGTTTTTCATCCATATTCAGAGGCTGATCCTTCTCCAAGTTTTCAATATTTTTTCAATCGTTAATCACATGTTTGTATGATATATCTAGTATGTACGATCATAGTTTTTGTAGTAATTGCATTTGAAAGCGAGTTTTTTTAAATTTTCATGAATGACGGGTGATAGCATTACATGTCGGCTGATATCCATTAATTATATAAATAGACTCAGTGTGAAATGCCTACAGTGTGTTCACTGGACAGTCCAGGCTGGGGGGCTATTAACCCTTTAAATGCTGAATTTGACAAAAAAATTGTATTTGCCCAATGCTTTTTCAGTGCTGGGTCAGTCTTGAAGACGGGTTGTTCACCATTGAACCAACCTTGAGTGTTTACTATCGAAACCTAAGTGCTACATTTGACAATTAAAATAACAGTTGTGATTCCATCAAGCACGAAACGTCGACCCAATATTGTGTTGATGTTTTAATGGCCAGCATTGCGGTCAGCGATACAACATTAAACCAAGATATACAATGGGTTTACACTGGGCCCGCTGAATAAGTTTTCGTTTGACAAACAAATATATATCTATTCATACGTACTACCCTACTTCCGAATTTGTACTTCTTACTTCCAAATTTGTACTTCCTACTTCCGAATTTGTGCTTCATGCTTCCTAACTCCGAATTTGTACTATCTACTTCCGAATTTGCCGTTCCTACTTCTGAATTTGTACTTCCCACTTACGAATTTGCACTTCCCACTTCCTAATGTGTACTTTCTACTTCTGAATGTATACTTCCTACTTTCTGAATATATACTTTCTACTTCCGAATTTATACTTCCTACTTACGAGTTGTACTTCCTACATCTGAATTTGAATTCCTGCTTCCGAATTTGTACTTCCTACTTCCGAATTTGTACTTCCTACTTCCGAATTTGCAGTTCCTACTACTAAATCTGTACTTACTATTACGAATTTGTACTTCCAACAAAAGCATGGAATCATTCGACCTCGGTCATAGTAGTGTCTATTTCTACCCTAAAATTTAAGTAAGAACAATTAAACCTCACCTCCTTACTCAAGATGAATTGATTGCACTGCTCATAAAGATGTCCCGTTGTCTTCTGAATTGTACTATTTGTGCTTCCTGCTTCCTACTTCCGAATGTGTACTTCCTACTTTCGAATTTGTACTTCCTTCTTCTGAATTTGTACTTTCTACTTTTGACTTCCTAATTCCGATTTTTTACTCCAGAATCTGTACTTCTTACTTCCGAATGTGTTCTTACTACTTTCTTATTTAAAATTTGTACTTCCTACTTCCGAATTTTTACTCCCTACTTCATATTTCCGAATTTGTACTTTCTACTTCCGAAATTGTAACTCCTACTTCTTACTTCCGAGCTCGTACTTCCTAGTTCCGAATTTGTATTTCCTACTTCCGAATTTGAACCTCCTATAATGGGTCGACGTTTTGTGTTTGAAAAATTTACAGCTGTTATTTTAATTGTCAAATGTAACATTTAAAATATCCTTACTGTCCATAATAAACACACAGTGTTGCTTAAATGATTGAACGGACATAAGAAGTTTACTGTGGGCATTTGAGACAGTTTAAACACTACATTTGATAATTAAAATAATAGCCGTGTTTCCACCTCACAAAAAAATATATATTTATTTAAAAAAAAAAAAACATTTTGTGATCATACAAAAGACCCTGTACAATAAGATTGTCAACTCTCCCCAAAACGTGAAATCGCTCTCAGTGCTGTCCTCCGGTATTGGGAGATGGAACTAATGCTTTTACCATCTATCAAGTATGATTTTACCATATTACGACAAGTAATTATGACATTGATCCTATTAAAAACAATACTTACTTTACATCATAAAAATTAGAAAAAGAAGTTTTGACGGAGGTTTACTTCTATTTTTTATCCAATAATTTGTTGGTTAGTTATCAATACATTTTAATTGTCTTCTTCCTTTTGGTACCTCAGGGGTTGATGCTCCCGTATAAACAAGTATGCATATTCATTGTTTACAAACAACACGTGACGCCCAGCTAACACGAGACGTCGACTCAATTAAAGCGTAATGTTGGTCCAAGGTTTGTAATGCTGGTCCAGCATTACTCCATCATTGGTTCATCTTCTCGTATTTGCTGGCAGGTGACGATGTGTGCAAGGGTAGATACGGGCAAAGAAAACCAAGATGGGGCAAAGGAAAATATAATATTACTATATATTTTAGTCTAATGACACGGATCATTTGTCATGTTTATCATTCGGAATATACCTGAACAGAAATATTTTGTTGATATAAAGCATGTTACTGTTACTGCTGATTCACCTGATCTGAGCGATTCTGTAACAGAATTAGCTTATTTAATGCTGAAATCATTCCAGCCACAAATAGGTATTACCATTGAGGAGGAGAATATTCTTGTATATATATCAGTGGATATCTTTGTCGCGAAGTGTCTCGATCTGCAGGTAAAGTAATTTTGATGCCAATAAAAAATTGCATACATTTCTGTCTAAGAAGCAAAATTTGAATATTCAAGGTGTGTGGCTTTTGTTCCACGTCAAAACTTAATACAATTAATTGGTTAAAATGAACGAATTTTCGGAAATATACCTGAACACATTCTAGATAGGAGTCACAACAGAGATCAAATTATTACGTCGTTAATTTTACATATTTATGTCCCCATTCGGCTACACCATGTACCGCGGGAAAACAATGAACACCTTATTACCAGTAACGGCAGGAGTAGTAGAAATTTATTAAAATTCAACTATAAATAAATTGTGTCATAAAAATGAACGTGTCTTGTTTTCAAGATATCAATATACTGCTAACGCTCCAGTCCTCAGTGACATTGATAGCAGTGGTCCGAGAGAGAAGGCTTACATATTACAAATTTATAATATTGCTTTTGTGTTCTAAATATATTTGTTAAAATAATAAAAGTTTGAATTAAAAGACACGTCTGCCAAGTTATGGTTGTTACCAATGTTTTGCCCCGATCTCTTTTGTGGTCGCTATGCTTGACGACATATCGTCACTCCCCTCCCGTTCTGTGCCCACATATTTGTGTACTTTCTGTACACAGCTCTTCTGTTATTTAAATGAAGACATTTTATTCTCTAAAATTGTATGATAATATAACATGACTTTTCTGCTATATTTGCAGTTATTTTCGTTCCAAAAATAAATATTGTAGAGATATTGTCACAACCGTCAAACCTAGAAAAACATTATATTTTTATTTAGAGGTTAAGTGGTGAAATTATCACTTGTTTTATATGATGATACACTTGCCAGAGCATAGTTCCAACTCCCGTTAAAAGGGGACAGCACTGCGCAATGTATTAAACGCCTTTGTATGGTGAAATCTGTAAGTCGACCATCTTATTGTACAGGGTCTTTGATCATACCTCCAAGTATGACACAATCTAAAATTGCCAGCCAAAATGCAAAATGGTCGCAACAAAAATCCAATCAATCTTTTATAATCCAAACGAAATTGCTTACATCCAAAAGAATGCACAAAACGTAGTCCAAACTTCACTGCTACTTGAAAAGTCTCCCTCAAGTTTTTATTAAGAACACCTAAACCTCACTTTCTTACTCAAGATGAATTGATTGCACTGATCATAAAGATGTCTCGTTGTCTTACGCATTTGGAGTGAATAAAAACACATCATTTCACAGCCGATAATTTACTTTGTCGGCATGAATGACTGCAGTTTGGGTTATCATAATTATTTAAACATTTTAGTAATTCTATAATATCTTTACTATCACTCAGTGAATTTTATCCCAATGAAATAATCTAAAATATCGATTTATTATATCCTAAAAGATACGTTATTTTTGGTATCAATGTTTTTGTGAAGTATTTTAATTCAGGCTCAGGAAAAGAATGGGCACAAACGTATACATAGACGCAGTGTTGATTGTACATGAACAGAAGGGATCATACATTTTGTTGTTAACTGTGTAGATTTCATTCATCATTGCGCGTGTATACAGATAACATGTTTGAAGTTCTCTATGGCATAAGATATTATGTACAGTAATATACATGCATACTCTAAAAAAAACATTATCACTATACTACTTCAACCCTCAGGGTCTTGTCAAGTTAAAAAATATCCAAAAATAAAAAAAATGGATAGGCCGGACCACCCCCTATCCGATTTTGTCAAACGATTACAAGAAAAATCGACTTGGTTCATGACCCACCCACTTCCGAGTTTTACTCGGCTTTTTGTTAACTTGACACGACTTTTAACCATGTTAAGACGCTAAGATAGACCAATATTGACTCACTTAAAGTTGTGTCTCGCTACCGCGATCCACAGCTGCAAGTGAGTGAAAATTAGTAATGTTTGATTAAATTGAATCAAAATATTTTCATAACTTGATATTTGAGCACACGCTTAATTCCAATAAAAGTGATATTTTTGCCTACTAAAACATATTTAAAACGTTTACAGACGTGTTTAGCGATTGAATGGTTAATGTAAAATTAGCATCGGAGTAATAACTTTGAACCAATGCAGGTCAAATGTTGGCCCACCGTCTAGAACGCTGATCCATCATTGAGCCAACATTGCTTTAACGAGTTGAGTTTGTTGGGAATAGGGGTGGTTTATTACGCTGGCCCAACATTACAGCAGCATGGGTCAAATTATCCTGTTTGTTGGGACCAGTTGGCCGAATTCGCTCAAGCTAGAAAAACTGAATACTCCCGCCCACACTACATAATTTTATCTAAAAATAGATCTTCATATTGTCAGTATATACAAAATCAAAGCAGACGCTCTGAGCGGGTGATTTGAACTGTAAAACATACACGATATTAATATAAATATTCACAGAAACATACGTAGTTTCACTAGAGATATCATGAAGACGCTCCAGACGAGCCGGATCTTGTTGACAGTCTTAGTAAAAGGATGTTAAGTTCTACCAGCTCGCATGTAAGTGTGTGCTTTGTATTTTATCAATGTAAAAGTAGTGAACCCTACATCGGTGTCATGCACGGATACACATATTGTTTGAAAGTGAGCATGCATGTAGGTAGTGAAAAAATAATCCGGTGTCAACCTCCTCATGCATTTATTACTCAAGGAAGAAACTTTTTTTTTTTGGGGGGGGGGGCTAGATGCAAGAAGATGATTTAAAAACTTTTCAGGAATATCTGATTGATTGTCCTCGAGTTACAGAAATCCATATCTGACGAATGGATCATTATCTATTTTTACGACGTAACGTTATTAACTACCAGCTGTGGCATGGCAAATGGCTTAGCTTAGCTTTTTTAATGTATGTTTCTAGCTCTAGTTGCTGACTAGGCCTACTGTCTGGAAGTTCACATAATTGTTTTTCCTCAGTTGCTGCTGTTTCAAATATTCTGCTCTAAGTAGTCACAAACAATATTGTTTCTCCAGATATTCGTGCGTTTTTTTCTTAGAGTAAAGCACTATGTTCTTTAGTTGTCAGTGGTATATTGAAACATACCATACTTTTTCAAAGATATAGTTAAGATGACCATGAACATGTTTCGCCAACTTAATTTTTGTGCACTCACTGTGAGTGAACCTAGTCATAATCTCAACCGTATTTGGTTATCTGCCCCGATCCTTTTGATCTGTGGATTTTCTCATATTATATAATATAATGGTCATCTACTCATAATCTCTGTCTTCGGGTTATACCTACAAAACCAACACTCATTTGCATTTAGCCATTCAGTACTTTCGTGAGCTAATGAACCTGATTGAAGCGTCGATCCCTGCATGCGCTTTACCACGAAGTGGAAGATGGTGCCCATATTCATATTTTCCCACCAAAATTCATCATTTCGGTCATTAAGCGCAAAAGGCATCAGAAATCACCCATTCGCTTCTAAAATGTATCCGTTGCTAGTTTTTTCAACCAGCTGTACAATGTATTCAGCATCAATAGATTTGCAGACATCTGAGAGTTATTTTTTATAATAGTAGCAGATGCCAAATAGCTTGTAATGTGAGTTTTTGAACCATAAATGCACGTGGCAGTCAAAATATTGTGATGTGGTTGTCACCATTATAAAAATGAATTTATATTAGACAGCTTTATATGACACCAAAATAAATATAGCCACACTTTAAGGATCCCCCAGATACTTCAAATAAATATAGCCACACTTGAAGGATCCCCCAGATACTTCCATCTCACACGTTATGTTCACATCTCACAATTAAAGTTATGTAGTATATCCTCAACTGAAATTAATCAACTTTTCAAAAAGCGATTGTGGATAATTATGACCTTTATAAACGTGTTTTTGACATTTTAGGTCGAGGAGCGTATTAAATTCCGTGGGATTTTTTGTATGATGCTGAGCCACCCATCCAGATATCTGAAGGGCATCCCAAGTTGCAATAAAAAAACGGCAGCGGATAGTTCTACACATTTTTGCAACATTAATGCCATGATATGATACAAAAACATAAAATATATTATTGCAGTGGTAATTACCTTGCTAATTTATGAACACTGACAGATAAACCACAAGCACAACTAATAATTTTAAATCATGTCGATCCTTATTATCTTCTATTAAAGATAGCATGATGAATTGTAAGAGTTCTGATTTTTTTCACCCTTAGAGTGATGAAAGTGAATATTTAAAAAAACTAAGCACAGTTCGTGGAATGTAATTTTGCCGTTTTGTGTAAATTTGTATGATTATGATAAGGCTAATGTCTGTTGACTTCATTTGGTACATCGGTCATCAGGTACCACTATGGCAAATTAGGATAATCCCACATTGTTGTATGAATGAATTGGGATAAAAAAGTGGACGGGATACCCTGACTGGTTACATTTTTTCGACCCATTGTCATAACATATTCCTCATTGCTATAATTATAAACAATTGTAATACCATTCTGGCCACATTTTCTCTTGGAATATATTCAGCATGAAACAAATGTGAAGTTTATATTTTTTTCGCTAAACTTAAACCCACTTTTAGAGAGCTGACAGTCAATATGAAAAATAAACTTCAAAGTACATGTATGTACCGTTTCCGTTCCATGTACGTACATTTGTATGATTATGAACATTTTATTGTTTGCTAACATCAGTTGATACATCTTTCATCTCAGATCATTTCCCTTACTTCATGACATTAGATATAAAAAAAACATAAAACTCCAATAAATCCTCATCACATAACTCTTCCAAAACTATCTCTTTTAGATATAGATAATATATAAAAAAAAAAAATACTGCAGATAACCCCCAAAATATAATAAGTAGGGACCCTAAATCAGACCCAAATATAAACTACAACATAAATAATTTGTTCCATAGCGGTCAGTACGGTTTTAGAAAGCACCACTCAACCGAATTGGCTGCTATGGAATTGACAGAGCTACCCAAGATAGAGGAGAAACTCTTTTTGGTATATTCTGGGACCTCTTTAAAGCCTTTGATACCCGACTCACACAATACTCTTAAATAAACTAAGTCATTACGGTATTAAACACTGTCCATTAAAATTTCTAGAAAGCTATCTCTCAAATAGATTACAATATGTAGAGCACGACAATATTAAGTCAGAATACATACCAATTACCACAGGAGTTCCTCAGGGTTCTATCTTGGGCCCACTATTATTTATTATTTATTCAAACGATATTTCTTTTTCAAGTTATTTATTTAAATTCATTGTATACGCAGATGACACTACACTATTCGCTAATTTCAGCAATCTCAACAAAAATAACAAATTGAATAAAGAATTAGCAGAAATAAACACTTTGTTGAAAGTAAACAGATTATCACTAAATTCTGCTAAATCGAAATTCATATTATTCATAAAACCACAGAAAAAAAAATTACCAATTGTCAAATTAATTAAAATACAAATTGAATGTGTTGATAATTTTAACTTTTTCGGGCTGCTCATTGACAAGAATCTTACTTGGAAAAATCATTAAGCAAAGTCTCAAATAAAATAGTCAGAATAATAGGTATAATGAACAAACTAAAATTCACTCTTCCTCAAAATATTCTTATTAATATCTACAATTCTCTAATAATACCACATATTAACTATTGCATTATTTTATGGGGAGCGAAAACAATCGAGTTTCTAAATTACAAAAAAAGAGCAGTACGAATAATACGTAAGGAATCTCTCCTGTCTCACACAGATCCGATATTTTAAGAATTGAACCTCCTAAAAATAAACGACATATGTCGCCTTCAACTTTTAAAATGTTACTTTAAATACGAGCATAATTCACTCCCGAAATACTTTGATGTATTTAATCTTAGGCTCAATTCTGAAATCCATGCTCATAATACAAGAAATCAACATAAATTACGCATACCTCTTGTAAAACATACTTTTGCCAAAGCATGTGTTCGATATCAATTACCAAAAACTGTAAATAGCATGCCACGATCAATAATCAATAAGTACAAACTCATAGTTTTAACATGTTTTCAACGTATGTCAAATTTATATTTTTAGACACATATGCTACTGATTGTAATATCACAAACTGTTATGTATGCAGTATCAATTTGAACTAGTGAATAATGCTCTGTGGGGCCAAACGGCAGGATCAGACTATTTGTATAGCTGGCAGATGCTGCCTTTTGGCTTTGCACGGCAGAATCAAAGTTTATTTTTCCAACTTTTTTTATATAGTCCAACTAGTACGTTTATAGGTTAAACTTTATAGTAAAGCTATTATATTCGCTCACTTCACATGTATAGCCCACATGTATACTACTCATAACTTTAAAATGTTATATGTTTATATCGATGACATCATGGGTGGCCTCCATGCTAGCGACCTTGTGGTCTTAATGGTGGTCTCCCAAACCACCCTGTACATTTTTTCACTCATCTTTCATTTACTCATTTTCATGGTTGAATAAACACTTCTTCTTATTATTATTCTTCTTCTGTTACTACTGTATCAAATTATAAAAAATCTATCTTGTTGCATGAAGGATTATGAGGTCAAAAGTCCGGATCGGGTAATCTCACTAGTTACATTTTTTCGAACCATTGTAAAAGCAAAATCCTATTTTTATTGTTATAAACAGCTTTAATACTAATGTTGTCACATTTTGTCATTGAATACATTCAGGACGGAGCATATCTGAAGTCAAGATACTTGCCGGGGTTTTACAATATTTTTACTGTTCATGAAGACGCAATATTTTTGTTTCATGTGTAGTTGTACGGATATGCGGAGTGTATCTTGTGTTTGTTTGATTTGCTGTGGTATACATTTGATATACCTATGTGTCTTATGGGAAACCATGACCTGTCACCTTGAGGGTGTATGAAGTCAAAAGTCAGGATGGGGTATTCTCCTAACTACGTTAAAAATGTATCGGTATTGTATACGAGCCTTCAAGAGATCAGTGGTGTAACCATAAAAGGAAATGGGGTAAGGGGTGTAGGGTAATCTAGTACCTTTTCCTCTCTGTATTGGTGCATTACACCTCTTCTGATATAAATATGTTTTACTGGTGTATGCCTTACAACGATTATGATGTAATCAGACCTTGTCTTTTGGTGACTTTTTTATCAGTATATGGCTTTAGTCTCTTGTAAATATGATGTCTGAGAGCAATGGTTGCTTTACGGAACCACTTTATGCCAATAAATGCTGCCTTAGTGAGTTTGTCACGAGCAACGTCTTGACACTTTAACATTAGGAAAAGACAGTGATTGTTGTCCCTAGCTATTTGTTGCTGGTGGAAAAGGAGCTGATAGCTCACGGGATGTCTCCATTATGTGTTCACAGTATTATGCATTTTGCAAATGTTAGCAAGTACATATACGTATAACTATAAAAAAAAAGTCAGTATTGTGGGGAGCCTCCGTGACCGAGAGGTAGCGTGCTCGTCCTCAGACCACCAGGCTCGAATTTCGAATTCTGTGTCTGGAGGACAGTGTCATCTCAATCATCTCACCATCCTCAGGAGGTTCTCCTGGCCCAGTTTAGCCTATATGTGCACAAAAGTAGCCTAAAGCCCGATTCATTTAATTTCATCTTTGTTCAAACCTATCAGTAGGACAGATGTGCATATGTTACCATTGTCCCCCTTCTAATAAATAACTGAAATATTGCTAGCAATCTAAGTATAGCAGACTGTGGTTCCACACAATCCACAACACATTACTTACAAAGACACATTTGTTTGCCACCTGGTGGTGAGTAATGTCTTTAAAACACGTTCCACCACTGTGATAATTTTTTTGAAATATCAAATTTCAGCGCTTTAATGGTGTGTTAACAAAGCAAAAACTTCACATATATTTCGACCTTAATTTCATCAATGACAAAATGTGGGAAGAGTGGTATCAAATTTGATTATTACTATACAAATGAGGACTTATGAGAGTACCCAACAGTTTTTTTTGACATGCAACAAGGTAGGTTTTTTTCTGAGACGATATGGTAGAACCAGATGACCGATATACCACATGAAGACAACAGACATTAGCATGTTCATAAATACTCATGTAGAGCAAACAGGAAAGTTACATTCTACAAACTTTGTGATATTTTTGGAAAAATTTACTTTCAGCGCAGGTGGGTTCATGTTTTCTGAAAATAATCATCACTTCACCTTTGTTTCGTCCTGAATATATTCAATGACGAAATGTGGCACATTACTGTTGTAAAAATGCGTAAACATATCCTCTGGAATTTTTTTAATGCTGTATCCCTAAGTCAATCAAGTAAAATGTTATTATTTTCTTATATACCTCACCACCCCCACCCCCACATATTTCAGACTGCCAACATGTTTTTTATTATTATTTAGACTGACCTTGAGACACAAATTCACACGGGATCTTATTTAGGTGAAGATGGTCCCTGACTATTATTTGAATGTCTATATCAGAAAACCTATACAAAAATATTTCGCTGGTGTAATGAGCGGCCATTTCGAATATCTTAATTTTGAGGCAGTTATAGGCATTTCCACTCTTGGCATACAATACATTTGGGTTCAGTGTATTCAACTACCCCTAAAAATACTGCATGCCGTAAATGATTTGCCTTCAGCATTTTAACCAGGCATATTGCCACGAATAGTGCCTAGTCTATCATACTATCCACACTATAGTTAGGCCCTAGTTTATTTATTGATAATTTTTTATATTTGTTTTCTTTCGTCCGTCAAATTAAATTTATTGTTAATTCTGGTTATTTCAAGTGGCGACCAGGTTTTCTCAACGGATGGATCTTTTTACTATGTTCTTGTGAAGAACTGTGCCAAATTTGGTGCTTTTGGCCGCCATATACAAATAATATCAATAGGGAACCTGGCTATAAATAGTTTAGAGGATCCTGACATATATATATTAACTAGTCTACGTACCACCCATGACTCAATGATACAATGAACAGTGGGAATATCCGTGAAAATGCGATTCATAGTTAATTAATCCGGACTGAGTATGGTATTCCACCTCGACCAATACCAATGATAGTCTGTCACATGACGAGATCAGCCAATCCAATCTGTCATTCATTTATTATTTAAATAAAGGGGTAGAATATCATACATTGGTCGCTAATCCTTGTTCAATTACGCGCGTTATACACAACAGGTGTAGTAGCACTTCAATAACTTCGGTCATTTTAACAGTAAGTGTATGGACATTAACTGCGATCGGACAACAGCACAAAACGAAATTCACAGGATGAGGATCGTTCAAATAAAAATCCCTAAATAACGCTTGGCAAGCGTGTTTCTCTCGATTAGTACACTTTTCTTGTGGTAAACCTAATTTAAAAAATGTTCCTCCATTCAAATTTCAAATAAAACTTTTGTTTATGTGAGTTGACAATTTCATTGACATTCTTTGCACTTTGCAATGCTAAATGAACTCAGCAGTCCATCATCAGATAATGAGGCCCATTGACTTAGTGTACCGTAGTCATTCTGGCACTAGATCCACGGAAATTTGGACAAATTGCTAACAAAGGTTTTATGATTTATTATGGTAGATATAGGTCCCAGCTAGTAATTTTGAAAAGTCCCAAGCAAAACTCCTGTTCAAATTTGTTAAATTGACGAGTAGTCAGCCAGCCAGGGTTACATAATGTGATGAAAAAATGGAGTGATGGAATATTTTTGTTATAAGCAAACTAACTTCAGAAATGTGTTTTAGTAATTGTCAAAGAGCAATACCCGGATGGCTGATATTGTTTTAGATGTTTCCTTTTTTGCAGAATAGCGAAATTCAAGATGGCCGTAATATGCACTAGCTATCATGCTAAAAATCACATATCTTCACTAATGACTATGCAAATTGCTAATGTAATATATGGATTCGTATGTTTTGAGGGTCAAGGAATCTGAATATCATAAAATAAGAAACATTTGAAACGTTTTTTTGCAACTTTAATTGTAAAAGACGATTTCAAACCAACAGTTGTGATGTATATATTATATTAGTTATGTACATTTGTTATGTCAATTCGAAATATGTACATGGATAATATACACAATTGCATTGTGCATATGCCATTTTATTATCATATTAATTATAACCCTTTGAGTTCCAAGTTTTAACAATGATAACCCATGTACATGGCAACGTACCTAATCATATATGAGCTATATACTCTATACAAAAAAATGTCTTATTTCATCACCACTGCTACCGTATACAATGTATGATTTATTAATTTGCTAAATACAAAAACGTCAACCTATGTTTAAACCCACGCTTACATGTTGATATTTACGTTTATTTATGGTTCTTATTATTTATGTTTATTTATGTTTTTTATATATATGTTTTTTTTTTAGTTTTTATTGTTGTGTACTTTGTCATACATGCCAGGTCAGTTCTTAAACTGTAAAATACTTGGATATTGTGTAGCCACTGGCATAGATCATTAAGAGAGTTCAATCGCAGAGTCAAACCCTCTCATTAACTTCACTATTTTAATTCGTCGACTTATGAGCTTGAAAAATGACAGTCGACATATGGTGATTATCCCATAACTATCTTGAACTGTAATGTCCTATGAAAAAATGGATCAATTGATGACATTTAATTTGAAAAATAATCTGCATAACTTTAGGCTACGATCATTTAGTGATCGCTCCCAGTTTTTTTCTTTGTCTTAAAATATACAATTATTAAACTCATGGGATCAATACTAATACTTGACTGACAAACCAAATATCATTATTGTAGGTGGTGACTCCGCCACACAAGCTACCCATTAAAAAAGAGAGCATATAATTTTCTGGATTAACAAGACTAATTTAAACAAGACTACATAATATACTCATATCCTTAGAAATAAAAATCTCTTAAAATATCATTTTTTGTTTTTAAAAAATCGCTAAATAAACTTTTAATCAATCACTTTTTGCATTTAAAGTCAAGCTGATGAGTGCAATTGATTCCTGGTGGCCAAAAACATTAGTAACGATACCTAACATTTGCAAAATGGAAAAAACTTGAAAAATTCGCTTTTCGCAAGCGATCATGTATTAAAAAATAGTTTTAGTCAATTTCACGAATTTGAACAAATTTGTGCAATCGATTCCTGGTGGCCAAAAACATTAGTAACGATACCTAACATTTGCAAAATGGAAAAAACTTGAAAAATTCGCTTTTCGCAAGCGATCATGTATTAAAAAATAGTTTTAGTCAATTTCACGAATTTGAACAGGAGTTTTGCTTGGGACTTTTCGGAAATGTTAGTTGGGAAGTATATCTACCAAAATACAGCATAAAACCTTTGTTAGCGGTTTGTCCAGATTATTTTGCAAGAATGACTACACTAACTATGCTAACGTGACTACAACCCAAAATCCTATATTGTAAGATTGTGGTTTCGCAGGCGCCAGGGAGCAGCAATTTCTCCTTTTCAGTACACACAAATTTAAAGCTATAATACAACGATTAACGATTAACATGATTAAAGGACCAACTCCTAAAAAAAAATTACGGCAGTAAATTTCAATTACAGAATGTTCGATACCTTCTTGCAACTTAAAAATGATCTATTGAAGCTGTCGTACAATCAGCGATGCGCTATGGCGAGATTTCGTTGTGGAAATCACAATCTGCCAATATAATATGGATGTCGTAGTTCCGTAACTTATGAGTATGTGATCTATGTGATGAACTGGTTGACGAGATCCATTTCTAATTTAAATATCGACATTTAACCCATTTAACCGCCGGTGCCGATTATATTCGTTTTTTTAGTATGTTTCATTACCACATTAAATACCAGCTTTTGAATATGTTATAGATATAACGTGACATCTATCAACGAAACCGTTGACCTGCATGTTGTCAAAACTGAATAATTTTCACTCGCTTTTTGTTGTGAATCGCTTCAGTAAGACACAAGCTCAAATGAATTAAAATTCCAATTGACTAGCTTGGCGGTTAAAGGGTTAATGAAGCTCCAGAAAGTACTTAAAAGTGTTTTGTTTCAAATGAAATGTTAAAATATCACTATACATATAATTATTGTAAGCAAAATATGTTTAATAACGTGTATGCATTTGCATGGCATACGTGTACTATCATATGATCGCGCGAAGATAGTAAGAGGAACACATTTAGCAATTGTTAATTATGAATTAAACATAATTATTTACCTATATTTTACTTACCCGTGTTTACATTTTATTTCTTAAAATGCACATTCACTATTCTGTTTCAGGACAACATGCACCATACATATACTATTAGTAGGGCCTACATGTATAACTGGTTAGATGAAGTGTAATGAACAACAGAACTCAGAACTCAGAACTCAGAACTCAGAATCATTTATTCGCCTCTTTAACAAATATATATATAGTCTCATCATTTTATACAGATAATTAATGATGGAGACTTGCATTAAGATCAAGAATTTGATCGCTATCATGCAAGCCACCATATTTAATAAGCAAAATTCAACAAAACATGAACATACCAGAGTTGCATGGATCAAGCGCGCCACGTCGACGCCAGACATGCACCGGATAAATCACAACAGCCCGTACGCCGTCCCCCGGCCAACCCACAGAGAAAAAATATTTGTAGGTTAGCCGGCGAAAACACGCACGAAGCCGGCAACACTAATGCACGACCCAGCGCCGAGGTGGCGCACTTGACCTCTAGACTGCTGATATGATATCGGAACATTTATATTTATATATATCATATGTGCAAAAAACTATGTGAGACTCCACGACATCTCATATGTGGACATTTAAGTCCGCAAATGAGAGGTCGAGACAGAGCACATTCAATGATTCTGAAACTAGTTCACCCGACTCGTGACCGGGTAACCTTACATGACAAAGTATAATTATTTTATTCTAGAATGTTATCGATTGCATACATAACAATTTTCAATCAAACATTGTGGCTGGTACATTTTAATAAAATAATTACGGGTATACAATACAAAACCTGAAAAACTATGAGTAAGAAATTTGTCTCGAATTTCGTTTGGTAACCGATTTATTAAATTGGGAATATTATGAGAAATACATTTGGTAGCAAATACATGATTCACTTTCATTGGAGTCAAATCATCACAGCGTCTAGTGTTATATCTGGATTGCCTGATAAAATTCAAGTTTTGAAAATAATCCGGTAAACTCTTTATCAAATATTTGTAATAAAATTTTAACTGATTAAGTTTAAATATATCCTGTATTTTTAAAAGATTAAGTTTGATAAAAATTGGATCCGTATGTGCTAAATATTTACTTTGTGTTATAAATCTTACTGCTCTCTTTTGTAATTTCACAATTCTTTCATTGTTATGTCCCCAGATTAAAATGCCATAATTTACATGTGGCAAAAATAGCGAGTTATACAACTGGAGTAAAACATTCCTGGGAAGTACAAATTTCATTTTATTGATAATTCCGAGGGTTCTTGAAAGTTTACAGGATAGTTTCTCTATATGATCGTTCCAATTTAAATTCTCATCTAATCTGAATCCTAAAAAATCTACCACTTTTGTGTTACCAATAACAGTATTTTCGATTCGTATTTCCGGAATTGATACTTTACGTCGTACTTTATGGAATATACAAAATTTTGTCTTAGAAATATTTAAAGACAATTTATTGAGTTTTAACCATGCAATAATTTTTTCTAGCTCCATATTAATTATGTTAGCAGTTTCCTTGTTATTTGTGTTAATGGGTGCAAAAAGTGTTGTATCATCGGCAAATAGTATAAATTTAAAAAAGTTACTTGATTTAACAATATCATTTATATAAATTAAAAACAACAGCGGTCCTAAAATAGATCCCTGGGGAACACCTGTTTTTATATCCAAAACCTGTGAATTGATGTCATCAAAAACTACAAATTGTTTTCTATTTGACAGCTAACTCTCAAGCAATTTTCCAACACGTTTTGATATGAATCGATTACATAAGGTTGATCTATGTTCGTTTTGTAACAATATTCAACTGAATAGGAAAGCATCGTGTGGTGGGGTCGTGTGCTGGCCATTGACGAAAACCATCGAAATCCTGATCGCGAGCACGAGCAAACTAATTGACACGACACGTTGCCCAGGGGCAGGTTTTGCGGATGGGCCAGCGTCTGCTCACGAGCAGCAACAAAGCAGTGGGGTGTGTATACAGGCATGCATGGACACACACTATCTAGTCCTTGTTCAAACAGCATCTCTCTTACCAGTGAGCTCTGTGTGCGCTACGTGTCTGCCCCTACTCAATAGATACGCAACCGGCAATATTGTGATTCTCATGATTCTAGTTCACACATGTCAGTGACGATGACCGTAGACGATGACCGTAGAGTATGCGCATTTCACACAGTTTGAACACAGTATCGTTTGAGCTTGTACAGCCTGAACACTGATATTGGGCCAGATACTGGGCTCCATTTTACATTATTTTACCGGGGGTAACTCCTACCGGTTCACCTGGCCTATCTACGTCAATGACACGTCAGGGTTACAGTGCTATTTGAGCAGCAATGCAAGTACGACTGGAAATTGTCAATATTATAATTTGATTATACATTTATAAACTACATGGATTTTACCGATTTTTGTGCGAACAAAATAGCCGTATATCTGCAATTTTTTCAAATGATTTGTTTGTATAGGAATATAAGTCTATGTAAATAAGTGGTGGCTTGCAAAGTTGTAAAGTTTTGACTAGCACTCGACACCGACAGTCATGTGGGTTCAATACGGTATTGGTAGTTCTAGTCTACTAGTATCCTTATTTAAATAAAAAAAATACACGCATTCGCAGTTTGTGATAGGCCTCTTTTTTGACGGTTTAATATGAAAGCTCCTCACCAGTGACAACTTCTGAATTCGTTATGCCTGAGAATATAATGGGGGACAGTGGTAGGCTATACAGACGATTTGTAATTCCGGAAAGGGTCGTGGGCTTACATTTTTACTTTTCCTGTAGGTGTGGTAAGTTAGATAGTATACTCTCAGCTGGCCCTTGGAATTTTCCGAGAAATAGACCATACCAATGGAACAATGGAACGTTTATAATGAGCAATATAATGGAGCATCATAAATTAATTTGATAACTGATGTTGAACCCTATTCCCAGGATCTGTGGTGGCCCAGCAATATTTATTATTGGCATTAACGTTCGATTTAAACAAATAATTTTTAAAATCTAACTTACATAATTCTCTGGGATTGATGAAATTATTAGGAGTATTTTTATTGAAAAAACGACTATATAATTTAATTACCGCGACCTACAAATTGAAAATTACTTGTACAGTACTGCCCCGCATGTAAACCCGGGGCAATACTGAGCCAAAAGCTTTTACCACGGGTAACTTTAACCCGTGGCAAATGTCATACAATGAATGAATGAATGGATGAATGAATGAATGAATAAATGAAAGAATGAACGAATAAATGAATGAATGAATGAATGAATGAATGCATGAATGAATGAATGAATGAATGAATGAATGAATGAATGAATGAATGAATGAATGAATGAATGAATGAATGAATGAATGAATGAATGAATGAATGAATGAATGAATGAATGAATGAATGAATGAATGAATGAATGAATGAATGAATGAATGAATGACATGAATAAATGAAAGAAAGAATGAATGAATGAATGAATGAATGAATGAATGAATGAATGAATGAATGAATGAATGAATGAATGAAAGAATGAACGAATGAATGGAATGAATAATTTAGCTGGATAATAAAGTATGACTAAAGAAAACAAAATAATTGGTGCTGTTCTTGTGATTGGATTTAGATTGACTGGACTATAATAATAACATTTTAAAATTATATACCGATCACACTGGCAATATGCATGACACGATAGACGCACAACAAATCACGGCTCCTATGGACAAGTATATCCGTTATTAGAGGCTTCAAAAATGGCACGGTACATAATACATCAATACATAATAACCATTCTCCATTAATTACTATTTAAAATAAAATAAGCAAATCAGATATGCAGCTTTAACCCGGGATAATGCCCATATTTCGAGTCAAATCTGTCGCTGAAATGTAACCCGTGGCATTGCCCCACAGATTGACCCGGGTCAAGCAATTCCGGGTCATCATTTTGTTGGTTTGTTTAACTGCGGTTTGAAAGAAGCAAAATTGTTTCTTCCCCATCCACGTGTGAAAGTTAGTATTGTGGGGAGCCTCCGTGACCGAGAGGTAGCGTGCTCGGCCTCAGACCGCCAGGGCTCGAATTTCGAATCCTGTGTCTGGAGGACAGTGTCATCTCGATCATCTCACCATCCTCAGGAGGTTCTCCTGGCCCAGTTTAGCCTATATGTGCACAAAGGTGGCCTAAAGCCCGATTCATTTCATTTGGTTTGTTTAACCCAGATAAAATGCCACGTGTGATATTTATTTTTAACCCGGGCTTAGTCCGGGCTGTAACACGGGGTAACCCGGATTAATCTGCAGAGTACACCCCTGGTCGATGGGGTGTCCAACTTTGGAATAGCAGTACTGTATTAGAAGGCCAAATAAAGACAGATTGCTACTTGGGAATTGAATTTTGTGGATTTTAATAACGATCAAACG
This sequence comes from Flabesymbios commensalis, assembly GCA_964017125.1. Lineage (NCBI taxonomy): Eukaryota > Metazoa > Annelida > Polychaeta > Terebellida > Flabelligeridae > Flabesymbios > Flabesymbios commensalis. The sequence continues at coordinate 71,812,134 of OZ024902.1, forward strand.
TGATAACTTGGAAGGCTTAGTTTTGAAGAATATAAAGTTTTGAACGATTTCAGATGGAATGGCGTACAAGCAGAATACATATAAAATAAATTAGTGACATGATTAATGTAAGCGGGTGATACGCAGTATAATTATATGGCTAAGAAGTTAGTATAATTAAAATTAAAAAAAAAAAAAATAGCGTAATAATGTATATAAACATGATAAATTATTTATGACAACCATTTCATTAGCCAATTTTTAAATTCAAATGATTTGTTTGTATAGGATGCGGGTTCTTCGGTGGCATGATTTTACCCCCATTTTACAATTTGCACCACAATGCGGGTTCTTCGGTGGCATGATTTTACCCCCATTTTACAATTTGCACCACAATATGTTTATATTAATTAATAAGGCCAGATTTTGGAGAAAAAGGTACCTGAGTAAAATATAACATTGTCACTACTTCAACTTGATATTTAGTGAAACAACACAGCGATCATCTGAATGGTACAATATCTAAATATTGATACTAGTTAATTAACATATTAAACACGTCTACGTAGGAAATCATACAAAAATACTCATTTTCATATGTTACTAATCAACTGTTATATATAAAATATGCATGACAACCATTTCATTAGCCAATTTTTAAATTCAAATGATTTGTTTGTATAGGATGCGGATTCTTCGGTGGCATGATTTTACCCCCATTTTACAATTTGCACCACAATGCGGGTTCTTCGGTGGCATGATTTTACCCCCATTTTACAATTTGCACCACAATATGTTTATATTAATTAATAAGGCCAGATTTTGGAGAAAAAGGTACCTGAGTAAAATATAACATTGTCACTACTTCAACTTGATATTTAGTGAAACAACACAGCGATCATCTGAATCTGAATGGTACAATATCTAAATATTGATACTAGTTAATTAACATATTAAACACGTCTACGTAGGAAATCATACAAAAATACTCATTTTCATATGTTACTAATCAACTGTTATATATAAAACATGCATATACCAGAAAACTTCCATTACTTGCACGTCGTAATTCTCTGGCGCAGCTCATATTGAACCATACTGGAATAATGTCACAATATATTTAAACATTCGCCACCGTTTAATATAAACATAAATGTAAGGCATGGCATGGTAGGCGTACATATACACGTTAACAGGAGATAAAGATCAATCAATCAATCAATCAATCAATCAATCAATCAAACTTCTATAGCCCCCACATCCTCAGCGGACCGAGCTCAGAGACGCACAAATCCTTAGCATGACCATGTCTCATAATAGTGTAGTAGTTAAGCTCCCATAATGGAACATATTGTGCTTTTTATGATTAAAGCATGAAACTTCTACGATTAATAGCACAGATCCTGATGTAAATACCCATCAAAATATAATTTGTAAACGAATGGTATGGGACCTATTTAAAATTAAAGTCAAAGAATACACCATCTTATATTGTGAAAAAAACACAAAAAAACACAAAATGTAATGTTAGAATATGAAAATAAGCTAAAAAAAACAGATCTGAGACTGGCTATTTAAAAATTAACGAAAACATAGAGCTCCAGAAGGGAAGAGAACACCTTAAAACTAAACTAGAATAAATTTCAATGGAGAAGGCTCGAGGATATTACATAAGATCGAGGGCACATTGGTTTGAAAAACACTCGCTACTTTGTTTCACTTGAAAATAAAACTCAACAAGACAACTGCATAAATTCTTTAAAACAGCCAGCGGGAAAACAATACATCATAATAACGACATACTAGAAGAGACTGTACAATTTTACTCATATTTATATTCAAGTAAAAAGCCCTGTAAAAATCAAAGACGAATTCTATCAAAGACGTACACTTTTCACATACGTTGGATGAAGATGAAATAGAAAGTTGCGAAGGCTCATTAACCACGCTAGAATGTCTAAAAGTAATTAAAGAAATGAAAACGAATAAAGCTCCTTGCCTTGATGGTTCACCCATAGATTTTTACGATACCTTATGGCCACTTTTGGAAAACTATCTTGTTGGTGTGTTTAATGAAGCCTTTGAAACAGACGAATTAACTAAATCACAAAAACGATTTGTTATGTCCTTATTTTATTAAAAGGGTGATCAGACTCTTATTACCGCCCAATTAGTTTAGCAACAACTGATTATAAGATTGTTGCTTTTATTTTAGCCAACAGACTGTAACCTATTATGCCAAACATAAAAAATCCCAAACGGGCTATTGTAAAAGGCAGATATATTGGTCAAAACCTTAGAATGGTTCAAGATATAATTTATTATGTAAATTCAAATAAACAAACAGGAATATAACTCTTATTAGACTTTGAAAAAGCTTTCGATAGCATTGAGTGGGAATATATGTGACAAAGCCTCAAAAACATCAATTTTGGACCCGAACTAATCCTCTGGGGTAAAACACAATATAAAAATCAAATAGCAATAATAAAAAATAACGGTTGGTTATTAAAAGAAATAGATTTGCAAACGGGCATAAGACAGGGCTGTCGAATATCTTGGTTGCTCTTCATTATTGCTACAGAATGACTTGAGAAATTAAAATAAAAACTCGGAGGAATACAAATTACACGTTCTGGAAAACATATAAATATTAAAATGGCTCAATATGCTGACGATACTGTTTTATTTTTAGGTAATTTTAAAGATGCATTATTAGCAATCAAAATATTAAATAACTATGAATTTGTAGCCGTGCTGAAGGTGAACATTTAAAAAACAGATACTCTCTATTTTGCCGAAGATTTTGAATCTGTTCAAGAAATTCACCGGATAAAATGTATAATCGAAGGAGAAAAAAAATGTCCAGGTATCTACATAGGTCATTATATGGAAGCATGTAATGAAAAATGCTGGATACAGTAAATTACACAAATTGATAAATTATTACAAATATGGAAGAAGAGAAATGTCACTACATTTGGTAAAATAACCATTTTAAAGTAACCATCTACTTGGACCAATTGAGAAAGGAGGTTTAAACAAAATAGACTTTTAACGGTTGTGCTCATATTAGAAAAGATAAATTATTTCCTCACAGTCTCTCTGGTTTAATGAACTATATGAAACGGTATTTTATTAAAAATTATTTAAATAACTGTAATTTAGGCAATTATTTTGTGTGCTCGTATGGGTGGTTGTTAATTATGTACACATTATAGCTACTTTTTGTCCCATGTACTTGTATCAAGTCATATATTTCAATATATATCTATATAGTTTTTGAGGTGGCTTCTACGCTAGCGATTTTAAAATCTATGTATAAATCTCCTGTTGTCTGCAAATGTTTTTTGTGCATGTTGTTTCATTGTATCTATGTAGAAAATCAAATAAATTTGGTCTGAGTCTGAATAGTTGTGCCACTATGTATTTACCACAGCGTGTACTTTTCCGAGAGGGGAGTGGACGCTGTTTTCACGAAGAATAATGTGAAAATAAGGGGTAACTCAGCACATCGTACTTTTTAATAACAAACGAGCATATGGTTTGGTAAAATATAAAGCATCTAAATGAATTATGTATTAAGACATAATAGTTTATAGCGATTTCATGGCGGCCATTTTGAAAAATTCAAAGAGAAAAGCTTTATCAGTAAAACAAGGCGACAGATGGATCTTAAGCCTACTACATAACAAATTTGCAAAGTAGTTATTATTAGTTACTTTGTCACGGTGAGAGACTATTTTTAGTTATAATGCAACTTTTTTCGACCAGTCATGGAAGCGCGTCATGTCCTTATAGAATGAATGAAACTAACATCTACTTAAACTAGAAATAAGTGTTTACGTGGTAAAAGCACAAGGAGGCTCCCCTTCGTACTTTTCAAATATATTAATTGTAAATTTAGCAGATAATCAATTTATACGTCCATTCCTAGACCGAGGTCTGGCAAACAAATACTTAGAGAAAAAAACTCGTCTTCATTCACCTGTTAGAGGGGTAAAGTTTATAAGTACTGTTTGCAGGTTGAGCAAATTTTCCAGGCTATATGGATCACTTGATGTGTGAGATTGAATATTTCGAATTTTATTCTGAATTGAGCAGGGTATCAATGCAGCGACTTCATTATATGAGCGATACTACAAAAAGTATTGAGCACTACCCCAGCGGGCAATAATTCTAAATTAGATGAACTACGAATATACGAAAATGAGCTAGCAAAGATAATTTTTCTATAAATGCAATTTGCATTCAGGAAAGTTGGCTCAGTGATAACGACTATCTTTCTCTGTTTCATTTGAAAGGGTATCATTGTATTTTAATAGAAAAATCTGCTGCTTCCAAAGGTGAACTCATCATTTATTTACAAAACATTTGAATTACAAAATTATTGATTTAAATGACGACACAGATAAATCGGAGTATCAACTTATTGAAATTTCCGGAAATTTACTTAAGAAAAAGATTATCTCCAAGTGTTAAGATTGAAGACTATGAACAATTTTCGAACCAGTATTTCCTTGCTTTGAACAAATTTAAACTTAACCCGTTGAACACGAGATTATTATGCTACTGCGCTCTTTCTGAAACGAGATTATTTTATGACGTCATAGTTATCTCATGCAATCAGACCCGGAGATCTCCGGGCCTCGTATCTGAATGGTCTCCCTAAATTACGGAGATCTCCGGGGCTCGTCACAAACGGGTTAACATACTAGTATACGAAATAAATAATTTTTGCATGTGACTTCAACATTAATTTGTTAGATGCCTTAAAAAAAGCATTTGTTGAAAACTTCCCTAACACAGTAATATCTTCCCGTTTTAATTCATCCTTAACCCTATTGACCAGGTTTTCTAAAAACAAAGTCACTCTTATCGAGAATATATTTTATATAATTTCAAATGGCTCAGTTATCGCTGCAGACCGCCATACGATAAACTGATACAATGTTCTCATCAGATGAAATCGTAGTGCATCAGATGTGGGAGTCGGTGATTCTAGCTTTGATCAACTGAGTATCATATGTTCCCAAACCGCATCAGCTGTGTGATGTAACTTGCTCCCATACAGTTTGCACACGAACAACTCCCATCAAGCCTCGTTCCCACCTCATCACTAAAGTGTTGCTGGTGAAATATATCTCCCAGTACTCTGGGATTTGCTAACAATGTCTGCACAGCTGTTGGTTTCCCAATTCCGTAGAAAAATGAAACACAAATCTCAGCTCCAAGGTTTGTTGCCAAGGTCTCACTGTTCAGGTATAGCTGGTTTCCCATTGTCACCAAAACATATTTTTGAGCGAGCGGATGACTATGCGCTAGATGCAAAATGACTTCCGTACAGCAATTACTATAAAAATACTAAAATAATGCATACAATATAAGACAATGCGCGTGCCTCCTCTTCATGATTGGCCACCAAAGCAGGACTGTAAGAGGCATTTAGGTCAGAAGTTAACCGACATACCTCTTTCTCGTCTCCAAATACACCAGCTGCAAGAATGATTTTATCTGATGCATCATGTGTTAGTAACTCTTTAGCTGGAAACGGTTGGAGATGTGATTTGTTCTGTTTCACAGATAAAAATATCTGATAATCTAATTTGGTTGCAGGTAAATGGTACATGGCGGGAATATATTGACTTGCGAACACTTAGTGGCATAATTTTAGCTGTTCGTTTCATACGTGTGCAATTTTGATAGAGTTTTCTCTGTAACGGTCTCCACCTATTTCAATACGGATGCATCATCAGCCAGTATTGAGTTAACAAATTCATTAGGCAAACCTTCAAAGTTGTTGGCATGCTTAGGGAATCATATACAGATATAGATTGAACCCTGGCCATCATATCTATGATTAGAGTGGATTCAACTGGTTGGTGTAGCGGCAGAGTGGATCTCTGATTGCATCTGATACAGCAAATCTAAAACACATAGCATGAGCAAAGCTCAGCAAAGCTCATTTAAACTTCTGATTGTAATGACACAACATTAAGCGACAACAGAGCACAATAAGTGATGATCACCACGTCAATAGCGCTGAAGGCGTCTGCGTAATTCCAGAGATTCCTGAAGCACTCGTTCCTATTCTATTAACCCACTCTGTTGCATGGTTTTCATCAACATGAGAGAAATGACTGTCCTCATTCCACTGGACACCAAAGTTGCCACGGCGCAGTTGAACAAGAACCTCATGTGAGAGATATGACATTTTCTCTACATATAAAGACCTCTACTTCGCATAATTAGTGTAATTAAACCTGATTGAGATACAAATTAATACGCTTGTTTATTCATTCATGCACTGTACGTGACAAATATACAGCGCTATGTGCAAATATCTATACATGAAATTTGAATGCTATTCAATCTGACAAAAAAACTGAAGAAGTAAGGGAGCATGCACTTGACACTATGGTGTTTAAATCCCAGGCTGCGCTCATCTGACCACGAGAAAAACATCAGCAGGATCTCGACCATAGACAAGTTCTTATGTCCTGCTTGTCTCAGCACAAAAAAATCGTCTACTATTGACCCCATCTCTCTGAATTGCACAAAGTTATATGAGGGAGAAAGTTTTTATCCATGGATAGTTTAATCAGATCATGGTGGAGCTCAGTGTAATGTGTCTGACAAAAAACAAGCATCTGAGGAGTGAGAATATGCCGGAGGGTTTGGTAAGTCAACTTGTGAAGACTCATTCCAGCCTTGCACGATTTACATTCGAAAATGTTGTCTGCTATTAGCCATGTTATCGGCCCTATTACACCTGCTCTGACCCAAGTGCTTTGAAAATACATGCTAATGTGAAGTCCGCCAAGTCTCAAAATAACTCTCTTGTAATAAGGGACAGAATACTTGAACCCAAAACAATGCTTGGTCAACCACAATTATAGTGTAATTGATGCCTAATTGATTACCAATAATCAGTTGGTCAGAGGGTTTCGTCACCACATGAGCGTGCATACCTAAAACATTTTTTAGCATGTCGAGTGGCCTTCTGGGCATAACTAGCACCCGGTTGTCGGCTTGCAGGTGTGTGCATGAGTTTTTGAGGGGCAAAATACGATTTATTAGAAAAACACAAAAAATTAATTCCTTGAGAATAAAGTTATTTATTACAATTATACAAAACGTTTTAAAAATGACACAGGATGGACCAGATATAACCACACTATCATTTACAATGTAGCTTATAATGAAATAAATCACATTTGTTAAGTTATTGGACCACAACGAAATTTGTAAACGGTAAACGGTTAAACCGAGTGCTTTCCTTATACAAGTAAAATCTTTGCAATTGATCAAGGATCAGCCTATTCTTAAAACCAGTATTTTAGGGTGATAGTTGTATGAAATGTGTAGGAAACTACTTTGTTGTGATATACCATATACTGTGCAGTCAAAATAATAATATTAAACTCGATAGCTTAAAACACACGACACATGGTAGAATGCATATGTATGCAAATACATGTAAAATAGATGCATAGAAATAAAGTTAGGGAGACCAGATAAGTATACAATTATTATATTATATTATAAATATAGATACTGTGGCATCAGCTTTTAAAAACAAATACATTCTCAAAGTCAATTGTGCTTAACAAACCATTAAAATATGATAAACCAGTGGCTCATAGCTTGTCACTTCAAGTATGAAACACGATACTGTGCTCTTGATATGTAACATACACAGAAATAACATATTAGAATGATGGCAATTCAGTAAAACATCCAACTTCCATGTGTGAATCAACTATATTATCCGATTAGCAATTAGGAGCAACCCATCTGAGGTCTAGCACAACTACACCGCGAATTAATAATTTGTTTGCAGTACACATACAAATAGACATAGCTCTTGGCATAAAGTAGCTGACATAGCTCTTGGCATACAGTAGCTGACATCTCATGGGATGGGCAGTGGTGGATCCAGCAAATGAAGCCAATTTGCTTACTATAATTTCTAATACACACCACAGCTGGCTCAGTCATCCTCTTATGTGCTTTACAGGGGTCCGAGGTCATGCTCCCCCAGAAAAATATCAAAATCTAAGGCTTAAAATGGTGCTTTCTGAACCATACAAAAGCCTGAATTAGTAGATTTTTTTGAGAGGATACTGAAGGGAGGACGCCGCTCCCTCTGGATCAGCTACTGATAGGTTGCATAATTCGATTGGGCTGATAATCATATTCTTCTGGAGATGATATACCAAAGAGAGCAGTATGGGCACATCACAGACCCTAATAAACTGTTTCGGGTAAATCGTGTTTTTAAGATCTGTTGCTTTTTTACCATGGGAGTGAATTGACTTCTATAGCAGTTAATGTAAGTTACAATTAATGTTAAAATATAGCATCACACTGATGGCACATGGCATTATAATGTCAACATATTTATGATGGTATAATCTTGTCTTAAACCTTGAAATTGTATGTTATGTCATAGTGTCGATATAATTTTATGATATTATATCAGGGCCTACCATAATATATAATTATAATGACAATACATGTATATGGAAATAAAATGTCGGTTTGCATTCAACATCAACATATAATGTCAGAATATGGCTTGATAAATTGTGAATATAGCAATACAATTGGCAATACAGTTGTGAGTAGAACCTATTGTGAGCACCCACTCTTAGGAGCAGCCAACCTCTTATGTGAGGCCATTTGGTCATTCCCAAAAATGCAGTTTGTATACAGATTAACCTCTGTGTCGCAAGAGAAGCGTGATCAAGATCTGCTGAAGGCAGGTCGAAACGTTGCAATTGCAATCGTTTCACACTAAGTTTCAAAGTGAGTAAAATTTAACCACAGATCTGACATTTTAGTATCCTATATCATTTAAATATCCGCATATGTTTTTTTAATGTGAGATATTAGTAATGTAATGGAGGGATCTATTGCATATTATAATGTTCTATATCAGGCCTGCTATAGTGTGGAAATATGGTTGTGTAATATCAGAAAAAAATATGTCATGTAAATATCAGAATGTCACTTTAATGTGACGATATGGAATTACATATTATATGTTGACATATATATATATAACCCGCATGGCTTTAATGTGGCATAGATATAAGATGACACCAAGGTCAATTAAGGGTCATTTCAAGTTCAAGGTAAATAAAATTATTGTTCTTGGGTGGCTACCGAGGATTAGCATTGTTGCGAACTTGGGCAAAATAATGGTCGAAAATTTTTTTTTTTGAAATTTTCTCCAAAAGTGAAGGGTTTCTGCCTTTAAAAACCATGTTCAGGTATGGAATATTAGAGTATTCTAAGCATTTTAAGTGCTCAGGTGATTTCGAAGACGATGTATAGAAATAAAAAGATTATCAAAAGCTTAGGTACAAAAAGGCGCTGGATTATACGCATATTTGTCATATTTTCAAATTAAAGAGTTTGAATGGTATGCTTAAATACAAAGTTTTTTTTGACTACTCCTCTATCGATCCATGGTAAAACATATTGTCTTCAAGTATATTATGGTAAAGCTATATAACCTCAACATTATTTTGATGTTTAATTAGGTTTTTTTCTGTCTATAATAATGTTGATTGATTGGTAAAATTGACAATGTAAGGGTGATTATGGCGGCCATTTTGGAAATATTTTGTAGCTCTAGATCAAATATTATTGTCCTAAGGTATATTAGTGTACAGCTATGTAGCATCAAGATTGTTTGTTATTTTTAATTGAGTGTTTTCTGTTCATAATAATGTTGATTGATTGGTAAAATTGACAATTTAAGGGAAAATTTGGTGGCCATTTTGAAAAGACTCTGTAGCTCTGGTGCACACACCACATGAAAGCCGACAAACGGTCGGGGTTTCATTATAAGAGGTCTGAGAATACATCTAGCAAGGTTTTAAGTATACACAAAAAAGTCGACACGAAAACCTTAAATAAGCTCTATTCTGATTCCCGGCCAAATGACTACAACATATTAGTCCCAGAGCTAGGGGGGTTTTATTTGTGTTGAAAGGTCCATACGATCTAAGAGTTCCACCTATAGTGAAATTTTCTCAGGAATCCGAATCTGCGCGTCTTACAAAAATCATCCTGTCCAAAAGTACCGTAAAAACCCTTTAAACACTAGTACCGTCAAAATCGCAAACCGCAATTTGAAATATTGCGTATGAAGTGATTGTTTGCTAAAATTGTGGTAATTTTCTATTTAAATATTTTTTAAATTATTTATTATCCTCACATATGACACAGGCTTTCACATGGATGTAAAATATTTTGTGTCTGATCAATGACAAATACACAATATAGCTTTAAGTTGGTATTTTAACACGTAATTTTACTCATTTTTCATACTTTTTCACTAAATAGACAAAATACTTTTCTCTCAGCCGATTTTTGTATAGTATAAATGTTTAGTTTTGATTCAAACATGTCCTAGAACTATTGTTGACTTAAAATTAACCCATTTGGAATAAAAATAATGAGTTATTTGAACATATTACTCGCTTTTTTCGTTAGACGTAAAATTAGCTCGTTTTTCTTCAGGCTCGGGAAAATTGACCATATCTCACATTTTTGCCCACTGAGTAGTCAAATTTTGTACTATTTTAATATGTTTGATATCAATAGAAAGCTACTGGCACATGCCTTCACATGGATATAAAATATGTTGTGTCTGATTATTGACAAATGCACAAGAAAGCTCTAAGTTGGTATTTCAGCCCTTAATTTGACCTTTTTTCATACTTTTTTAGTAAATAGTCAAAAAATTGTATGTATCTCACAGTTTTGCCCAATGAGTAGTCAAATTTTGAGCTATATCAATATATTTGATATCAATAGAAAGCTACTGGCACAGGCCACGGATGTATAATATTTTGTGTCTAATATTTGACAAATGCACAAGAGAGCTTGAAGTTGGTACTTTAACCCATTAATTTTACCTATTTTTCATACTTTTTCAGTACATAGTCAATATACTTTTCTCTCAATTGATTTGTGTGTATAATAAATATTTAGTTTTGATACAAACATGTTCTAGAATTATTGTTGACTTAAAATAAACCCATTTGGAATATAAAAAATAATGAGCTATTCGAACATATTACACACTTTTTGGGTTGGATGTAAAATTTGGGCACTTTTCTTCCAGCCCGGGGAAATTGACAGTGTTTCACATTTTTGTCCAATGAGTACCCGGTACCCAAAATAAAAAAATGTACCAACATCTATGATATCTGTTAAAAGTAACTACCAAGGGTTTTAACGTGGATACATAATATTTTATTTCTGTTAAATACGAAATGTACAACAATTAAGCGCTAACTTTGTATTTTATCCCTCCATTTGAACAATTTCCAGCGTTTTCTTGGTGAATACCAGCAAGCCTTCTCGCTCATGCTAACTTTATATGGTATAAATGTTTGTTATTACTTTTACATTCTCTGGAGCCATTTTTCAAAAGTTATCTTGACGACTAAAGAAGTGATCACAGCCATTTTTAAAGTTATCTCAGCCACTACAAAAGTTATCTTAGCCACTGAAGAAGTGATCATCACAAATTTAAACGTCATCTCAGCCACTACAAATGTGATCTTGGCCACTGAAGAAGTTATCACAGCGACTTTAAAAGTTATCTAAGTCACTACAAAAGTGATCTTGGCCACTGAAGAAGTGATTACAACCACTTTAAAAGTTACCTCAACCACTACAAAAATTATCTTGGCCACTGAAGAAGTGAACACAGCGACTTTAAAAGTTATCTCAGCCCCTACGAAAGTGATCTTGGTCACTGACGAAATGATCACAGTAACTTAAAAAGTCATCCCGCCAATGCAACAGTTATCTTGGCGAGTGAAGAAGTGATCACAGCCACTTTAGAAGTTATCTCAGCCACTACAAAGATGATCTTGGCCACTAACAAACTGGTGTCAGCCAATTTACAGGTTATCTAAGCCACTACAAAGTCATCTGGGCCACTGAAGAAGTGATCACAGCCACTTTTAAAAATATCTAAGCGGCTACAAAAGGGATCTTGACCTGTGAAGAAGTGGTTACAACAACTTTGAAAGTTATCTCTGCCACTATGAAAATGATCTTGGCCACTGACGAGGTGGTCACAGCGACTTTAAAAGTGATCTCAGCCACTACAACAGTGATCTTGGCCACTGAAGAAGTGATCTCAGTCACTTAAAAAGTTATCTCAGCCACTACATAAGTGATCTTTACCACTAACAATCTTATGTCAGCCCGTAAAAGTGATCTTGGCCACAAAAAACTGATCTTGTCCACCGTAGAAGTGATCACATTCACTTTAAAAGTCATCTCAGCCGATACAAAAGTGATATTGGCCACTAATAATCTTATGTCAGTCCCTAAAAAAATGATCTAGGTCACTACAAAAGTGATCTTGACCACTTAAGAAGCCATCACAGCCATTTTAAAAATCATCCCATTCGCCATAAAACTGATCTTGGTCACAAACAAACTGATCTTGTCCACTAAAGAAGTGAGCACAGCAACTTTGTAGTGGTTGAGATAACTTTTCAAGTGGCTGTGACCATTTCTTCAGTGGCCAACATCACTTTGTAGTGGCTTAGATAATTTTGTCAGTGGCTGACAACAGTTTGTTACTGACCAAGATCACATTTGCAATGGCTGAGATAAACTTTAAAGTGGCTGTGATCACTCACTTCTTCAGTAGCCAAGATCACTTTTGTAGTGGCTGAGATAACGTTTAAAGTGGCTATGATTACTTCTTCAGTGGCCAAGATCACTTTTGTAGTCGTTTAGATATTTTTAAAAGTGGCTGTTATCACTTCTTCAGTGGCCCAGATCACTTTGTAGTGGCTTAGATAACCTTTAAATTGGCTGACACCAGTTTGTAAGTGGCCAAGATCACCTTTGTAGTGGCGAGGTAACTTTTTAAGTTGGTGTGATCACTTCATCAGTGGCCAAGTTCACATTTGTAGTGGATGAAAAAACTGTTAAAGTCGCTGCATTTACTTCTTCAGTGGCCAAGATAGCTTTTGTAGTGGTTGAGGTAACTTTTAAGATGGTTGTTATCACTTCTGCAGTGGCCAAGATCACTTTTGTAGTGGCCGAGATAACGTTTAAATTTGCTATGATCACTTCTTCAGTGGTTAAAATAACTTTTGTAGTGGCTGAGATAACTTTAAAAATGGCTGTGATCACTTCTTCAGTCGACAAGATAACTTTTGAAAAATGGCTTCAGAGAATGTAAAAGTAATAACAAACATTTATACCATATAAAGTTAACATGAGCGAGAAGTATTGATGGTATTGACCAAGAAAACGTTGGAAATTGTTCAAATGGAGGGATAAAATACAAAGTTAGCGCTTAATTGTTGTACATTTCGTATTTAACAGAAATAAAATATTATGTATCCACGTTAAAGCCCTGATATTAAAGATGTTTGTACATTTTTTTAAATTTGGGTAACCAGTACTCAAATTTTACATCCAACCCAAAAAAGTGTGTAATATGTTCAAATAGCTCATCATTTTTTCTTCCAAATGGGTTTATTTTAAGTCAACAATAATTCTAGAACATGTTTTTATCAAAACTAAATATTTATTATACACAAAAACCAGTTGAGAGAAAAGTATTTTGACTATGTACCAAAAAAGTATGAAAAATAGGTAAAATTAAGTGTTAAATTACCAACTTCAAGCTCTCTTGTGCATTTGTCAAAGATTAGACACAACATATTTTACATACGTGGCCTGTGCCAGTAGCTTTCTATTGATATCAAAAATATTGATATAGCTCAAAATTTGACTACTCATTGGGCAAAACTGTGAGATACATACAATTTTCCTGAGCCCATAGAAAAGCACGCAAATTTTACGTGTAAACAAAAAAGCATGTAATATGTTTACATAACTCACTATTTTTATTCCAAATGGGTTTATTTTAAGTCAACAATAGTTCTAGAACATGTTTGAATCAAAACTAAATATTTATTATACACAAAAATTAGTTGAGAAAAAAGTATTTTGACTATTTACTGAAAAAGTATGAAAAAAGGTCAAATTAAGGGTTAAAATACCAACTTAAAGCTTTCTTGTGCATTTGTCAATGATCAGATACAAAATATTTTACATCCATGTGACGGATTGTGCCAGTAGCTTTCTATTGATATCAAATATATTGATATAGCTTAAAATTAGACTACTCAGTGGGCAAAAATGTGAGATATGGTCAATTTTCCCGAGCCTGAAGAAAAGCAAACTAATTTTACGTCTAACGAAAAAAGCGAGTAATATGTTCACATAACTCATTATTTTTATTCCAAATGGGTTAATTTTAAGTCAACAATAGTTCTAGAACATGTTTGAATCAAAACTAAACATTTGTACTATACAAAAATCGGCTGAGAGAAAAGTATTTTGTCTATTTAATGAAAAAGTGTGAAAAATGAGTAAAATTACGTGTTAAAATACCAACTTAAAGCTATATTGTGTATTTGTCATTGATCAGACACAAAATATTTTACATCCATGTGAAAGCCTGTGTCATATGTGAGGATAATAAATAATTAAAAAATTATTTAAATAGAAAATTACCACAATTTTAGCAAACAATCACTTCATACGCAATATTTCAAATTGCGGTTTGCGATTTTGACGGTACTAGTGTTTAAAGGGTTTTTACGGTACTTTTGGACAGGATGATTTTTGTAAGACGCGCAGATTCGGATTCCTGAGAAAATTTCACTATAGGGGGAAGTCTTGGATCGTATGGACCTTTCAACACAAATAAAACCCCCCTAGCTCTGGGACTATATATTTCATGTTTAAATTTTCTTTTAGAGTAGGCTATATAGTGCAGCAGCAGGCGGTCTCTAGCTGCAGTATTTAAGGAGTTACCCAGCCACAAAAAGTAACATTGTGTGTTATATACCAAATTAAAGCTTAGCATCTCTGGAGTAAGAAAAGTGATGGTGCTAAGTTCGCAGATTAGAGGGATTTTTGTAATCTGACCTTAAAGTACACTACCGTCGGACATAAAAGTGATCTAAATTTGACATGTCAAAATGACTGATACGCCAGTAAAGAGATGTATTTGCCTCCAGTGTCTACTGAATGCTCTCAATAACCTACAATTTATAGCCAGTCTTTGATCATGTATTCCGGTAAACACGAAACATCTGTTCAATGTTGGACCAGCGCTGTAGACGATGGTCCAACATTGAACAAATGTTGGGTTAATGTCCCTTTGCTTGCTGGATTAATAATCAGATATTTTCTTTCAATGTATCGATCCTGTAAACAAGAAACCCATTTTAAATACTGGTTTAATATTGGCACAGCGTCGCAGGCGATGGCCCAGCATCATAAGATCAACGTCTTGTTTATATGGGTTACACATTTCCTGACATTGGAGACAGTATATGCCTACATTTGTATCTAATTCCATATGTCCAGAATAATATAAGTTATGGTAGAAATGGAGAGCAGGTACAGATGGCCGGAATGTCTTCGCAATAATATTTTATAGATAGATATATTTTTTAGAATAAACGTGCATGTACTTATATTTAAAGATGCACGTAGTTTTCTATAACAAGACTTAGTGCATGTACTTGTATTCGAGCACACAAAATATTGCAAAAAACACTACATGCACTTATATTCGAATATGAAATGATCTTGGAAAAACTATCGCAACATATAGTAAATAAATTAAAACATTACAGTTATAAATATCCGCATATGTTTTTTTAATGTGAGATATTAGTAATATAATGGAGGGATCTATTGCATATTATAATGTTCTATATCAGGCCTGCTATAGTGTGGAAATATGGTTGTGTAATATCAGAAAAAAATATGTCATGTAAATATCAGAATGTCACTTTAATGTGACGATATGGAATTACATATTATATGTTGACATATATATATATAACCCGCATGGCTTTAATGTGGCATAGATATAAGATGACACCAAGGTCAATTAAGGGTCATTTCAAGTTCAAGGTAAATAAAATTATTGTTCTTGGGTGGCTGCCGAGGATTAGCATTGTTGCGAACTTGGGCAAAATAATGGTCGAATTTTTTTTTTTTGAAATTTTCTCCAAAAGTGAAGGGTTTCTGCCTTTAAAAACCATGTTCAGGTATGGAGTATTAGAGTATTCTAAGCATTTTAAGTGCTCAGGTGATTTCGAAGACGATGTATAGAAATAAAAAGATTATCAAAAGCTTAGGTACAAAAAGGCGCTGGATTATACGCATATTTGTCATATTTTCAAATTAAAGAGTTTGAATGGTATGCTTAAATACAAAGTTTTTTTTGACTACTCCTCTATCGATCCATGGTAAAACATATTGTCTTCAAGTATATTATGGTAAAGCTATATAACCTCAACATTATTTTGATGTTTAATTAGGTTTTTTTCTGTCTATAATAATGTTGATTGATTGGTAAAATTGACAATGTAAGGGTGATTATGGCGGCCATTTTGGAAATATTTTGTAGCTCTAGATCAAATATTATTGTCCTAAGGTATATTAGTGTAAAGCTATGTAACATCAAGATTGTTTGTTATTTTTAATTGAGTGTTTTCTGTTCATAATAATGTTGATTGATTGGTAAAATTGACAATTTAAGGGAAAATTTGGTGGCCATTTTGAAAAGACTCTGTAGCTCTGGTGCACACACCACATGAAAGCCGACAAACAATACATCTAGCAAGGTTTTAGGTATACACAAAAACGTCGACACGAAAACCTTAAATAAGCTCTATTCTGATTCCCGGCCAAATGACTACAACATATATTTCATGTTTAAATTTTCTTTTAGAGTAGGCTATATAGTGCAGCAGCAGGCGGTCTCTAGCTGCAGTATTTAAGGAGTTACCCAGCCACAAAAAGTAACATTGTGTGTTATATACCAAATTAAAGCTTAGCATCTCTGGAGTAAGAAAAGTGATGGTGCTAAGTTCGCAGATTAGAGGGATTTTTGTAATCTGACCTTAAAGTACACTACCGTCGGACATAAAAGTATATTAAATAAATTAAAACATTACAGTTTTATTTTGCACTAATTATGGTATAGCTTAATTAATAAATTACTATATCTGTACCATATTATTATTTAACGCGGCCTAATTTTATGCATTACATAAGAAACAACATAAATATATATCATTGAATTCGTCATGCAAAAATTTGAAGTCCACAGTTTTTCACAGTTTTTTCGCTTGTCAATAGATATTTTATCTTTTATTGGTGGCTTGGAAATCGATTTAACAAGATGTTTTTTAGAGGGGTATCTACAGGACTAGAATGGGAATAATTCAACATGGGATGCATCATATATAATGTATGAATTGCAAATCTTACATTATTATACAATTTTGAATGTGAATTATCACAAACCCGAATTTTTAAAGACACAAGCTGATGACAGAGTTGTTTAAATTATCATAGTGAGCGACAAAGTCACTGAAAATGGGGGTGCACTTACTTTTCGAATAAAAGGTGCATGCATTTATATTTGAACATAAAATCATTTCAAAACATCCCCAAAACATGCGATTTTCACTTATAAGTGCATACACGTTTAAACGCGGGGATACGGTATGCACAGTCATAATTAGATCTTTTCAAATATAAAACACATTTTAGTATATATCACATTAAAGGGTTTCTTACATATGTCAATTCAGTTACTACGCAACAGATAAAGCAATTGCTTTATATTTAAACTAAATTAAACAGAAAAATGATTATGTTCATGAATAAGAAACTTTCCACCTCAATGAGTATTCTCGATGAAGTTCACTCCACAAAAATATGACAGCAGTAAGTTAATTACTAGTGTTGTTGCATCTCACTCTTCTTCGGTCAAAACACAAATGATATTGATCACTGAAATAATTTTTAAGAGGATGTGGAAACTTTTTAAGTGACTAAGATCACTAGTGGCTGAGATAACTTTTTAAATGACTTAGCATATATGACATTGCCAACAACACTGACATTTATTATATTTGGCTGTTGTTGGCGACAAATTATGTTTCACAGAATTTACTGCAAATTGATTCATTTCGCCTGTCCGCGCTCCGTCAACTATCTGCCTGCCTTCGTTTTTAAATATTATATG
Organism: Flabesymbios commensalis; assembly: GCA_964017125.1. Classification (NCBI taxonomy): domain Eukaryota; kingdom Metazoa; phylum Annelida; class Polychaeta; order Terebellida; family Flabelligeridae; genus Flabesymbios; species Flabesymbios commensalis. Next base: position 71,830,237 of record OZ024902.1, read on the forward strand.
TTTTTAAAGTAGTTTTTAGATTGCATCCATAAACAACACCCAATAAACACAACACATTTGTAATCCATTTATCCAAATGTCTTGTGTTTACCAGAAGAGCGATTTACATTATAATAGCTGATTGGGTAATGCATTGTCTATTGTCTTCTTCAGTGGCCAAGATCACTTTTGTAGTGCCTGAGATCACTTTTAAAGTGGCTGTGATCACTTCTACAGTGGTCAAGATCATTTTGGTAGTGGCTGAGATAACTTTTAAAGTGGCTGTGATCACTTCTTCTGTGGACAAGATTAGTTTGTTTATGGCCAAGATCATTTTTGTAGTGGCGTTTATAACTTTTAAAGTGGCTGTGATCACTTCTTCTGTGCCCAAGATAACCTTTGTGGTGGTTGAGATCACTTTTACAGTGGCTGTGATGACTTCTTTAGTGGCCAAGATCACTTTTGTAGCGGTGAAATAACTTTTAAAGTGGATGTCACCATTTCTTCCGTGCCCAAGATCACTTTTGTGGTGGCTGAGATAATGTTTAAAGTGTCTGTGAGCACTTCTCCAGTGACCAAGATCACATTTTTAGCGGTAAAAGTAACTTTTAAAGTGGCTGTGATGACATCGTCAGTGACCGAGATCAATTTTGTAGTGGCTGTGATACCTTCTTTTAAGGGACTGACATTAGATTATTAGTGGCCAAGATCACTTTTGTAGCTGTTAAGATAACTTTTAAAGTGGCTGTGATCACTTCTTCAGTGACTAAGATAACTTTTGTAGTAGCTGAGATCACTTTTTAAGTGGTTGTAATCACTTCTTCAGTGACTAAGATCACTTTTTTAGTGGCTGAGATCACTTTTAAAGTGGTTGTGGTCACTTCTTCAGTGGTCAAGATCACTTTTGTAGTGGCTGAGATAACTTTTAAAGTGGCTGTGATCACTTCGCCAGTGGCCAGTATCACTTTATAGTGGCTTAGATAACTTTTCCAGTGGCTGATACCAGTTGGTTAGTGGACAAGATCACCTTCGTAGTGGCTGAGATAACTTTGAAAGTGATTGTAACCATTTCTTCAGTGGCCAAGATCATCTTTGTAGTGGCTGAGATCACTTTTAAAGTGGCTGTGATCACTTCTTCAGTGGTCTGGATCACTTTTGCAGTGGCTTAGGTATTTTTTAAAGTGGCTGTGATCACTTCTTCAGTGGCCAAGATCACTCTGTAGGGGCTTAGATAACCATATCAGTGGGTGACACTAGTTTGTTAGTGGCCAAGATCAGTTTGTTTGTGGCTGAGATCACCTTTTTGGTGGCTGAGATAACATTCAAGGTGGTTGTGGTCACTTCTTCAGTGTCCTAGTTCACCTTCGCAGTAGCTTAAATATTTTATTCGGTAGCTGACACTAGTGTTTTAGTGGCCAAGATCATTTTGTAGTAATTCAGATAATTCTTAAAGTGGCTGTTATTAATTCTTCAGTGGCCAAGCTCACTTTTGTAGTGGCTCAAATGCTTTTTAAAGTGAGTTTTATCGATTCTTCAGTGCCCAAGAGCACTTTTATAGTGACTGAGATTGCTTCTTAAGTGGCTGACATCAGTCCGCTTGTGTCAAAGATTACTTTTGTACCGACTGGTGTAGCTTTTAAAGTGGTTGTAATCACTTCTTCTGTGGCCAAGATCACTTTTGTAGTGGATGAGATGACTTTCAAATGGCTATTATCTATTGTTCAGTGGTCAAGATCACTTTTGTAGTGACTGAAATCAATTTTTCAGTGGTTGACATCAGATGTTGTGGCCAAGATCACTTTCGTAGCTGTTGATCGAGATAACTTTTAGTGTGGCTGTGATAACTTCTTAGGTGTTCAAGATCACTTTTGTAGTGGCTGAAATAACTTTTAAAGTGGTTGTAATCACTTCGTCAGTGGCCAAGATCAGTTTTGCAGTGGATGGGACAATTTTTAAAGTTGCTGTGGTCATTTCTGTGGAGGCCAAGATCACTTTTGAGTGGCTGTGATAACGCCTTCAACCTAGGCTCCCCATTATGTGAAAGGAACATAAAATATTCAATTGAGATGCTAGCTTATTACTGCCTAGGCTTTTATTTAGATGTCATAAGCTGGACTAGTCTTAATATACCTTTCGTTTTTTTAGAAATAACCATATCCATCCATATCATGCATGTAGTTTAAGCTAGTTCAAGGCTGGTCTGAGGCTAAACTACAAAACTATAGTAGGCCTATCCCATATTATCTTCTGATCTAACTGTACAGTAATTCAACAAAAATGGTTCTGATAATTTTATAATATGTTGGAAACGCTGCCAGTTTTTTTCAAACATATTATATCAATCTTATAATATTTTAATTGTGGTCACTAACTCACATAATCCTTTAACTGTTCAGTTACAACAACGATAGGCGTATTGAGCGACCTTTCAAGTAAAAGCAATTTTTAAGTAATGACGGCACTAATTTGCATACTATTTTTACTGCAACACATCAGATCACTCCGAGCATGGTTTTATTGTCTTTATTGACCCTGAAAACATCAGTGTAGATACCATATTTCGTTTTTTCAAAACCATGTGGTTTTCAAAGATTAATCAAAATTTAGGAACAAATAGAAAATAAATTAAAAAATAAAACAGTGAGGCTGAAATCCTCACATAATTGTGTGTCATCAGATTTGAGATTTTATATGAAATATATGTTACATAAGGAGTTGTGACAGATTGCTTAGGTTTTTTTAATGCTAGAATATCGCAAATAATTTATTTTTCGGAATAGACAGTACCCTACCTCAAGGTCAGATTACAAAAATCCCTCTAAGCTGCGGCCTTAGCACAATCACTTTTCTGCATCCAGAGATGCTAAGCTTTAATTTGGTATATAACACATAATGTTACTTTTTGTGTCTGGGTACCCCGAAAATTGACCTGCTCTGCTGCTCCACTAATAATAGCTGTCTGCTGGAGCATTTAGCGGTGACATATTGCCAACCTCTGTTTTAACCTCTGTGTGACTTATTCTGTGAAACGCAGTGACGTCACTCGGTGGAAACAAGGTTATATAACACCCCCCCCCCCCCTCCATACTTCATTCTGTGAAACGCAGTGACGTCACTCGGTGAAAACAAGGTTTTATAAGAACCCTCCCCCATACTTCATTGTATTAGCCAGCTCGTTGAAAACAAAGGAGGTCGAGGTCATTGAGTTTCACAGAACAAGATTTAGAGACTGGTTCATTGCTGTCCAATTACTATATCTTGATTGAGATTTCTGGTGGAATGTTTGTTAGATTCTTGACAAAATAAATGTCATATTGATTGCCCTTGATTTATAATCTTTTGTTTCACCCACATTGAATATGTCTAAATTCACATAGAAGTATATTCAGCTGGAGTGTCATTGATGATAGGGGTGGTCACAGACTCAAGAATGTCAGTTATATTTAATGTATATTGGGAGAAGCACATTACATCATCCTCTGGTACTAAATTACCAGGTCATTCCTGTCATACTGCATGTTGTGTTCCGTGGTACCATGTGTGTCCAGCTGTTGAGGACTCTTTCATGACATCACTGTTATCCACACCATGGCTGAATATCCTTCCAAATATTATATTAGCTGGTACAACAGCACCGGTAACTAAATCTTACCTTTCTGGAGTAGTTTCCGCCATTGAAGTATCGGCGGCCAGCGTTTGCTGATAAGTCATAGGCCTACAGTGTGTTAACTAGTGTACAGTAAGACCCACATTATATTGTTCAGGTGGAATATTTGCACTATTATATACATAAATATTCATGATTTGGTGGATATTGTAGTAGCGACGAATAGAGGGAAACAGTTATTTTGAATCGGAATTCGATCTACACAACCAGAAATAGTTTAAAATGTTGAAAATTATATTTCAAATTTCTTCCTACATGGTGTCAGTATATTAACAAAGCGTAACCAGGCTACTAAAACTATTGTTTTTTGTCATTCATTTACAAGCCATACACAATTTTTACGGGCACCATCGGATTTCTCATACTCTAAAATAGGTTATAGACACCAAAAATCGTGGTTCTATCCGTGCTGAAACTCGAGCTAATGGCCCAATGCGTGATTTCGCATGTTTTAGTGGCGGGTGGCGGCCATTTTGAAAATGGCCGCAAATATGTAGTCTATCCCTACAATAATATGTTAATGGAATCTCATTTAGCTGTTGGGGGAGGTGTAAGAAATAAAAAAAAATGTTATCAGGCTGTCCTGGGGGGAGGGGGTGCACTGTAACCTCATCAGCCCCATGAACTAATGTATTTTTAGCGCTAGATATATGAATTAGGTGTTATTTTGAATCGAGAAATTGACCCACTAGCCCACTCTGCCAGCTTGGCACACATCGGAATTCGATTCTACACACCCGAAATTGGTTGAAAACGTTGAAAATTCAATTTATGTAGGTTCCCTGCATTGGGTCAGTATATTCTCCAAACACGACCAGTCTAAAACCAATAAGGTCAAATCCTAAACCACTATTTTAGCACTATCGAGCGTACAATTACCATACACTTTGGAGAATTCCCCTTGCTGCAATCAGCCGTGACTAAGTCTACACTGTCCCTGGCCCAGTGCTGGTACAGCAACGATGACGCTGGGCTCACATTAACACAACGTTGGCCTAACGTCCCGTGTCAGTTGGAGTGTACTATCATTAGTGGGGTCATTTAACCCCTGTCATGCTGCTATTGTCAGCTGGTCTTTTCTATTCATCTGAGACTGGGATTGTTTGATTACTGATTATATCACCAATTAAATGGGATTTATTTTGACTTGACTGCGTAGCCAGGTTAATACGTGTACCTACGTGTAGCGAACATGTAGAAATCTTGCGAAATAGCATCACATTTTATTATAATTATCTATGTTGTCGTTATAATGTAAATATAAAGATATTTGGTTGCACAAACAATTGGTCTTGAATAGCGTCAACTTGATAATGTGAGTGATAAGCATACTGCTTTTGTTCCTTGGTGACCACTGCAAATTCGAATTATTTTCTTTATTTTCGTAATAATACATAGAATAAATTATGAGGCCCTATAGACCATATCACAGAATTAGCTTTTGTATTATGACGACGAAAATATAATATACTCCCACAAGAACGGATGTAAGTACATGTATGTAAACTATCTTAACATTGGTAAACCAACTTCACACTTTGCGCGAGCATAGGCTTTGACTCAGTCGGCATGTATATTTTAATTAACCTAATTGATCTACAGGTGACTGTTGTGTTGGCTGTAGTAGGTTCTCAGAAAGGGTACCGAGTCTTGTTCTGCGTCTTGGCAAGCTCTTGCTGCGGCGACGAGCTTTAGCAGTGTGTTGTGATGGTGCCGTCTTCCTTGACCTGGATGTTATTTGCACAGGAGGAGAGTCTTGTTTGTCCTGTATAGCATTACAAGGCTCCGGTTTCACCAGCCTGACTTAAGTCAAAATTTTGTCTTAACTATCAACATGGCATAACGTCTCAACCAGTCAGTTTGCCTAAGAGTGACTTAAGTCCATGTAAAGTTGGTGAAACCGGCCCCATGTATCTGTGATGGTAGCATTCCAAGCGTAGAATCATCAATATCAGTGTCCCAATTGTGAGCTTGGGAAGACCTCATTCAGAGCTTCCATGCTAGAGGCAGCATGTAGTCGCTGCTCAGGCATGAAGCTTGATGATGGTGAAAACAACAGCTTGCTCTCCAAGGCGTTAATGGGAGTCTGCATCAAAAACACAATTCGGCTGGTGACATACTGGGGTGTCACACTGAGACTGTGTCGTCGCCATGTTATTTGCACTGTGGTCGTTTTTTGGAAGCTGTACACACTAGCATTGGAGTAGTGTATGCGTCCCCTGTATGCCAGACTAGGTCACCAATACATTTATAACAAAGTATTTCTGAAGTGGGACCTCAAAAGACACCTTTTGAAATCCTGCACAAAGAAACATATGAACGTGGCCACCACATATTCACGAACAACTTTGTGATAAATGCATCCTGTTAATCCGATCAAAAGTAGGCAAATACGTTGAATAACAGAGAGAATAAGAATGTGTCAATGCCATCTGCATTAGTCCTGAAACCTTCATAACCCAGATATGTATCAATATTTAGCCATGGGAGCCTAACTGATGTTTCACAATGCTGCATAATTACAACTTTGCTGGTTCAATTACAAACCAAGGTAGGAGCGTAATAAGTGGAATACTTAGAAGATAAACTCCCAAGGTTGATACTGCCCTCCATGTCCTAAAATGTGTGTGGAAAATATATCGGAAGAAGAAAATCATCAGATATATTTATGTTGTCTTCATATCCCCCCTCAACCCCTTACCCACAACCCTTGATCTCCGTCCCCCGACCCACAACCCCTCGACCCACACCCCCCCCCCCCCCTAACCCACAACAATCCAACCAAATATTTTTACTTTAAGTAATCTACATTGGGAAGCTTCAAATTCCGAAGTGTTACTTATATTTATAAATGTCATATCTATTTTTTAATGAAAGAATATTGCAGCCTTTTATGAAAATAAGTTTATTTAGCTTGGGCTGAAATCTGCAAAATGGAGGTTTGCTCGGGATTTTATTGTATACTGTTGTATTTACTTGTTTTTACATAATTTTTGTTGGATAACGTTCTATATTTTGAGACCTTCACCTTCAAATTAGCAAAACACAAAATGGCCACCAAAATGTTAGGAAAACCCCATTTTTCTATAGTTTGTCGCACATAAATTTATGGTTTCCACAAGATTTTGAATTAATGATTTTTATCTTGTGTCTTTGGAAAGAACTTTAGATCCAAGACATCCGCCGTTTTTATGTATAAAGTTATTGTTACTATAAGTATGCTGCTAAACATGTTGACGATAATATGACGTATTTGCGGTAACATAGTGGATTAGGACTCAACGTTACTGACGACTAAATTTAAAAGAAAAAATCCAGAATGGCCGCGAAATCGGACGGTGATTTCGGACGGTGTGCGGTGAATTCGGACGCCGCGGTGAATTCGGACGGTTATTTCGGACGGTGTGCGGTGAATTCGGACGCCCAACCCAGTAGTCTTTTATATCATTATTTTGGTACTAATATCGCTAGTTTCGGATGGTGATTTCGGACGGTGATTTTGGACGGTGAGATGCATAAAAAACATTAACAGAGTACTCTTTTATATGACTATTCCTGTACTAAAATCAGTAATTTCAGACGGTATTATTTATAATAAAGCCCAATATGTTAAATAAAATATATATAAATATCATTTTATATATACAAATATAGATGCAACATACATAATTGTATGTCATACTCTGTATACTCTGTCATCTTTATAAACACATATTTGTATATATACAAAATATAGCTATATATTATCATAAATAAAATGTATAGATATGCATAGTAATATAAGTTATTCTAAGGTTCTCGACAGAGTGGCCCCTATCAAGCATGTACGGATGAAACAGAGATGAGAACCTTTGATGGACGGACATATTTTGGACTTAATCAATCAGAGAGATCAAGCTTTACATAATTTTCGAAAAAGTAAAATTGCTGATCATTTAAAACATTTTTCCAAACTGCGAAATAAAGTGCAATACTCTTTTCGAAAAGCTAAAAGACATTTTTATAATAACAAAATTGAAGATCATAAAAATTCTTCATCAGACTTTTGGAAAGCACTGATATCACTTGGAACTTCATCTAAACTGAAATCTGGTTCAACCTCTATTGGCTTAGATGTTGATGGCTCAACAACTTCTGACAAATTAAAAGTAGCTGATACTTTTAATGAGTTTCTTACAACAGTGGCTAATAAGCTGGTGTCTAAACTGCCGACGACAGTCAACATTTTCAACAGCAATTTTATTCATCAATATTAAAATCAGAAAAAAATGTTCAAAATGCTTTATCTTCCGTATTTTTAAACAGCCAATTTTTGTCTTCATACAGTCAATGAAAAATATCTGCTGCTTTTGAGAGAATATTTTATGCCCAAACCATCATCTAATTCTGCGACAGATGTTATTCCCTATTGTAGCTTGGTATTCTTATGAGCATACATGACCACAGTGTAGATAGCCTATATACAGTATAAAAACAATGTTATACAGCTTTAATAAAACATATAAATTCTATTTCACATTTGTGTGACCACGGTATTTCATTCTTCATCCATTGAGAGGTTAAACCAATGCTGGTTTATTGCTGGGCCAGCGTCGCAGACGATGATCCAACAACACCCGGAATTGTTTCAACGTCTCGTGTTTGCTGTCAGCACGGCGAGCAACACTTGAGATGTTATTTTTATGAATGACAAATTTGAGCGTACCTAATGGGCTTATTAAATTTATTGAGTGACTCACCAATCATGCTAATAAGAATTGTAGCTAGGAGTTCAAATAAGTTTTTGAACAAGCATACTACTATTGTCTAACTGTTCGCATTGTTTACAATATGTTTGTTCAACATTTATGTGTGACACCGGTCCGTCTATGCTGGACGCGCGGGCCGTGAACGCAGATACACCGGATCGTTAACCCTCTTCAGCACACACAAGTTATGTGAAAACGGGCGGTAGAAAAAATATAGACTGAGCTGCAGAGCAAACTCCAATGTTTGATATTTCAACCGAGGATAAATACACAAAATATTTAAAATTGTCTGCAATATTCTTTCATTTAAAAATATATGCAATGTACACATCTAAATATCACTCAGTTTTAGGGATATACACATCTGGGTTTAAAAAACATAGGTCAAATATATACAGTATATGGCCAATAATTATGTTTCAATAAGTCGTTTCCATTGACCATGTTTACTAGTTTGTTTTGTTGTCCATTTAGATTATTTGCAATAAAAAAAGTGTTAAAACGTATGTGTAGAGATAACTGTTTAAAGGGACTGGCCCACGCTAAAATCATCAAAAAATCGGTGATTTTATTTCGGGTTCTTAATATGACCATATGATGTAAGCATGTACATAGACTAGAACTGCAAATTTTTATAATTTTTGTGCTGCGCATTCATCAGTTAGACTAGATATAGAGACGAAACTCCTGATTTCTAATTATTGACAACCATGTCAAAAATAGGAAATGCGGGAATTTCGTCTCTATATCTAGTCTAACTGATGAATGCGCAGCACAAAAATTATAAAAATTTGCAGTTCTAGTCTATGTACATGCTTACATCATATGGTCATATTAAGAACCCGAAATAAAATCACCGATTTTTTGATGATTTTAGCGTGGGCCAGTCCCTTTAATCCATGCAATACATCAGTAGAACGGAAATTTTGTTATCTTGTATATGCTATATTGCACGTTTAGATTGGTAAGCTAGAACTACAACGAAAGACGTTTGCGTAACCCTAACCCATAATATTAGGTTCGGGGGTACCCCCACATAAGCGGTCAAAGAATATATTTTTTCCTGGTAACATCTCATTTCATGTTTTGGGGATATCAAACCTTAAAAAAATTGGTGTGAGACAGTAGGGGGGGGGGGGGGGTAGTGCACGGTGACCGATTATATATGTGTGTCTAGGGTTATGACATGCAAGAGACCGGAGATGACCTTTAGAGCTTCAAAATATTTGCTAATTATGAATTTGGACTATTTCGTGACCATTTATTTTAATTTGCTATATTAGGGCCTGCACGACTATATTACCTTGAAAAACAAACGTTTTGTATGTTGCTTATTCATAATGAAACAGACAAATTTGCAGCTGTCCATAATTTTACCATGCATAACGATGTAAAGCACAATCAAAACGATATTTGGAAATTGCCACCGTCACCGTGAATCACAGTGGTGTCCGCTGCCGGCATGGCACATGAGCCCGAATGTAAAGCTGTATCAAAGACCAGACAAGTTGTCACAGTTAATTCGGAGCATTAATGACGTTAAGTTAAAAATATTTTTTTATTAGGAATGAAATTGTTCGGAGAGTGGAATTTAAGTCAATATCAAGGAATATTAATAGTTATCGCAACATTACAACGATAATATGGCGTTGGGCAGTATTATTTATGGGCAATGGGCAGTATAGACAATGACTCTGTGCTTGCCAACTGGCGCGCCGTGGTGTGGACGCCATGTCCTATCATACCTTACGTATGACCGTAGGACCCACTCTGCCAAATCAATTTGCGCAAATTTTTCCCAAATTTCCCACAGGTATTTTTTGATCCAGCACACACGGGCGAGGCGGCGCTACGCGGCGAGAGGCACGCGGCGAATATCCTCTTTTTCCTACCTCCTCCACCCTGTTCCCCGTCCTCTTCTCTCCCTCTCTCCCCATCGCTTTTATCATCCATTATTTCAATTATTCCGGCCCTGGCAGCAGACGACAATTAACAGAGCGCCAAAGCCCCCCGGGAACTTGCCGCCGCACATGCGCCCTGAGCCTCTAGCTGGGCGATACAGGAAGATGGCTCGGCTGAGGACGCCGCCCCGCACAGTATCCACCACACGGTGACAGCACCGCGCGGCTGTTTTGTTCTCCCGCTCGCCGCCTCAACAGAGAGGGTCCTCCATTCCCGGGATCTGCTCAACACTCCCTGTGACCAGGATACGCTGATTCAACGTCATCAGGCGTTTCGCCGCCTTTGAACAAGCTGATCAAGAGACGAAGACAGGCAGATGACGCGGTCCCCGATGGCACTTACCCAAGCATTAACACCGATTTACTTGTCTAATGATACATCGTGAAAAAACCTGTCCCCTGGACTAAGGTTAATCTGATAGGAAGAAATATCAGATGATCTCTGAACGCTGAGAATCCAATGATAAAAAACCAATCCCGACAGGATGATCTCATTCAACTGTGTGAAGCCCCTCTTCGCTTAGAATGTCAACCATTTTCGTTGGTTCCCATTGCCTCACAAAAAAACTTTCAGCGTCTATTTTGGTAGAAAGATGCATAGTTTGAATGTTTTTATTTTGCTCGATATTTTGATATTTTGATTATTAATACAGATCTAACATAAGTAAGCAAACATTATGTGGCTTTTAATATTATTTCATTGACGTGATAATGGTGATGAGAGTAAGAGTGTGGTCACCGCTTTCTTATAAGATACAGTATGAAAATTAGCTTGCTTTCCAAACATTGTGTGGTTGGAGCTCTGTAATTTAGTGTCATTCACACCGCAAGTATCTTTCTGCTGTCATTTGTATATTTATTTCTTGTACAGTAATTAGTTTGAAAAACACATCATCCCCGTGCAAAACCAGTATCTGCTTACATTTGGAATAAGCAACTACTGTTTTTTCGTTTTGCAGTGCTGTGTACAAACAGTGGACATAAGTTTGTTCACCTCCATACAATGCATGCACAAACCATTGTTTAATCACTACTGGGCGGCCAGCTCGTATACTGCACTGCCATTATTGTAAAGCTTTTAAGTTGTATCACATGTTATCCGCATATGTTTTACCCATTCTCATGAAAAATTATGTATGTGCATTGTAATTATTGGTTCAGTTCAGACATTGGTAAGGAAAATCGAGTTCAAATTATAAGGCTCAATCGTAATGGGAATCAAAATCATGTAATTGCAACGCGTTCAGCATTAACAAAAAAACAGTACAACATATTTGGGCGAGGTAGACTTTCAGTCCAGTGCCACTCCACAAAAGGCGGAAACATCTTTAACGGCCCCAAATAATTCTGCCATTGAAACACCAAGGACATCCAGGTCTCAAACTCCACCAATGGACTAGAGCAGTTGCATCTTTTGCAAAAAAAATCTCATAAAAAATGAAAGAAATGGCAATGTTCAGCATTTTTCAAGCATGCGACACCATCAAGCAGGCAGCAGATAATAAAATGGACGAAGATATACAGATGCTAATCCGTGGAGTGAGTAATGACCTCATAGCTGCACAAGCTAAATATCACAAATCCTGCTACGCACAGTACCTCCACGCTGGACCCAAAGAGAGCAATTTAGAAACATCATATACCATCGCTTTAATCAACTAATTTCAGATATCACGCCATTTATAAAAGCAGGCAAGGCTTTCACCATGGCGTCACTTTTAACAAAGTACAAGGACATACTTGAAAAGATGGGTGTAGCTTCTCGAAGTTATTCCAGTCAAAGACTTAAAGTTCGCCTGCAAAAACATTTCAAAAACGAAATTGTATTCCATCAGCAATCCTACAGCCGTACATCTGAGCTTCTATATTCTAGCTCTATTTCCCTAGAAAGTGTTATAAATTCAGCTTACGTGTAATCTCCACTCGGAAGTGAATCAGATGATAGTGATGCAATACCAGCAGAAAGTGATGAGCGTACTGTTATATCGCATAGCAAAGTTGGGGACATAACTGATTGCCAAGGCATTCCTATCAGGCCCCCCAATCTCCATGATCTCACTTTAATATCGGCAAGGTTTCTCATTCCCAAAAGTCTTTACTGGATCTTACGTTGGATTATTTCAAATCCTTCGAGCGAAGAAGACGAATTTACCTCTCCAAGGTGCAACAGTGAGGCAGACGAAAGAAGAATTCTGATGTTAGCACAGGGTGTTGTGCACTGTGCATCTCATTCTCGCATAAAGATGCCAAAGCATGTGAGCTTAGCAATATCTGTACGTCACCTCACTGGTTCCAAACAACTTGTTACTATGTTGAGTAGAATGGGTCACTGTTCTTCGTATGTGACTGAAGCGCGTTTTTTGGTACGCATTTCTCATTAAAAAACTGTGTTGCGACGGCTATGTACATGCAGGTGACATATTCAGCATATTGGCAAAAAACACCGCATGTCTCATACAAAAACCGGCAGAACAACATCAGGTGGGCCAAGATAATACAGCACATAGATAGATATAATACATTCAAAAGTATAGTCGTCATATATGGATATAATGCATTTACCAGTATAGTCAGTCATAGATAGATATAATGTATTCACCAGTAAAGTCGGTCATATACATAATGCATTCACCAGTATAGTCAGTCATAGATAGATATAATGTATTCACCAGTATAGTCGGTCATAGATGGATATAATGCATTTACCAGTATAGTAAGTCATAGATAGATATAATGCATTCACCAGTAAAGTCGGTCATATACATAATGCATTCACCAGTATAGTCGTCATAGATGGATATAATGCATTTACCAGTATAGTCAGTCATAGATAGATATAATGCATTCACCAGTATAGTCGGTCATATACATAATGCATTCACCAGTATAGTCGTCATAGATGGATATAATGTATTCACCAGTATAGTCAGTCATAGATAGATATAATGCATTCACCAGTAAAGTCGGTCATATACATAATGCATTCACCAGTATAGTCGTCATAGATGGATATAATGCATTCACCAGTATAGTCGGTCATAGATGGGTATAATGCATTTACCAGTATAGTCAGTCATAGATAGATATAATGCATTCACCAGTAAAGTCGGTCATATACATAATGCATTCACCAGTATAGTCGTCATAGATGGATATAATGTATTCACCAGTATAGTCGTCATAGATGGATATAATGCATTCACCAGTATAGTCAGTCATAGATAGATATAATGCATTCACCAGTATAGTCAGTCATAGATGGATATAATGCATTCACCAGTATAGTCGGTCATAGATGGATATAATGCATTCACCAGTATAGTCAGTCATATACATGATGCATTTACCAGTATAGTCAGTCATAGATAGATATAATGCATTCACCAGTATAGTGGTCATAGATGGATATAATGCATTTACCAGTATAGTCAGTCATAGATGGATATAATGCATTCACCAGTATAGTCGGACATATACATAATGCATTTACCAGTATAGTCAGTCATAGATAGATATAATGCATTCACCAGTATAGTCGGTCATATACATAATGCATTCACCAGTATAGTCGGTCATAGATGGATATAATGCATTCACCAGTATAGTCGTCATAGATGGATATAATGCATTCACCAGTATAGTCAGTCATATACATAATGCATTCACCAGTATAGTCGTCATAGATGGATATAATGTATTCACCAGTATAGTCGTCATAGATGGATATAATGCATTCACCAGTATAGTCAGTCATATACATAATGCATTCACCAGTATAGTCGGTCATAGATGGATATAATGCATTCACCAGTATACTCGGTCATAGATGGATATAATGCATTCACCAGTATAGTCAGTCATAGATAGATATAATGCATTCACCAGTATAGTCGGTCATATACATAATGCATTTACCAGTATAGTCAGTCATAGATAGATATAATGCATTCACCAGTATAGTCAGTCATAGATGGATATAATGCATTCACCAGTATACTCGGTCATAGATGGATATAATGCATTCACCAGTATAGTCAGTCATAGATAGATATAATGCATTCACCAGTATAGTCGGTCATATACATAATGCATTCACCAGTATAGTCGGTCATAGATGGATATAATGCATTCACCAGTATAGTCGGTCATAGATGGATATAATGCATTCACCAGTATAGTCGTCATAGATGGATATAATGCATTCACCAGTATAGTCAGTCATATACATGATGCATTTACCAGTAAAGTCAGTCATAGATAGATATAATGCATTCACCAGTATAGTCGGTCATAGATGGATATAATGCATTCACCAGTATAGTCAGTCATAGATGGATATAATGCATTCACCAGTATAGTCGTCATAGATGGATATAATGCATTCACCAGTATAGTCGTCATAGATGGATATAATGCATTCACCAGTATAGTCAGTCATATACATGATGCATTTACCAGTATAGTCAGTCATAGATAGATATAATGCATTCACCAGTATAGTCGGTCATATACATGATGCATTTACCAGTATAGTCAGTCATAGATAGATATAATGCATTCACCAGTATAGTCGTCATAGATGGATATAATGCATTCACCAGTATAGTCGGTCATAGATGGATATAATGCATTCACCAGTATAGTCGGTCATAGATGGATATAATGCATTCACCAGTATAGTCGGTCATAGATGGATATAATGCATTCACCAGTATAGTCGGTCATAGATGGATATAATGCATTCACCAGTATAGTCGTCATAGATGGATATAATGCATTCACCAGTATAGTCAGTCATATACATGATGCATTTACCAGTAAAGTCAGTCATAGATAGATATAATGCATTCACCAGTATAGTCGGTCATAGATGGATATAATGCATTCACCAGTATAGTCAGTCATAGATGGATATAATGCATTCACCAGTATAGTCGTCATAGATGGATATAATGCATTCACCAGTATAGTCGTCATAGATGGATATAATGCATTCACCAGTATAGTCAGTCATATACATGATGCATTTACCAGTATAGTCAGTCATAGATAGATATAATGCATTCACCAGTATAGTCGGTCATATACATGATGCATTTACCAGTATAGTCAGTCATAGATAGATATAATGCATTCACCAGTATAGTCGTCATAGATGGATATAATGCATTCACCAGTATAGTCGGTCATAGATGGATATAATGCATTCACCAGTATAGTCGGTCATAGATGGATATAATGCATTCACCAGTATAGTCGGTCATAGATGGATATAATGCATTCACCAGTATAGTCGGTCATAGATGGATATAATGCATTCACCAGTATAGTCGTCATAGATGGATATAATGCATTCACCAGTATAGTCAGTCATATACATGATGCATTTACCAGTATAGTCAGTCATAGATAGATATAATGCATTCACCAGTATAGTCGGTCATAGATGGATATAATGCATTCACCAGTATAGTCAGTCATATACATGATGCATTTACCAGTATAGTCGTCATAGATGGATATAATGCATTTACCAGTATAGTCAGTCATATACATAATGCATTCACCAGTATAGTCGTCATAGATGGATATAATGCATTCACCAGTATAGTCAGTCATATACATGATGCATTTACCAGTATAGTCAGTCATAGATAGATATAATGCATTCACCAGTATAGTCGGTCATAGATGGATATAATGCATTCACCAGTATAGTCAGTCATAGATGGATATAATGCATTCACCAGTATAGTCAGTCATATACATGATGCATTTACCAGTATAGTCGTCATAGATGGATATAATGCATTTACCAGTATAGTCAGTCATATACATAATGCATTCACCAGTATAGTCGTCATAGATGGATATAATGCATTCACCAGTATAGTCAGTCATATACATGATGCATTTACCAGTATAGTCAGTCATAGATAGATATAATGCATTCACCAGTATAGTCGGTCATATACATGATGCATTCACCAGTATAGTCGGTCATAGATGGATATAATGCATTCACCAGTATAGTCAGTCATATACATAATGCATTCACCAGTATAGTCAGTCATAGATAGATATAATGCATTCACCAGTATAGTCGGTCATAGATGGATATAATGCATTCACCAGTATAGTCAGTCATAGATGGATATAATGCATTCACCAGTATAGTCAGTCATATACATGATGCATTTACCAGTATAGTCGTCATAGATGGATATAATGCATTTACCAGTATAGTCGGTCATAGATGGATATAATGCATTCACCAGTATAGTCGTCATAGATGGATATAATGCATTCACCAGTATAGTCAGTCATATACATGATGCATTTACCAGTAAAGTCAGTCATAGATAGATATAATGCATTCACCAGTATAGTCAGACATATACATGATGCATTTACCAGTATAGTCAGTCATAGATAGATATAATGCATTCACCAGTATAGTCGGTCATATACATGATGCATTTACCAGTATAGTCAGTCATAGATAGATATAATGCATTCACCAGTATAGTCGTCATAGATGGATATAATGCATTCACCAGTATAGTCGGTCATAGATGGATATAATGCATTCACCAGTATAGTCGTCATAGATGGATATAATGCATTCACCAGTATAGTCAGTCATATACATGATGCATTTACCAGTATAGTCAGTCATAGATAGATATAATGCATTCACCAGTATAGTCGGTCATAGATGGATATAATGCATTCACCAGTATAGTCAGTCATATACATGATGCATTTACCAGTATAGTCGTCATAGATGGATATAATGCATTTACCAGTATAGTCAGTCATATACATAATGCATTCACCAGTATAGTCGTCATAGATGGATATAATGCATTCACCAGTATAGTCAGTCATATACATGATGCATTTACCAGTATAGTCAGTCATAGATAGATATAATGCATTCACCAGTATAGTCGGTCATAGATGGATATAATGCATTCACCAGTATAGTCAGTCATAGATGGATATAATGCATTCACCAGTATAGTCAGTCATATACATGATGCATTTACCAGTATAGTCGTCATAGATGGATATAATGCATTTACCAGTATAGTCAGTCATATACATAATGCATTCACCAGTATAGTCGTCATAGATGGATATAATGCATTCACCAGTATAGTCAGTCATATACATGATGCATTTACCAGTATAGTCAGTCATAGATAGATATAATGCATTCACCAGTATAGTCGGTCATATACATGATGCATTCACCAGTATAGTCGGTCATAGATGGATATAATGCATTCACCAGTATAGTGGTCATAGATGGATATAATGCATTTACCAGTATAGTCAGTCATAGATAGATATAATGCATTCACCAGTATAGTCGGTCATATACATAATGCATTCACCAGTATAGTCAGTCATAGATGGATATAATGTATTCACCAGTATAGTCGGTCATATACATAATGCATTCACCAGTATAGTCAGTCATAGATGGATATAATGTATTCACCAGTATAGTCGGTCATATACATAATGCATTCACCAGTATAGTCGGTCATAGATGGATATAATGCATTCACCAGTATAGTGGTCATAGATGGATATAATGCATTTACCAGTATAGTCAGTCATAGATAGATATAATGCATTCACCAGTATAGTCGGTCATATACATAATGCATTCACCAGTATAGTCAGTCATAGATGGATATAATGCATTCACCAGTATAGTCGTCATAGATGGATATAATGCATTCACCAGTATAGTGGTCATAGATGGATATAATGCATTTACCAGTATAGTCAGTCATAGATAGATATAATGCATTCACCAGTATAGTCGGTCATATACATAATGCATTCACCAGTATAGTCAGTCATAGATGGATATAATGCCTTCACCAGTATAGTCAGTCATAGATGGATATAATGCATTCACCAGTATAGTCAGTCATAGATGGATATAATGCATTCACCAGTATAGTCGGTCATAGATGGATATAATGCATTCACCAGTATAGTCGTCATAGATGGATATAATGCATTCACCAGTATAGTCAGTCATATACATAATGCATTCACTAGTATAGTCAGTCATAGATGGATATAATGCATTCACCAGTATAATAGGTCATAGATGGATATAATGCATTCACCAGTATAATAGGTCATATATGGATATAATGCATTCACCAGTATAGTCGTCATAGATGGATATAATGCATTTACCAGTATAGTCAGTCATAGATAGATATAATGCATTCACCAGTATAGTCGTCATAGATGGATATAATGCATTTACCAGTATAGTCGTCATAGATGGATATAATGCATTCACCAGTATAGTGGTCATAGATGGATATAATGCATTCACCAGTATAGTGGTCATAGATGGATATAATGCATTTACCAGTATAGTCAGTCATAGATAGATATAATGCTTTCACCAGTATAGTCGGTCATCTACATAATGCATTCACTAGTATAGTCAGTCATAGATGGATATAATGCATTCACCAGTATAATCGGTCATAGATGGATATAATGCATTCACCAGTATAGTCGTCATAGATGGATATAATGCATTCACCAGTATAGTGGTCATAGATGGATATAATGCATTTACCAGTATAGTCAGTCATAGATGGATATAATGCATTCACCAGTATAGTCGATCATCTACATAATGCATTCACTAGTATAGTCAGTCATAGATGGATATAATGCATTCACCAGTATAATAGGTCATAGATGGATATAATGCATTCACCAGTATAATAGGTCATAGATGGATATAATGCATTCACCAGTATAATAGGTCATAGATGGATATAATGCATTCACCAGTATAGTCGGTCATAGATGGATATAATGCATTCACCAGTATAGTCGTCATAGATGGATATAATGCATTCACCAGTATAGTCAGTCGTAGATGGATATAATGCATTCACCAGTATAGTCGTCATAGATGGATATAATGCATTCACCAGTATAGTGGTCATAGATGGAGATAAGGCATTCACCAGTATAGTCAGTCGTAGATGGATATAATGCATTCACCAGTATAGTCGGTCATAGATGGATATAATGCATTCACTAGTATAGTCAGTCGTAGATGGATATAATGCATTCACCAGTATAATAGGTCATAGATGGATATAATGCATTCACTAGTATAGTCAGTCGTAGATGGATATAATGCATTCACCAGTATAGTCAGTCGTAGATGGATATAATGCATTCACCAGTATAATAGGTCATAGATGGATATAATGCATTCACTAGTATAGTCAGTCGTAGATGGATATAATGCATTCACCAGTATAATAGGTCATAGATGGATATAATGCATTCACCAGTATAGTCGTCATAGATGGATATAATGCATTCACCAGTATAGTCAGTCGTAGATGGATATAATGCATTCACTAGTATAGTCAGTCGTAGATGGATATAATGCATTCACCAGTATAGTCGGTCATAGATGGATATAATGCATTCACCAGTATAATAGGTCATAGATGGATATAATGCATTCACTAGTATAGTCAGTCGTAGATGGATATAATGCATTCACCAGTATAATAGGTCATAGATGGATATAATTCATTCACCAGTATAGTCGTCATAGATGGATATAATGCATTCACCAGTATAATAGGTCATAGATGGATATAATGCATTCACTAGTATAGTCAGTCGTAGATGGATATAATGCATTCACCAGTATAATAGGTCATAGATGGATATAATGCATTCACCAGTATAGTCGTCATAGATGGATAGAATGCATTCACCAGTATAGTCAGTCGTAGATGGATATAATGCATTCACCAGTATAGTCAGTCGTAGATGGATATAATGCATTCACCAGTATAATAGGTCATAGATGGATATAATGCATTCACTAGTATAGTCAGTCGTAGATGGATATAATGCATTCACCAGTATAATAGGTCATAGATGGATATAATGCATTCACCAGTATAGTCGTCATAGATGGATATAATGCATTCACCAGTATAGTCAGTCATAGATAGATATAATGCATTCACCAGTATAGTCGTCATAGATGGATATAATGCATTCACCAGTATAGTCAGTCGTAGATGGATATAATGCATTCACCAGTATAGTCGTCATAGATGGATATAATGCATTCACCAGTATAGTCAGTCGTAGATGGATATAATGCATTCACTAGTATAGTCAGTCGTAGATGGATATAATGCATTCACCAGTATAATAGGTCATAGATGGATATAATGCATTCACCAGTATAGTCGTCATAGATGGATATAATGCATTCACCAGTATAGTCAGTCGTAGATGGATATAATGCATTCACTAGTATAGTCAGTCGTAGATGGATATAATGCATTCACCAGTATAGTCGGTCATAGATGGATATAATGCATTCACCAGTATACTCGGTCATAGATGGATATAATGCATTCACCAGTATAGTCAGTCATATACATAATGCATTCACCAGTATAGTCAGTCATAGATGGATATAATGCATTCACCATTATAATAGGTCATAGATGGATATAATGCATTCACCAGTATAGCCGGTCATAGATGGATATAATGCATTCACCAGTATAGTCGGTCATAGATGGATATAATGCATTCACCAGTATAGTCAGTCATATACATAATGCATTCACCAGTATAGTCAGTCGTAGATGGATATAATGCATTCACTAGTATAGTCAGTCATAGATGGGTATAATGCATTCACCAGTATAGTCGGTCATAGATGGATATAATGCATTCACCAGTATAGTCAGTCGTAGATAGATATAATGCATTCACCAGTATAGTCAGTCATAGATGGACATAATACATTCACCAGTATAGTCGCCTTAGATGGATATAATGCATTCACCAGTATAGTATGTTATAGATAGATATAATGCAGTCACCAGTATAGTCGTCATAGATAGATATAATGCAGTCACCAGTACAGTCCGTCATAGATAGATATATAATGCTATCACCAGTATAGTCAGTCATAGATATATATAGTACATTTACCAATATAGTTGTCATAGATGGATATAATGCATTTAGCAGTATACTCGGTCATAGATGGATATAATATATTCACTAGTATAGTCGGTCATAGATGGATATTCACACCATTAGTATAGATAATATTCAATATATTCACCCCGTTTTACTGAATGCAGTAAAGTTATTTGTGAATGAAATCATGCGCAAATAATGATGTGAATATCCGTCCTCTGTAATCGCAATAATGATAAATAAAGAGAAAGTTCTACCAATAACGAACTAATCCAATGGGACGCGTATTTTTAATTCACACGAGCAGAAGATTGCCGATTGTTGACAGCAATCCTCATCTCTCGGGGAATAAATCATCCATACTGTGACTTACAAGGCAGCAACAAGGGAGATTATGCCGTTATGGGGACGCGGGCACCAGGGCTTCAATTGTTGATTCGCCATTTCCGCACGATGATTGACATTTTGTGATCAGAATTCCGGACCAGGGCCATAATTGTCCCGGTTCGCATCCGCTGCCAAGCTGTAAGCGTGTCCTCACGGATTGGGACCCACCACAAGCCGTCTGTATACCCTCAATATTGCCGGCGATACATTCATATTATGATTGTCGGGGCTGGCATATATAATATGAATACACAATGTGTCACTTTTAACTGAGGTTGTTACAGTTGATTGTATATATAATAAAGTAAAATAATGTTTTCGAAGCGGAGGGAGAGGCAGACACATACGAGTATAGTCTATGTATTAACGCAAAAAAGAGACACGAATTGCATATATTGAGAACGTTAAAATTAACGGACAGCATTGATATAAAACATAATAATACGATCTTATATAGTATCCTTATCCGAGACAAAAGTGCACCGTGTATATACGAAACAACATCATTTAGCATATTTAGAGAGCATTTATGATATAATGAAAATCCGTTTCGCCTATGAGTTTTATTTTATCTGTTATAATGCTCCTTGATTGATTTAAAATATCCAGAATACAAAAACGTGTGTATTTTTGAGCAAATCTACTCTATTTCGCGAGTCTCGTGCAATTGAGTAGTTTCTTTTTTTGTCGGATGTTATGATGGTAGATTACTGGTTGTATAAATGAAGATATGTTTATGAAATATGCAGGTAAATTGTTATGTATCAGGTCTAAACAAAACTCTAGTATTTGAAGCTCAAACATACCTTCAATTATCAGCTTCTAACAGAGGGGCTCGCTGAGAGAGGTAACCACTCGAATATATAATTTGCATGACTTTCTTCTGAAGTTTAAAAATTAGTTGTAGCCACAGCATTTAAGACCATAAATTCTAATTATGTGCTTTATGGTTAAACGAATTTCAGAAGGTTTGCCTTTGACAGTGACTGCTTATATTTCAAGTGAGCAGTTACCACTGTGATTTGCCTTTGACAGTGACTACCCTCATTTCAAGTGAGCAGTTACTGTGATTTGCCTCTAACAGTGACTGCTATCATTTCAAGTGAGCAGTTACTGTGATTTGCCTCTAACAGTGACTGCTTACATTTCAAGTGAGCAGTTACTGTGATTTGCCTTTGACAGTGACTGTCCTCATTTCAAGTGAGCAGTTACTGTGATTTGCCTCTAACAGTGACTGCTTACATTTCAAGTGAGCAGTTACTGTGATTTGCCTCTAACACTGACTGCTTACATTTCAAGTGAGCAGTTACTGTGATTTGCCTTTGACAGTGACTGCTATCATTTCAAGTGAGCAGTTACTGTGATTTGCCTTTGACAGTGACTGTCCTCATTTCAAGTGAGCAGTTACTGTGATTTGCCTCTAACAGTGACTGCTTACATTTCAAGTGAGCAGTTACTGTGATTTGCCTTTGACAGTGACTGCTATCATTTCAAGTGAGCAGTTACTGTGATTTGCCTTTGACAGTGACTGTCCTCATTTCAAGTGAGCAGTTACTGTGATTTGCCTTTGACAGTGACTGCCCTTATTTCAAGTGAGCAGTTACTGTGGTTTTGCCTTTGACAGTGACTGCCCTCATTTCAAGTGAGCAGTTATTGTGATTTGCCTTTGACAGTGACTGCCCTCATTTCAAGTGAGCAGTTACTGTGATTTGCCTCTAACAGTGACTGCTTATATTTTTGCTTACATTTCAAGTGAGCAGTTACTGTGATTTGCCTTTGACAGTGACTGCTATCATTTCAAGTGAGCAGTTACTACTGTGATTTGCCTTTGACAGTGACTGCCCTCATTTCAAGTGAGCAGTTACTGTGATTTGCCTTTGACAGTGACTGCCCTCATTTCAAGTGAGCAGTTATTGTGATTTGCCTTTGACAGTGACTGTCCTCATTTCAAGTGAGCAGTTACTGTGATTTGCCTTTGACAGTGACTGCCCTCATTTCAAGTGAGCAGCTACTGTGATTTGCCTTTGACAGTGACTGTCCTCATTTCAAGTGAGCAGTTACTGTGATTTACCTTTGACAGTGACTGCCCTTATTTCAAGTGAGCAGTTACTGTGGTTTGCCTTTGACAGTGACTGCTATCATTTCAAGTGAGCAGTTACTGTGATTTGCCTTTGACAGTGACTGCTATCATTTCAAGTGAGCAGTTACTGTGATTTGCCTTTGACAGTGACTGCCCTCATTTCAAGTGAGCAGTTACTGTGATTTGCCTTTGACAGTGACTGCCCTCATTTCAAGTGAGCAGTTACTGTGATTTGCCTCTAACAGTGACTGCTTATATTTTTGGTTACATTTCAAGTGAGCAGTTACTGTGATTTGCCTTTGACAGTGACTGCTATCATTTCAAGTGAGCAGTTACTGTGGTTTGCCTTTGCGGGACGCAATACCAGATTGATATGGATCTTCCTGTGAACAGGATGAATCATTTGTCTAGCGTTCCTCCCGATGCCCGGATCCCCCTTCCCATCCAGTGTCAGCCAGCGATTCTGGAAGCTTTATTTAATAACCATGGTAACAGTCTCCCCGGATATTTCGCCGCTGACATTGTGTTATGCAAATTCTCACCGTATTGGCTCCAGTTAAGGCTCGGTTTGTGTGTCGCCGGGCGACCCCTGCTGTCATTGTCAGTTACAAAATTGTTTACGACAGTGACTGGTTATATTTCAAGTGAGCAGTTACTGTGATTTGCCTTTGACAGTGACTGCCCTCATTTCAAGTGAGCAGTTACTGTGATTTGCCTTTGACAATGACTGCTTATATTTCAAGTGAGCAGTTACTGTGATTTGCCTTTGACAGTGACTGCTCATATTTCAAGTGAGCAGTTATATATTAATCTGGTATTGCGTCCTGCAAAGGCAAACCACAGTAACTGCTCACTTGAAATGATAGCAGTCACTGTCAGTGCCTTCACTGCTTTCGTTTAATATACTCCAGAATTATTCCCGTTTTGTGACAGTTTAGGGCAGCAGCAAATCAGTTTAAGTATCAGGTTCTTTCCACGTTAAAACGGTTGGTCATTTTCTGGATTTTTTGTGAAATAAACATGATGAAGGAGAATATGTGCAGCAAAGCACAAATTGCGTTTTTAACCCCCGGCCCGTTGTCGTCTCCTTCGTGCGCCGCCGCCGCCGCACGACGCCGTTTGGCTACTACACCAACATGGGGCAACATATTGAATTCATAATTCATACGAGAAGGGTCTAGTTTTATGTGAACAACAAAATGGAGATGTCTCCCCTTCAGCAGCATAACCATAACGGTTGATAGCTAATAGATGTAGTGTCAATGGCCTTTGTAATTAATGTTATTAAATGGCTCCTGTGGACATCAGAGACTATGTATTAAGCGGAATTTATTATTCCGTTTTGGTGCGAAACACTTGTCAGCACTCCCAGCAAACACGACGCTGACCCAATGCAGGTCCAATGCTGGCCCACAATCTGTGACGCTGGCTCACCAGCACTAGGTTGGGCTGCGTTCAACCCAGTAAATACAAAACATTATTGGTCTGTGTCCTTTGTGGAGTGTTTTGGAATGTTTTGAAAATCTAAGAAACCACAAGTAGGAGACTATCTGTTAAAATGAACAGAATTTTTCCGCATAAAATATGTTAGATCTTGGGTTGTAGGCCTGCCTAATCATCCCCAATTGCGAAACTACATGACTCTCGGCATTATGATTCTTTTTACACTATTGTGATTTCTGGGGAGTGGCTGATTGAACAAACGTTGACCATATGTTGTTTTAATGTTGGACCAACGTCGTCGCCAGTGGCCCTTCATGAAGTATAAACATGTTGTGACATCTCCCTTCATTATACCCAGCAAACACTAGACGTTGAAACAATATTTAGCTAATTCTGAGCCAACGTGGTTGACAATGGACCAACGCTAGCCAGCAGTAAAGCTTGTTGGGTACCCCACTCTAAGGTGCCAGTATGTCTGGTTGCAGTCTTTTGTTTGTTCTTCAGACTTTTAGGCATATTCAAATCAAAAACAAAGGACAACTGACCCAAATACTCGCAATAGAACTCCTTCACTCTTCTATTTCTCTACAAGGCTCGGGCCGTACAATTTCTACTACTTGAAACCAAGGCTGGGTTACTATTGGCCTGCCGTCTGTGACGCTGGCCCACATTCAGCGTGGCGTCAAACACGACACGGTAACCCAATACTGGGCTAATGTTGGCTCAGCGTCGTAGACGGTGGGCCAACATAAAGGGGAGACATAATAAACATTCAATCAATCATTCAATAAAAATTCTATTGCGCCTATAGAGGGCGCACAAATCTTTAGCGTGATCATGTGGCATAATCGAGGCCAAAGTAGGTTCGTCAACAGGGAGTCGGGCTGTTGAGGAGCTAGGGTGGGAAAGCCAGACCAAATAGGTGCGATTTAAGTAATTTGCGGAAGGTTAAAATTGTTTGGCGTTACGTATTGGCAGGGCGTTCCATAAGGTTCGGCCAGATAAAGAGAAAGCTCTTGACCCAGTCTTTGTTTTTATACGAGGAACAACATATCTATTTGCATTCGTGGAGCGTAGATATTTTGAGCATTTCGGACAAACAAGTAAATCAGCCAGATATGCAGGTTGGTTGTCTTTCAGGGTTTGGAAAGTTATTGTGCACATTTTAAAAAGAATGCGAAACTTGACAGGAAGCCAATGTAATCGTTTTAGAATAGGAGTGGAACGACTCATACGTGGGGCCTTGGTTGCCACTCTCGCAAGGGAGTCCTGAACGCGTTGTAATCTAGCGATATCCTTTTCTGGTATATTGTAAAACAGTGAGTTACAATAATCTAACTTGCTACTGACCAGTGCAACGGCAATTTGCTTGGCAAGATCTAAGGACAGACTTTTTCTAATTCGGCGCAAATCACGGATATGATAGAAGCATGCCCTACATGTTTGTGTTATGTGTTTTCGGAAATTCAAGCTACTGTCAAATATTACACCAAGATTTTTGGCTAATGCGACTGGATTTATGTCTTGACCTAGAATTAAGCATGGGAAATTATTTAAGAATTTTTCTCGTTGAATTTTGATCCCAATGAAAGAAATTCTGTCTTAATACTAGGATTAAGCTTCAGCTTAGACCCTGTCATCCAGGCCGACACGGCCATTACACAATGTTGCAAATTCTCAAGAGATTTCTTAGCGCTGGAAACGGATGGAGACATGTAAATTTGAGTGTCATCGGCATAAAGATGGTGGTTTATGTCAAAACTGGAGATGATAGCGCTGAGTGATGTAGTGTATAGGGTAAAAGCACTGGTCCTAGCACAGAGCCATGTGGATCTCCATATGAGAGTGTGACTTTATCTGACAGGGTGTCTTTAATTTCCACGGACTGGTGCCTATTTTGAAAACAAGAAGAAAACCAAATTTGAGCCTGCCCAGATATTCCATACCAATCTGAAAGTCTATTTGTTAATGTAGCATGGTCAATGGAGTCGAAAGCGGCCGACAGGTCAAGCAAGGTCAAGCAGTAACCTCACCCTGGTCCATACTTTAATTTCCACGGACTGGTGCCTATTTTGAAAACAAGAAGAAAACCAAATTTGAGCCTGCCCAGATATTCCATACCAATCTGAAAGTCTATTTGTTAATGTAGCATGGTCAATGGAGTCGAAAGCGGCCGACAGGTCAAGCAAGGTCAAGCAGTAACCTCACCCTGGTCCATACTAATAATTATATCGTTATGTACTTTGAGTAGCGCTGGGGCGGGGACCTAGGGTAGTGGTTAGCACCGCTGCCTTTCACGCCAGAGTTCGGGGTTCGATTCCCGGTCTCGGCTGTTTGAAAGGAACAAAAAATGTTTCCCCCCCATTCACGTGTGAAAGTCAGTATTGTGGGGGGCCTTCGTGACCGAGAGGTAGCGTGCTCGGCCTCGGACCGCCAGGGCTCGAATTACGAATCTTGTGTCTGGAGGACAGTGTCATCTCAATCATCTCACGATCCTCAGGAGGTTCTCCTGACCCATTTTAGCCTATAAGTGCACAAAGGTGGCCTAAAGCCCGATTCATTTCATTTCATTTTATTTCGCACGTTTAAAAACATTCATTTCGGTTCTAATTTTTGGTTTTTGCACTGATGGAATATTGTGTACTTTATCCGGAAATTTGGAACGGATAGTTTCAATTTAATAAATAAAATATTTAGAGAAATGGTCACAAAGTGATTTTACTGATGTGAATTCTGGCAGAGCCGACGGTGGAATTCTATGCAGAAGTTAAAGAGTTAAACAATAGCATCAACAACAATTATTTGAATCAAAACATTTCTATAAACTGTGTTATCATCTCTCTTGTGATAAAGTGGTTATCAATATAACCATGATATAACCATGATAATATTCAGTTAGCATGCTTAACAGATTAACCCTTGTCCTACTGATCACGACTTTTGTCATATTAATTTGTTTTATCATGTTTATTTGTCGACCAAATCACTGTAATCGGGAAATAAGTTTTATCTTAAATAAAGGCAAAATTTTAAACTTAGTAGGCTAAGGGTTAAATGTAAACTTC
This sequence comes from Flabesymbios commensalis, assembly GCA_964017125.1. Taxonomy (NCBI): domain Eukaryota; kingdom Metazoa; phylum Annelida; class Polychaeta; order Terebellida; family Flabelligeridae; genus Flabesymbios; species Flabesymbios commensalis. The sequence goes on from OZ024902.1 coordinate 71,858,604, forward strand.
AATATAATGATATAAGATGTTCACCATATTAAAAAAAACACCCACTTGGATGTTAACTTAAATTTGTTATGTTAATGCACTGGGCAGTTTGAGACTTTTTGACAACCATGACTAAAACTACATGTTGGTGGGGGGGGGGACGGCTAGTCAATTTAAAAAATGTAAAATATTACCCTGTGAAGCCAATAGGCAATATCTGATTACTTTACAAGCAAGCAGATACTGCCTTCTCTGTCATTCTGTGTAAAAAATGGCTTCTAATTTCCTCCACTATATTTCAGATTTTATTTAAATTTATGTATGCAAGACACCAATGCAAAAAAATGGATATCCTAAAATATTCAATCGGACCGTTATTGGCAATTTGGCTGCAATTTGAAAATCCGAACTGGGGCTTGACCCACCCATCTACTTCCGAGTTTTTCTTGGATTTTTCGATTTTTTTTCAACTTTACAAAGTCGGTGAGCTACCCTGGTCATATTTACACTGTGAAATGTTATTATCTGATTCTGGAACAACTGACCATAGCAAATGAAATTTCGAACATGTCAGTTTTCATTGTGTGTTGCATTTACCTGCTCATTTTTCTGTTGTTCCTAAATTGTATCATAGCTTTGTCAGTTTTGAAAATATTCAAAAAGAGGCAAAAAGTGTAAGGTGTGAAATATCAGAGCTCTAGGAAAATAAAAAAAATTAAAAGGATCAAAATGGTTATTTTATCTCGTCACAAGTAAATTTTCAAATTGTTCTTTTACCTACATATATTTTTTGAAGCAAAATCTACTTCGGTGTTGTGGAAAATTGAGAAAATTTGTTGATTTGACCCTGAATGACACTGAATGGCTTAGCAGTGCAGAAAAAAAATTACACCATACATATATTTATCTTCACATAATCAATGTCATCAGGCATTTTTGATGTACAGAAATATCTGAAAATAACACAAGATAACAACAAATGCTAGTTCCGTTTCATATTGAATAAATGGATGTAGCATTGTAAATAATCCATATATTTCAATTACTGTTTTTGATATTTAAACCATTTTGTTTGTTTTTCACTGTCAAAAAAAAAAGGTTTGATAAACTACTTGTCTTTTATAACTGTAAACAATTGTTTTTTATCATTATTATAAATATTCCATACCATGTGTGGGAAAATAGCCAATATTTTCTCTTTTAATTTAAAATATAGCATCAGTTGTTATTTTCTAAAAGAAATTGTGATGCAGATGGGTGACATTTTTTTTTTGCATTTTTCTGTATCTCTTGTTGAGCAAAAAATATTGTATTTTTTAAATGTATAATACAAGAAAATAAATACTTGAAATGATATTGTGTCTTCATAACATTAAATATACTCATAATATGTTTAAAAAAACTTTAATCCATTACCGAAAAATTGGTATTTTTCATCATGTCCCACTGGCATCTCTGCTGAATATCTTTTTTTTATATTATTGATTATTGTAAAGGAAGTGGGATTTTAGTCGCGCCAGGATTCTGTCCGGCGTCACGTTTTCTTGTGGGCGCAAAAACTCAAAAACTACTGGTTAATTTTGAAATTTCAACATGACATTCCTAGCAGCATGGGGATGTGTAAGTGATATTTTAAATATGCTACCAAAATTCAAAATGACTGCCAGAGGTCAAACATTTTGTGGGCGCAAAAACTCTAAAATTTAAAGTCAGAAATTATTCAAATTTTGCTATCACATTCCCAACCATATGGAGATGTGTAGGTGATTTTTTCACGGTTTTACTGAAATTCAAAATGGCCGCCACGGATCAGGTTTAATTTTTTGGTGGGCGCTAAAACTCAAAAAAATATTTTAGTCAATTTTTTTTAAATTTTACCATCACATTCCGTGGATGTGCAAGTGATTTTTCAAAGATGCTGCCAAAATTTAAAATGACCGCCAGCAGTCAACTCCAATTTTTTTGTGGGCGCAAAAACTTTAAAAACTTAACGTCAGAAATTATTCAAATTTCACAATCACATCCCCCACAATGCGGAGATGTGCAGGTGATTTTTTTAAGGTTTTGGTGAAATTCAAAATGGCCGCCACGGATCAATTCTAAATTTTTTTAGGACGCTAAAACTCAAAAACTTAAAGTCGTAAATTATTCAAATTTTACAGTCACATTCCCCACGACATGGGGACGTGCATGTGATTTTTTCAATGTTTTACGGAAATTCAAAATGGCCGCCATGCATGAACTTCATATTTTTTTGTGGAAGCAAAAAGTCAAAAATTGAAGTCTGAAATACTGTGCAGGTGATTTTACCGAAATTTAAAAAGGCCACCACAAGTCGACTTTTTAAATATTTGTCACCGCAAAACTCTCTAACCTAATTTATGGCGGGAATGATGTAGGACTTCAGTCCTCTTGTTTGATTTTTTTTCGTTGATTTATTACTTATGATCTCGATCAATATAATTTTAGAAAAGTCACAGAGTTTCAACATGTTATTTAAAATTAGCAGTGATGTCGCATACGCCTACTGTTTAGCTCGCAAATATTAGGCCTATTTTATATTAGCAAATTTAGCACTGATTTGTTCAATTTAAAAAAAGATATAGCCTATTATAGATGGCTATGTTAAGAGAGACTAACACTTTGTTTAATTCAGTTTACAATTATTTAAAAGATAGTAGGCATAAACACATAATAAATTATTAGTAGGTCTATGTTTTTTTCAGTCTGGTATTTAAAAAAAAATGTGGGTAAAATAAAAAACAAAAATATACAATTAAATTCAGTAAAGGTCCATAATTTATCCATGTGTTGTGCGAGTCATTTGGGGAGGTACGAGTGGGTCGCACGACACCCCTCTCCCCCAATGAAGACAAAGTTAAAAATATACCTCGGAAACATCCTCCAGAATCATGAGAATCCAGCACATTATGGGCCTGCCAATTTACAGTTGAACATAAATAAAAACGGACCCTCCCTACCAGTGTATCGCTTCGCTCAAATCCTAATATTAATGTAAACATTACTTATATGGGGTATAATCGGGATATTATCTTCTAAAAATACCCTAGCAATAAAACATTGACACCCCCACCTGCTTATAGTACGGGCCATGTAGCGAAGGCTATTGCTATTGCTTGATCATGTTGAATCTAGTTAGTTTGAATTGTGTAAAATTAAAATATTTTTCGTTGACACATCTGTAAATCACCTTGTTTTATTATATCACTTGTGCAGACGTTATCATGGTTATGATCATGTCCGTGCCTACATAGATCTTTACGGTAAGCCAACGCAATCATCTGATCCGAAAGCATCAGATTATTTTTCTAGAGAAAAGCTAAATGAATGTATCGTGATCTTATTAGTCAAACGTTACCGGTTGACAAAGCCTATAACTGCCTGACAAAATAGATTCCTAGCTGTAGTCCAGGAGATGTTCGGAATAGTTTGTTTTTGGGGGTATGTAGTCTAATATATAATTATTTTAAAATATTTTTGTAAATATTCTAAGGAAAGTGTTGTTTCCAAGATGGCCGCCAAAAAAAAATTATTAACACAATAAATTTGTCACTGTTTATCCGATTGTCTTCAAAATAGATTGGGTGAAACCTGAGACTGTGCAATATTTGGTTTAATTTTGAAGACAATCAATTTAAAAATAATGCGTCCATGTTCAGATTAAAATATATATATATATATTCGAGTCCAAATCAGTTTTCTAAGTGGGGTACTGGACCGGATGGGCGTAGGTGTTTGGATTAGTTTGTTAATTTTCTGAGGTATGTTGGAATATGATAAAGCATATACTATATATGGGGTATTTCTAGCCCATAATCACTTTAATAATGGGGCGTCACTAATTCTACACACCCTTTAAGTAGTAGTGTAATATGGTGCTTATTTTTTTATTTTCGGGAAGCAAACTACTGATCCTAATTAATTTTTAAGGTATAATCTACGTAATCTAATCAATAATTCATGTATATTATTATGTGTGATTATGAGATGCCTGCCAAATCATAATGAACAATGAAATATTAATTGTTTCCTGGATAGAGCTTCCATGACAAATTTGTGACATCTTACTCCACGGTTGTATGTTTTACCTTTAAAGGGACTGGCCCACGCTAAAATCATCAAAAAATCGGTGATTTTATTTCGGGTTCTTAATATGACCATATGATGTAAGCATGTACATAGACTAGAACTGCAAATTTTTATAATTTTTGTGCTGCGCATTCATCAGTTAGACTAGATATAGAGACGAAACTCCTGATTTCTAATTATTGACAACCATGTCAAAAATAGGAAATGCGGGAATTTCGTCTCTATATCTAGTCTAACTGATGAATGCGCAGCACAAAAATTATAAAAATTTGCAGTTCTAGTCTATGTACATGCTTACATCATATGGTCATATTAAGAACCCGAAATAAAATCACCGATTTTTTGATGATTTTAGCGTGGGCCAGTCCCTTTAAGCAAATGTGACGCTGTGCTACACCCATAAATACCTGACTAAATTATGAGATCTAAAAGTCCTGAGTCTCTAAACATCTTGCCAATTACCGCAAGGTAGTTCAGGGCAATGTGGAATCCACCCATCCGGATTACTGTGTCATCAAACTTCTCTGGGTGACGCCATTGTATTTCCTTTGCTTTCATGTAAATCGCTCAATCAAATGTTACAAAACTGTACTCCTGACCAAGATTTGACATCATTTTGTTGTACTTGCTTCATGACTGTGCAAACCGTATTGTAATCAGTTGATATAGCATTGATTATTGGACAATATCCTACTTCAGTGGTAGATGGTGCTCCACAAGATACCATAGTATTAAATACACTCCAGCTCGGTATCTTCTGCTGATCAGCAGTCATAGGTTCAAGTTCAACCACAAATAACTTTGTGGGTAACAAACGTGTTAAGACCCAAGCCAAATCCCGTTTGTTCGCATCTTCATCTTGAGAAGTGTTGCCATGATACCAATCCTGTTTTATCTGGTTGAGGTATTGTATAACAGAATGTTTCTTACCGTATATATGACAATTGAGCATTGTTTGGCACGACACAGGTGTTTCGAATGTACTCTGTTTTTTTTGGAATGGTCACCACACAGAATTCGCTTTTGCTTTGGGCCAAATTGTCATTTTTGATACAAAACCACTGTTGTTAAATGGGTTGTGTGCTTGCCATCTAATGTTTCTTCAGTGGTGTCATTATTATCCGCAGCAGATTGTACAAATGCACCCGGAGAAATATTTGATGATGTGATGACACCAAGATGATTATTGGACTGGACAATCATCTCCCTCGCTATGCTCGTGTCAACAGCTTCCTCATCTTCATAAGATGAACAATGACCCATTATGTTTCACATGGTTATTAGCTGAACCTGATAAGTGGCGTACGCACATTGCAAGTCCAACATGTTTAGGAGTTTTTATCCGTGCGTGACTAGCACAGTGAATTATGTCTTGGCCGAGTGTAAGTATGTGGCGCTCTTCTGCTGCACTCTCGTTCTTCACAACATAGGGATTTACATCTTTGCAAACCACCCAATGCAAAAACTTGTACATACTGTCAGGCATTGATCGACCCAGATTAATGTCTTCATGGCTGACTGGGTAAATATCAATACCTGTACCGGAACAGTTTTTAATATCAGATGTTATCATCTGAGCTGCTGAGTACCCTTTGCATGTTAGTATTTAATTAGTGTTAAATTAGCCTCACTTGCTGTATAAATTCACTAGAGTTTGCTAAATGGACGTATTCGTATATGGTTAAGTTTAGAAAAATGTATTTTGCTGGTAATTGCACATAACATGCTTAAATTATAATTGATGTATGTTATGTATTTACCCTGGTAACACAGAGTGTTATATAATTCCTACCTACAAATGCAGAGGACACAAATGAAGATGAATCGATTTCATGCCACGTTAATATCTATATCATCCAAGTACATTGCATTTTCTACGTTCCACACATATATGTAATTAAATTGATCTATTAGCCTCAATTATTTCAGTTTTTCTTCATAATTTTAAAACGCTAAGAAAGGATACTAAGTTGTCACTTCAAAACTTATGTCATACCATACCACACAAAACATTAATTGATGTATATTTATTAACATAATATTCGACAACAAATCAATCAAACGTTGTTTGACGGCCATTTTGTTTTTGAAATTAAAAAATACCCTGTTGCATTTCACTTTACCATTTCCGATAACTTATGTACACCAAATTATGTGCCCTTGTGGGCTAATTTGATTTGTTTCGTGAATTCACGGTATATATTTTTTTATATTACTGTTTGAACGGGTAGATTTTCCATGGATGTTCTACATCTATTAATAACATCTCTAGTACTCTCTATGATATCTCTGTTTCTATTTTTGTGTCAATTAGATAAACGATGCCGGATTTATAGTGTTTACAATATTTTTGGCGGCCATCTTGGAAAAATAAACTCTTTTTGCACAGTGCCCAAAATATTACGTGGAAAATATTACTATATATACTATATACCCAACACAATTATTTAAGAAAATATATCGTAATGTAAGTTTTATTATGATCGACAGTATTGATCAAAATGCCCATGGGACTTAAAATGTGCTTTAACTATTTAGTGATACCACAATTTGGAACTACATCAGGTCAGAAATTGTTCTAGACATGTCCCCAAACATGTTTGAATTCACAAAACAAATAAGTGGAGGAGGGGTAAACGAAAATGATTTGTTTTTTACTTGTCTCCTGGGCTACTGTGCTAATCATGCTGATGGCCACCACTGCATGAGCCATCAGCTTACCAGCTCATGCACACATACACGTGGCTTGGCAGGCAGGTTTGTCAGTGTTGATGTTTACATCCGGGGTTTTCTACTGCTTTCAGCTAGACCCCTGCGTCACATTCCAGCCAATTTCAATGCTAAATCGAGAGGATCAGTTGGGAAATTTTACATAATCATCATTTGTTGCTGGAAAAAAAGTGCACAAGATGATATTTTACATCTGATCCTCTCTAGTATGGAAGCAAGATGATATTTCTTGGCGGGTGCTGACCTTCATCAGGATTTACCATCGATCTGCAGATGTAACCTCAGGTTGAGCGTGGACTTAAATGTCCTTTATTCTATACTTCGGGGAACTATCGTGTGTTATTTTTTCATTTTAATACCGTCTGATGCATAAGTATTACAATACTTTAACCACTAGAAATTGTCATTGTTTGTTTTATTTATAATTTTTTTTTTTACATTCGACACGCATTTTTTCCAATGCTCCAGTTCAATTTTGGGACATGCACAGGCAGCTTGTAGTAAGCCGGTTTCTTGGCCACCGCATATAGTCATCGATATTCCATATTCGGTAAAAAACGGAGATGGGGGTCTAAATAGTCCGTTAGAGGCAGGTTTATGCCAGGGCATGTCTCACATTGTCTTGCATGCCCTGGTCAGCGAGGGTGATTCGGCTGGAAAATAATGCAGCTGAGTCAATCTATGCAACTTCACTTCAAGCAGCTCCTCTTGTGTTAAATCAGATTGTCTTTCTAAAACCGTTGGACGTCTACAATTCATCACAAACCTACATACCCGGGCGATAATCCGCCACGTCTTAGTTAAATAACCCTATTTGTTGAACAATATCAATAATCCCTCTTGTGAGGCAGTGTGTAGGCTGACAACATCTCCGGTTACTACCTCTTCCACGCGGTTTTCTTTTCCTGGGCAATGCAACCATACTGCAGGGTCAGTCAAGCTCTGAATTTATATGACCTGTTAGCCACAAATGGCTTCCAATTGTTGGGATTCCCTTTAATTCAAGCTAAGCTTACTGTTGAATCGGTCCAGCATTTGTATGGAGTATTAGAAGGTAACCGAAGAGCCTTTAGAGTAAACGAGCTGACAACAAGCTACCTGACAACTCTAAAGGTGGTAAAGTGTTACGCTTTAAGGGAGCTATCTTTGCCCTTGCAATGACTATAGAGGCCTCAAAGGTACCATCGACTTTTGTAATTAAGATATACACCACTTCCCCATATAGTAGGGCAGGAAGGAGGGTCCCCGACCACCCGAAAGATATATTTTTTTAACTTATATTTTTATAACTCTTAATGTCTCTCGTATACGAATATTGATGTTCCCATTGCGAAATATTGTCCCATGGGGATATGGTCTCACCACCCTAAATAAGCCGAAATCACGGCAGGTGTATACTAATGATGGAATCATCACACAAAATATTTTCAATGCGGCTGTTTCAACCTCTGTTGAATTAAAAACAAATACAAATAAGTTATATTTCTGTGAATATTTAATAAGTACATGATGTCTCCTTCGTCCCGGATATCAGATGTAACTGTTTCGTGATAATCTGACAGCATACAGTGGGTTACACTCCGTAGCAGTGTGTGCTTTGAATGGGGACAGTGTAACAGTGGGTTGAAAGGATGTGTGTCTGGTCTGTGAAAGAGGGTATGAATTTAAGCGTAATTTGAACTATAGTGACCTTTTTGCACACTAGGGGGCCTAGCTCAAAATCTGTCTGGGTAGCAACCCCTTATCGGAGCTGTTTTTGAAAATGCACAGTCCAGGCTTCATTATGATATGCGGCACTAGATAGGGGGGAGGGCAAAAAGAAGTAAAATCGGCCCGTGGAATTGAGGCATTTTACATGTATTTCAATGGGACTGGCATTTGGGGTGGTGAGACCATGGGGTCCGTTTGGCGGCTTTTATGACGCCATCTTGTTTTTTGCGACGCCATCTTGTTTTTCGACGGAAATCAATAATTGCCGTATCTTCTGAACTAGACGTCGCAGGAAGTCATGTAATACCTCTTTTCCATATATTTCCTGCATACCAAATCGACTGGTGCTTTCTGCACATGCGCAATGATGTGGGATTTTGAGTTTGTCACTGAAAAATATATTTTTGTAACCCTTAATGTCTCTAGTAAACGAATTTTAATGTTCCCATTGCGAAATATTGTCCCATGTGGTCCGTTTTGCGGCCATTTTGTACACCATCTTTTTTTTCGACGCCATCTATAAATGCCATATCTTTTAAACTAGACATCACAGGAAGTCATGTAATACCTCGTTTGTATATAATTTTTGCCTGCCAAATCGATTAAAAATAGTATATTTTTCGTTTTAAAAATTCTGTAGGAAAAAGCGTGCATATATTCTTAAAAAACCCTACAAATTTGAAAAAATTCAAAAAAGCCATGAGATTTTGGTGTGGTATAGAAATGCAGCATATAACTTTTATTACAATTCACGAGACACAGAAAAATAGTATGCTGTGAAATTAATAAAAGGGTTCACCATAATTAAAGTCATGTATTATAATCATCTAATCATCATAATCATCATCCTCCATTTATTATAAGCATCTAATCATCAGAATCATTATCCTTAAAGAGTTCGTCATAGTCAATGTCTTTTTCGTCATCGTCATCGGTGTCATCTAGCTCCCGTGCCGTATCTGGAATCAGATCAACAAGAGATGGAGGGAGAATATGGCCACATGACCACAATAGTACTAGGGATCCATCACCAGTCTTCTCCCAGCCTTGTTCGTCAACTGTGCATCAACTCCATTTTCTTGAGCATGACGCTGCGTACTGTATTAATTGACGTCTCTCGTGGCTTAGAATACATGAGACAAGTGAACACCTCAATGTCATCTATTAGATCTTCTTTCACACACCACTCAACGCCGAGTTTTCTCAAACAAAAAATCCCCTACCGGTATACTGAATGATGAAACAAATTATGTCGGTATAGGCTGAAAAACGCCATAATAATGTTAAGTTTTGATATAACTTTTACAACAGTATTGTATGAATACATAGACAAAATAGTACCTGAATGTTCCATGGGGTAGTTCAGTAGTCCAACCTTCCCCTTGCCCTTAACGTACTGCACTGGTAACGTCTTCTCCCGTGAATACGTAGAGTCAAAGAACCATAATGCGATAGTCAGCCCCCTTCAATTCAGCTAGTTCGCTGACATTCACAATATGACGGTGCTTTCCGGTACCAACATCAAGAAAGATTGTTGGTGAGATGACATAAGCAAAATGCAGAAGAATAAAAAGGATGTCACTGTCTGGCTTCCTCACCACAACGGACTTGTAGCCCAGCTTGACTGCATACTTTGGGTAGAGTACAACACGGCTGTATGTCTCCTCCTGGTTTGACACTAGCTCATGGATCTCATGCGTTGTTACCTGAAATAAATAATGCCCCGTTGTGGTTACTATCAATATTTATTTGATCCTCCGATATAGTATTCCATTAGATACATTAAATTATTACACTCACATCATCACAAGCTTGGGGCCAGAGTACTCGGTACTTCAGTACTTTGGTACTCGAGTACCGATTTTGTAGTACTCGTCGGTAAAAAGTACTTGTACTCGTACTTGTACTCAGGTGCTTTTAAAAATGAAAGTACTTTTAACGAGTACTTACGAGTACTTTACGAGTACTAGTCATCTTAAATTGATTCAAAATAGCTGACATACAAACCATAGATCATTATAGCGGGATATGGAGCATTCAGTTAATGGAGCATTCGTTTACCATCCGTTTAGCTATTATATTGAAAAATAATTTAATTAATACTTTGAAATTATTTCAAAACTAGTTCAATTACTTACATGAACTTATAACAAAAGTGCACCTTTTTCACAATATCATGCTGCTAATTGCTTGTTCTGCCTTGTATATACTAGTAGCCTCGTGTAGTTTACAAGATAATTAAATAGCTATTCTTAAAAAAAATAACAAGAGACGTGTGCTTGGAAAACAAGAATACGTGTTGATATATCTCTTCCTTTACCAATTTCGCACTTTTGCGAAAACTACCTTCGTTTACCAATTTCGCATTTATGTGAAATCCACATGTGTATATGCATTAATTGCAGTGGGGATATTTCATTACATGCGTGGTTGAAAATCGGCAACCAGAATGGTCAGTGGCATGGATGCAATGTTCTCTTGCATTTATTAATTTGTGCGATGTGCGCATGCGCATAGCTATAACCTGTGTTTTGCCCAGGGGCTACTTCGAGGGTCCTCCTTAAAAAAGAAGTCGGTTTCTGGGGGTAGTTTCATCAGGGGGAAGTCGGTAAAGAAGTGATATAGCATTTACAAGCGACTATACAATACAGTAGGACTAATAATCATTGAAGGGAGAGGCGTGATTTCAACAATGATGTCGCGCCATTTTAAAATCACACTTACAACATCTCGCTCGTCGCAGCTGAACCCCAGCAAACACGAGGCATTGACCCAATGGTGGTATTATGTTGGTCCAACGTTGAAGACGGTGTACCAAGATTACTATAGGTTCAATTTATCGTGTTTGTTGGGACGATCGATCGGTATTTGCATAATGTTTGCACAATATTGGCCCAATGCGTAGACACTTAGCCGACATTTCCCCAGCACCGGACAAATAATGTCACTTGAGTGAAAAAGTAGTTTATAACTGTTATCTTATAAAACAGTTGAGATTCGGTGTGGACTAAGATATCTTAAAACTGCCATAGCTCATACAATCTGTAGCAATGTTGTGTAAGTATCAAAAAACGCGACTGCGACAACGCGACGCCTTATCTACAGTGACCTTACAATGCCGGGCCAATGTCCAAGACATTGGGCCAAGAACTTTAACTGCGGGACACCACTATTATTTATATATCATTATTACAAATCGCTTGTAATGCGGTTTATCCAAAAAAATTAAATCCCTGTATATACTAAACACACAAAAAAATAAGAGTAGACAAAATTATGCACAAGTTTTCAAGACGTCAGGTATATGAACGGATTGTAGGATAGAAAGTAACAGGATAAAAAGTAACAGTCAAAAAGTAACACGGACAAAAAGAAACAGGGATAACAAGTAACAGTTGATTAAAAGTAGTATAATAAGGATATATTTCAGCTCGAATATTATATATTATGTCCGTGAACATCAAATGAAAGTGATTATGTGGATAAAATTGAAAAAATGTACATATTACGGAAACATTTATCCACCGGAACTATGGCGTGAAAGGTAGCGGTGCTAACCACTACCCTAGGGGCCCCGCCCTTCTGCTTGTAGAAATGTAACAGTTGCTCTAAAGTACTATAATAATGGTTAAATTTAATTATAACTATATATTATGTTCCAGAACATCCGCTAAAATGATGCATGTGAATAAAATATAAAATATACTAAAAGAGTATTAAACTAAAAGTGATACCGAAAAAATATAAATCTGGTATTAAAAGGAGTTGTATTTATATTCACATTTCTATGCAATTGATTTGAGAAACAATTTTGTTTCATGACTAATACTAACTTTAATTTATATGAATTTAGCAAAATAATTTATTTATATAATGTCTCTTAAAAAATATATATATATTATACACCTTTGAATAATATATTAGTCAGTAATTTTTATCAGCATTTTAACCTTGACTCGTCGTGATTAAAAAGGTGTTAACCATAAAAACAACTTAGGTTTTAGCTGTTGATTCACCGTAGCTGTTATACCTTTGAACCAAAACATTAAAGCCAAATTGTGTGATCTATGCAGTTAGGAACCTTAAAGTGTAATCTCCAGGTAACTGGCTTCATATAAATAAATTTTATTCAGCTGAATAACTCTCAAACAACTTTTGCTATATCGCTAAAGGACGCTTTTATAGCGCATCAAGTTAATAAACATGCTACCGGGTAATATTTTTCTTTCAATGTGTGTGATTTTCCGTAGCAAAAGGAAAGTGCTTAAACTGCTATATTATTAATAAATCATGCTAGCACTAACAAATTTGCATTATTTGCGGGCCTACCGAAATAATTTTCCAGACGACAAAAGTGTTTTTTTTTGCGATCCCGTCAATATTGTTAGCTTTGAAAAAGTGTTAATTTAAAAAGTGTTGCTTTGTGATCTCACCAATACTGTTAACTTCGACAAAATGCTATTTTGAAAAAAGTGTTGAAAAAGTGTTACTTTGATCAAGTGTTGTTTAGTTCTCCCGTCAATACTGTTGACTTTGAAAAAGTGATATTTTGTAAAAGTGTTATTTTGTGATTCCGCCAATGCTATTGACTTTAAAAAAGTATTACTTTGAACAAGTGTTACTTTGTGATCCCGCCAATACTGTTGACTTTGAAGAAGTTATACTTTGTCAAAGTGTAACTTGGTGATCCCGCCAATTATGTTGACTTTAAAAAAGTGTTACTTTGAACAAGTATTACTTTGTGATCCCGCCAATACTGTTGACTTTGAAAAAGTCATACTTTGTCAAAGTGTTACTTTTACTTGTAGAATTAGTTGGATACATTATGTAGTACACGCCGGCCTTATATTAATGCAACAAAAAAAAAAACAGAAAACCGTTTTTTTAAGTTCAATTTTGACATTTTTATATTTTATCTCATTGATCATTTTTAAGCAGTCGTCAATAAATGAGAAATCGATAAATTAAACATCTTATTTTAGCATTAATTATCAACTGTTACTTTTTATCCCTGTTACTTTTTGTCCTAGTGAAAACTGTTTCTTCCTGTCCGTTACTTTTTATCCCTGTTACTTTCTGTCCGCACACCATATGAACGAAACAACCCTAAAAATGTACAATATACATCGTGTCAGGTCACCAGTAAGCAGCAGGTAAGTCAATTTCTTGTTATTGTGATTATGTAGTTTGTCACTTGAAGCCAGAAATTGAGTCAGCAAATAGCTACAAATTAGAGAAAAATATAATTGAACACATTAGTGTCGCGTAAGGGTTATAGGTGTGAGGTTACATAATCAGGTGATAATGAGTCAATTGTAGGCCTACGGCGGCTTTCTATAACCCTTTTCGTCCCCGAAATGTAATGACGGACCGAGGATAAAATTAAATCTAACTGTGAGGTGCTTCTCAAAAAATATATTTTAAAACTAATTATAGGCTAATTTCTCAGCGTATGCCGGGCTGAATCTTGTAGGATATACATGTATTATGGTAATACATTTGATTTGATATCACGGTCACCAGCAGCTAAAGTGTGTCTGGTATCGCAAAACAATTCTGCCGTGCAAAGCCAAAAGGCAGTTCTGTTTACTCTATAAGTAAGCAGATACTGCCTTTTGGATTTACAGGGCAGAATTGTGATCCGTGTACGCTAAATAGCCTTGATCTTTTCCATGACACAATGTGTGCTCTGTTATTACACGTTTTTACAAGGGCGGCCAAATGTTGGCGGCACTGGCCCAACATTTTAACATTATTAAGACTACTGGTTTACAAGCTAGCGTGTTTGGCAACGTAATGCTTTAGACACAGACAATTTATATACTAGTATGTACTTGTTTATTTTTTATGATTCGCCAAATAAAAGGTCTACATGTAGCATACAATACTTTGTACACTGATAGGAAAATGCAATATTATACTATTGGCTGGGACATGGCATGAATGAATAAATGAATGAATGAATGAAATCGTATATAGCGCATGTATCCAGCCGGCGGCTGTTCAGAGCGCTGAACATTGAGAGCAACTTAGCAAGGCCTGTTGTCATTCAAATTCCAACTCTGTCTCCTGGGAGATAAACAGCTGAGCTGCCATTGAGGCGCATCAAGCTATTTTCATTCCAAGCAAATTCGCCTTATGTGCCAAGTACTCACACATTGAGGATTTTATGGGGTCTCGCCGGATGGAAACTGCGCCTACGTCCATTGAGGTTCTTTTACGTCCAACTCTAGGTCAGTCAGACGAGCCATCTGATTTACGTGGTTCTCTGAGCCCCACGAGTGTATATACAGCACCTGGCAGTCCCAGGCGGTCACCCATCCAATTATGAACCGGGCGCGACGTTGCTTAACTTCAGTGATAGAGCCAACCACGATGAGCGAACGCCGTATTCCGCATCAGATATGCAATATCAATAATAGACCTGTCCCATAAAATATTATTTTCATTACTAATATATATCTATATGTGACCCGATCTGGTAAAATGAGTCTAAGTCGCATATTTAAATATTGGGGTTATTAAGATATCGAATAGGCTATATACCAGCCGGGCTGATGAATAACCCTCTGATTCCCATTGTACAGCAGCCCGCTGCAGCCAATCACAGACCACATAGCATCACTATGATCAGAGTGATATTACAAGGGAAACATCGCAATGGCGCTGTTCATTGAAGGACGCGAGTTTAATGATTATAAGGAATTTGTGACAGAGATAGGAGATTTAGAAAAGGAAACGTCCCTTAAACTCATCAACATCAAAAAGGGAGCTAAAACAATAGAGGCTGAGAATAGAAAGCTGTCAACCGATAATATACAATATAATGCAAGTTTGTATATGCGAGTGTGGGGTTTGACTGCAAGCATGCTGGAGAGCCAAGGTGGACGGGGAAAGGGATTCGCCGCATCAGAGGTGAGTCTAATGCGGGAATATACTGACACAACACACAATAGACACATAATACTATACTAGTCTTAAGTGTTAATCTGTTAATGTAGCGGAGGCTAATGTTACCAGCGCCATACCCACGAGCCCGTCGGACAAGGCGCTGGGTTATCATGTACTGATTTTGTTCTTGTGATTCCCAATCTGGCCGGCAGATGACCTAGAAAACCAATATTAAGAATCATACATGAAATATATGAAAAAGCCCTCAAAACTATGAAAAAGTCGGGTGACCCGATGAAAAAGGGTTTCCTGACTGCTATTAGGTTTTCTAATATTAGAGCCTTGCTGCGTGATTTGTCAAAAGCCTTGAGGCGTGACTGCTAATTAAAGCAAAATTGGGATACTTATGAAGAGGCATTAAACGGATATTGGAAGTTGTTTCATGGCGATGAGAGAGTGTTTAAATATTGCGAGAAGTCATTATAGGGTGACTGAGAGGCGTTAAAGGGCTACTGGTAGGCGTTAAAGCGACGAAGCGGCACTAATGGGCGACTGAGTAGCATTAAAGGGCGACGGAAAGGTGTTAAAAAGGGCAATAGAGAGGTGTTCAAAGGCTATGGAGATGCATTAAAGGACAACGAGGAAGCATTACATAGGAGCTGCTAAAAAGCGACGGATAGATGTTAAAGGGTGATGGGGAGGCGTTGAAGAGTAACAGAAAAATTTAAATGGCAACAGAGAGCTGTTAAAATGCAACGATGAACCTTTAAAGGGCAATGGAGAGGCAATAAAGGGAGATGGAGGGGAGTTACAGGGCGATGGAGAGGAGTTGCGGGGCAATGGGAATACTAGTGTTGTAATGTATCTACATAATTTTAAAATAAAGATTTCCCTGTGTATTTTATCTAGATGTGACACATATTGCTACAGAAAATGGATTCTTTCTGTTAAGAATGACGAAGATGCATTTATGAAAGATATTAAAGGGCAATGGCAAGGCATTAAGTGTGGCGGGGTGCTCTAAAAGGTGACAACAAAGCAATAAAGGACGAGGAATATACACTTAAGTGTGATGAGGAAGAGTTAAAGTGTGACAGAGGGGCGTTAAATAATTTAAAATGGCGATGGGAAGGCATTTAACGGCGATGGGAATGCGTTTGAAGTTACTAGAAGGAGCTAAAGGTGACCAAGGGTCATTAAAGGACGACAGGGAAGCATTAAAGGCCGATGGAGAGGCGCTAAAAAGTGACTGGCGAGCGACGTTAATGGTGGAAAGAAGGCCAAATGTTTTAAGTATGGGTGACAAAGGATATTAAGAGGCGTTAAATGGTGTTGAAGAGGCGTTGAAGAGCGCGGAAAAGGTGTTAAAGGGCGATGGGATGTGTTAAAAGTTGCTGGAGATGTGCTAAAGGGTGATGAGAAGGCCTCAAAGTTCAACGAGGAGGCGTTAAAGTGACAGTGACAGTAATGGGCTAAATGACGATGGGGATGTGTTGAAGGGGCGATTTGGGTGCGTTAAAAAGAGACGGGAGGCACTAAAGAGCAATGTAAAAGTTTTAACGGATGATTTAGAGAGAGGCATTGAAGAGCAAGGGAAAAATATTAAGGGAGAAGAGATAAAAGGCAACATGGGTGCTATTGTGTTAATGTATGTATAGAAATTTCACAATTACAAGCATGATTATTTGCAGAAATCCTTGTGGTCATGTTTAGTGTTTCAAATATTCTGGAATGTCTATCGAAAATGGTATCCAATTTATTGTTTGACCTTGCATAAATAAGGACATCTTAGATTTTACTCACAATGCAATGTCTAAAGTACATTATTGTCACACCATTATGTCCGACAAACCCGAAATCCCATTAATGCTATACACCAATATTGTGAATATGCTTCTATTCTGTCGAATTGATAGGGCCTACTAATTTATCGTTTGAGCTTGCACAAATAACGGTCATATTAAATTTTACGCCGCCACTGACAGCTCTTGGACTATGGGTTTGGGTGATGTGAAATAATTAGGTTCTAGATGGCTAGGATTGCCTTTCAATGAAAATAACAAATCTGCTTCTATTCTGTCGAAAATGATTTAAATTAATAGTTTGACCTTGGACAAATGGTGGCCATTTGAAAAAAAATCCCAACAATGCAGTGTTTATAGTACTTTCTGACCCCATCACTATGTTGAGCATGCCCAAAAACCCTATGGTTGACAGAAAAGATTATGAATCTGCTTCCATGCTGCTATAAATGACATTGACATTGGCAGCCATCTTGAATTTTACCTAAATGTAGTGTCCAGAAGTATTTTTGACCAAACCACTATGTCGGGCATACCCGAAAACCCTATAGTAGACACCAAAATCACGAACCTGTTGCTATTCTGAAGAACATGATATCAATTTATTGTTTAGCCTTGAACACATGAGGGCTATCATGGATTTTATCTACAGTGCAATGTCCTTAAGTACGTTCTGGCCATGCCACTGTGTCGGGCATCTCAGAAAACCCCATGGTAGACACCAAAATCACGAATCTGTTACTATTCTGAAAAAATGAAATTAATTCATTGTTTAACCTTGAACAAATGGCGGCCATCTTGGATTTTACCCACCATGCAATGTCCAAAATATTTTTTGACCACATCACTATGTCGTGCATGCCCGAAAACCCAATAGTAGACACCAAAATCACGAGCCTGTTGCTATTCTGAAGAACATGATATCAATTTATTGTTTAAACTTGAACATATGGCCTCTATCTTGGACTTTACCTACAGTGCAATGTCATAAAGTACGTTCTGGCCATGCCACTGTGTCGGGCATCTCAGATAACCCCTTGGTAGACACCAAAATACCGACCCTGCTACTATTCTGAAAAAAATGATATCAATTTATTGTTTGACCTTGCACAAATGGCGGCCATCTTGGATTTCGCCGCCATTTTTTAAATTTTAAAAATCCAACACATTTTACTAAAAACTCATTATTTGAAGAATTACTGTGCCAAATTTCATCTTCTTATGTCAATTTGAAACTTGTTTTTAGTTACAAAGCCTTCTAGTACATGTACCTATCCATCGTCTGGATTGACATTTATGCCCAAACTACGGTGATGGCGGCCATCTTAGATTTATGCAAATTAAAAATTATCCCCAAAGGTTTTCTCTCCGGTAACAAAGCTAAATTTGTTCCACAAATCTATGTGAATGCGAAACTATAAAAAACAATACACTTCTCATGATCACAAGGTACTCAATCTGGCAACTGGACTAACAGGAAAAGGTAAGCTGTCAAAATTCCATTCACACTATAATCATTGTTTTTCAAATGGTAAGGTGTGTAAATCTGTGCTACTACTAAATCTATTATCTCAAGTTATCCAGTACCGGGAGCAAAGCAACCTGTCATTCCCGCCCCTCGTAAAGTAAAGTCTAAATGAACCAATGGACTTGGATGAGCTCATGAAGTCTACTAAGGCTGTACCTTATTGCCCTGGGTCACCAATATTTTTTTCAAAGATCAACAAAGTCATTTTTCTTTACTAGACCCTACCTTCTGGTAGACGCCAGCCCTTAAAATCTGCCAAACTCCAAGGAGAATGCCATGGCACTGCTACATACTGTTACCAATCTTCCCCCGACCTGTGTCGAGATATGCCTACAGATCAGACGGTGATCTCGACTGACAGTCATCATCCTGGATCTATCAAAGCGCAGTTGAGGCTTAGCAGCTCAGACAAGATCATTCTAGCTGGACCAGCTACCAGGCGGCCATAGGATTCAAAGGGCTTGCAAACGACGACACCAATAGATAGTTATGCCAGATCTTGTTGTGTTGAGTGGTAAATAAGCAGCGTCTAGGACGGACATAACAAATATGGCAGTCCTCATTGTGGATGGAAGAACTGGTCTTGCTACTGCATTGTCCACTCTCAAAATATTTTGTTTTCATCATGCCAAGTGTTTCAATTTAAAAGCACAGGTGGAGGTGCAGTACTCACCCACTAGCTACAACAACCAGGAATAGACTGATACGAGGGTGGTAGGCCTACTATACCTTCAACATACCGCTGCCCTAGGATATTAAGACTGTGATCATAACCCCCATGCGCAGACATATTTGTGATTCTACTGCATCGTGCGAATTCAATCAAATCGACTGTGTACATGAAAACAGGATCGGGGAAGCACAGACAGATTTTCAACATAACATTATCTCATCTGACTGACTCTCTCGGCGAAGACTACTGTATCACTCTCCTCGGCTACTGTATCGTCAGTGGAGAGGATTGCATCAGCTCCTTCAAGGGAAAGGTGAGACCACCTATAAAGCTGGAAAAGGGAATTCCAAGTTTCACAAAGAATCGCACCAGCTCTTCCAAGGGAAGGTGAGGCCACCTAAAAAGCTGGGAAAGAATCCCAAGTTCCACAAAGCATTCAGGCAAATATTTGACGACTGGAAGGTCAAGCATCGTGTGACGAAACAGCTGGAGCAGTTTACATATCTGGTTTTTGACCTGTCGAACCTACCCCGTAGCAGTCTGCCTCGGAGCCCCAGATCCAGCATGAAAATCACTGTTTTGTACAAGTGAGTACAACCTGGTGGATGAAGACTGACCTGGAAGTCCTGGCACCACTGTGATCATGTGGTCATGTCCGGCCAACCTCGCTGGTTCACACTCTGTAGACCTTTCATGCAGATACTCTCTCTACATGGTGTCATGCGTGATACTCTCTCTAACATGGTGTCCTGCTTTCTAATGAGCCGTCAACAAGCGCATATGACGACCAATAATTCACAGTTTTCGCATATTTACATATGCTAAAAGTGTTCAATTGTTTTATTAGATATTTTATAAATAGCAGTTGTACCACCTTGCAAATACATGTACGAATTGGAATCAATTTGCTGTGTATCTAAGGTGAGATAGACGCCTGCTCACTAGATATCGGCATGAAAATTGACACTTTTGTTGATTTTATTTCAACATGGATAAACCTGCCGCACCAAAAAATCGTCTGAATATACATTGTTGTCCAATACATCAAATCGATATCCCACCTGGACAAAAGAGGCTGACACCATAAGGATGGTTTATAGCATGGTGGCGCCAGAGTATATGAGCACGAGCTACAAACATAGCCAAAATTTAATTCCGTATCCACGAGTCATAGAGGAAAGGCAAGGTTCTGTATCATGGGATGGCTTCTATTCTGCCGTACAAAGCCAAAAGGCGGTATCTGCTTACATGTAAAGTGAGCAGATACTGGCTTTTAGCTTTGCAGAATAGTAATGTGTTCTAATGGATATGTAAACTGTGATAAAATATATTTTAAAATAGTCTACTAACCTTTATTAAATTGCAGATTTAAAAATAGGTCAGGTTAAGCTACATAGGTGTACGCCTATTGCTGGGCTCGTCGTTTCTTGGCCAATTTGTGTTTTTGTTAGTTGGCCCTATATATCACATGACGAAAATATTTGTTATATCGTTATAAATCGACTTAGTATAAGTTTAAATAAGTCGTTAAATAGACTTAAGCTAAGTCGTTCTAACGACTTATAAGTCGTGAAATCGATCCAGTATAAGTCGTTATAATGACTTATAAGTCGTTAAATCGAGTTACCATATGTCGTTAAATTGACTTAAGCCTACTTATGACGACTTATAAGTCGTTAAATCGACTTAGTAAGCTATAAGTCGTTAAATCGACTTACTTAAGTCGTTAAACAATTTATAAGTCTTGTAAGTCAATATAACGACTTACGCTAAGGCGATTTAACGACTTATAAGTCGTTATGAAGATTACTACTAAAAGTCGATTTAACGATTTATAAGTCGTTATAACGAGATAAAAAATATTTTTGTCATTTCGTTTCAACGCTTTCGTATATATGTGCTTGCGGCGTTTGCAAGTCAAAGCGTGGATAACTTCAATGTTGTGCCAGCTGTCGAGATGCTGGCCCAGTAATGAGACAGTGTTGGCTGAATATCTCTGTCAGCGGGTGTGTTGGCTTAGGCTAGGAGTCATAATCCATAAATATCACACACTCGCAACCTGCAGCAAAGTATGCATAGGAGGCCTACTTACAGGTAGGCCCACCTGTAGTATAGGCCTATTCTGTGAAACTCAATAACCTTGACCTAATACAATGAAGTATGGGGAGGGGTTCTTACATTTTACATAACATTGTTTTCACCGAGTAGTCATTTCGGTGACGTCACTGCGTTCCACAGAATAGGCTTAGGTGGAGTATTTTTAAAATAAAACCCTGGACAGGCTATTCATGAAATAAATAATATATTGCAAAATTTAGACTGGGCCTAATCAAATTAGACATTTTCAGCGTGCCATCGATCCACTGGTCACACGACGTTGTAGCAACGTTGAATCAACGT
Organism: Flabesymbios commensalis; assembly: GCA_964017125.1. NCBI lineage: Eukaryota > Metazoa > Annelida > Polychaeta > Terebellida > Flabelligeridae > Flabesymbios > Flabesymbios commensalis. The sequence goes on from OZ024902.1 coordinate 71,880,427, forward strand.
CAATGACGTTGATTAAACGTTTCAACAACATCGTGTGCCCAGTGGGGAGCCACGACCAGTTGTAATATGCGCGGATAAATAATCCAGCCCCCTCCCCCCCCCCCCCGGTGATTGAATAGCCCCCTCTCTTAACAGTTATTTTGATTATAAATATATGGTTGATAAATTCCCCCTATAGGTGTAAATGAAATGAAATGAATCGGGCTTTAGGCCACCTTCGTGCACATATAGGCTCTGGGCCAGGATAATCTCCTGAGGATTGTGAGATGAATGAGATGACACTGCCATTACGAGGTTACAAGGATACACAAAAAAGCGTAAAAGTTCATGTAGACTAACTGGTTTAGCTTCAATGATTCATAATATTTACCTATGACAGACTCCTTTCTTTAGGACGTTGGTTATGATGCGCATGCGGGTAGGTCTACAACATGTGCTCAACTATCCAGTCGGTTTAATTTACACCCCAGTGCTATTAAGTCTAATTTGTATGTATTTTACACAAGACTGATTGCCACCCCGTGTGCGCATCAGTTGTTGTAGTATTATTATACATGTAATGATGATTTACAACCTTGTTCAAATTGTCAATACTTAACTGCAACAGTTATATCGTGATATTGTTGTATTGAGCAGATCGCTTAGAAAGCAGAGCATACTTGCTCAATGTATTGTTAGAAAGCAGAACAATGATGGTTAGAAAGACCCTTTCAGATTATACTTGGATATCGTAGATTTGGAGGATAATATTTGAGCAGGTGGGATATCGATTTGATGTATTCGACAACAATGTATATTCAGACGATTTTTTTGCGCGGCAGGTTCATCCATGTTGAAATAAAATCAACAAAAGTGTAAATTTTCATGCCGATATCTAGTGAGCAGGCGTCTATTTCACCTTAGAAACACAGCAAATCGATTCCAATTCGTACATGTGTTTGCAAAGTGGTACAACAGCTATTCATAAAATATCTAATAAAACAATTGAACACTTTTAGCATATGTAAATATGCGAAAACTGTGAATTACTGGTCGTCATATGCGGGTGTTGACGGCTCATTAGAAAGCATGACACCATGTTAGAGTATGTGCATGACAGGTCTACAGAGGGTGTGGTTGATTTTCTGGATGCTGACAATCGGGAAGCAGATGACCAGGTTGGTCATGAAGAACACAATGAAAATATTTTGCAGTTTGACAGTTTCGATGAAAGTGATGAGTAAATGGTGGAGTGGACCCTTCAGCATCGTGTTGTCCAATCCTAAACCAAATACAGCATGCTCTAGCATACATTGTGCATATCATGTACTAGGGCACATCATAGTGTTATTCTATGTTAGGACTTGCTAATATACATGCTAGCATATCACATGGGCTACTGGGACACATCATGGTATTATTATGTGGTAGAACACGCTAATATATATTCTAGTCCACTTTCTACAACATGTCATGTACTGGGACACACTATAGTGTTATTATGTGCCCGGATATGCTAATATACATTATATGATACTTTTTATAACATACACACCATGGTGCTATTCTGTTCTAGGTTAATCTAACATACAGACAGTATATTCTACAATGTGTCATGTAGGCCTACTGGGACACATCATAGTGTTATGCCCTGATAGGACATGCTGACATATATTCTAGCATATATTCTACAACATGGAATATACTGGCACACCATAGTGTTTTTCTGTGCTAGGGCGTGCTAACATACATTCTACAACATGACATGTACCGGGACACATCTTAGTGTTATTATGTGCTGGGACATGTTAACATACATTCTACAACATGGCGTGTACCGGGACACACCTTAGTGTTATTATGTGCTGGGACATGTTAACATACATTCTACAACATGGCATGTACCGGGACACATCTTAGTGCTATTATGTGCTGGGACATGTTAACATACATTCTACAACATGGCATGTACCGGGACACATCTTAGTGTTATTATGTGCTGGGACATGTTAACATACATTCTACAACATGTCATGTACCGGGACACATCTTAGTGTTATTCTGTGCTGGGACATGCTAACATACATTCCACAACATGTACTAGGACATATCAAAGTGTTACTATGTTATTGTCCTATTGAACGTTTAGAAATACATTATGTCTAGATAGATAAGTATGCAATTATCGGTTGTTATTCGATAATGATGGCACCGATGTGCATACTATCACATGCCTCACATACCTGATCTCTTGAATATTAATATTTTCATATTCGTTGAGCATCAGAACATAGACTAGACGCTTTATGTCAGTATAATAAATAGATGAATGATATAAATGAATGTATGCAGTTATCATTGATATCCGCGGATATATGGCGAAACTTAATACTTTTTGCTAATGGCGGCAATACTTGGCACGCTAGCATCTGTTAGACACATCTGATCACTTCTCAGTTTTATAATGATCTTAGACCCTCAAAACATGGTGTTACAGGGTATTTATGATGGAATTACACTAGGGGGATTTAATTACCGAAATGGATAGATCAAAATTTGGGACGTAACATACCGATTCAATAGACTAATATAAGACAGAGGATGTTGAACTGACAGTAATAATGGTTAACGCAGATAATATTCTCATAAAATGTTATATGCGTTTTCTCAAACCATTCCAAAGATATATTTAAATAATTCTATGCTGAACAATATGAAAGAGAATAATTACTTATCTCGCAAAGATGTACCAACATTACTAAACTACATGAAACATCAACATCGATCAATGTTAACAGTATCACACTCTTGTTAACAATAATTAATTATGTCAATCACACATCAGTCATTCATCAGCACACACGACAAAATAATAAAAACAATAATACCCAAACCTCAGCGACCTGGAAAATAGACAATAGATTAGTGATCATCGTGGTGAGGTTTACATAGTAAAGTCCAGAAACACTCACCACCATAACTCAGTCTTCTTCGTCTATCCTCGAAGGTCGCAGAACGCGATGATCAAAATGGACTAACGACGTGAGTGCCCCAGGTTACCTCAGGAGTAGTCACACTCACGCCGGAGCATGCTAGGCCCCCAATTTTGAAAGATCTTGTTCTCGAGAGCCGAAACAGAAAAGTGTTGCCTCATAACGTCGATACAAGCCTACTTAAAGAAAAACCTCAGTCATAGACAATTATACATTTCATACAATTCCCATACGTCCTGAGTTATTCATGCTTCACTGCTGCTGCAGGCAGGCATTCTGCACGTAGGCCTTCTGCACGTAGGCCGGCATTACTATTGGCGTTGGAACAGCATTGGCCCAACATATTTACATGTCATACAGTAAACCAAATACATTACTATTGGCGCTGAGACAACATTGGCCCAACAGATATTTACATCTCATACGGTAAACCAAGTACAAGTACCGTAAACACATTATGCTAACCCCTTGGGTACAAAATCCTACAACAATGGGTTTAGACACATTAATTATTGAGCTATGTGCTCTATTAGTTAAGATATGGCGAAATATACATTTTCCAGTAATGGCGTCACTAATTCGCATAAAAATTGTATGTGGGACATTTTAACAACTTTTTAACATACCAGATCGTTTTCTAAGACATTTTTCCAATCCAGAAACATCAATTAGAAATTGATTACCGGGGGGTGGGGGGTTTGCACGATACTCCCTTCTTCCTACTAGACTAATTGTGCATAAACCGTATTCATTAAATAATAGTTCGCGCCATATCCCTTTTCTTCGCACCTGCCACGAGACGTAGATAATATTGATTGCAAAATTTAAACAACAACACTTGGAAAATGTATTGTGTATTACTTTTTGCATTTCGCACTTGAGGAAAATGTGCGATGTGACTGGTTGCGATTAGTTATATAACAATATGTGAGTTTCTGTGAAACTATGCGTCACTTTATGTGGAAGACATCAATTTAATAATTAAAAGCATTTTGTTATTTTGTTTTACACTGAGTGTCTCATCTTGCGTACATATGTTTGTTTCCAGCAGAGAAGCAGGGCTCCGGAGAATTGTTGCCGCGTCGTGGTAAAAAGTGGCATCCTGAATGGCCACGGCTACATCGAACATTTTGACGTGACGTAGTGCACACGCGAAACCCGGCGACGTTCACAGCATAAATCTCCGTCCTGATTGCTCTCCTGTTCACCAACCCCTGGCCGACGGGTGGCAATTTGTCCCGAGCAGGGTCATTTCTCATTATCCATAAAGCGTGTGACGGGACCCCCGTGTGGATGACGCGTCCTACCTACATGGGTAATTCCCTTTTGAACGACGAGTAATACCGCGAGAAATCGCCAGTTACGGTTCCGTTGACACGTGGCACGTACTTTCTGTTATTTTATCTGCTGGGTCGCAGGCCGGTCTACCTTGGCACTTAGAGGGTCTCTAACTTGGGGCCACGCCCTCCCCATCGCTGATATTGACTGGAAAATAATTTGTGTGTTCCACCTACACTTGAGTTAACGGGAGTTTGGACGCTTACAAGAACAGTCCACACATTCCCCGAATGCCTGTGCATTCGTTGCACGCAATAAACCGTCCATGCTGTGCGTTTTTCCAGAAAATTATCCTGTCCATGTAGGGAAAAATGAAAAAAAAATACTGACAGCGCAGACGCCTTATTGAATCTCTTAGGACTGTTGACATTTGAGTTGATGATAGGGGTTTACCTGTGGCGGTACAATTACAATGTTCTCATCAATTCTGCAGCAGCTACTTTAATAATGGTTCATCATATTTTCACATTTCACGATGATGCTGGATTCTATAATAAATTGGATTCCAGATAAATTTAACTACTAGCTTACTGCAGATACATTTAACTACTAGCTTGCTACAGATACATTTAACTACTCACTTACTACAGATAAGCCTACATTTAACTACTAGCTTACTACAAGTACACTTAACTACTAGCTTACTATAGATACATTTAACTACTAGGTTACTACATATACACTTAACTACTAGCTTACTACAGATACATTTAACTACTAGGTTACTACATATACATTTAACTACTAGCTTACTACATATATATTTAATTACTAGCTTACTACAGATACATTTAACTACTAGGTTACTACATATACATTTAACTACTAGCTTACTACATATATATTTAATTACTAGCTTACTACAGATACATTTAACTACTAGGTTACTACATATACATTCAACTACTAGCTTACTACATATATATTTAATTACTAGCTTACTACAGATACATTTACCTACTAGGCACTAGCTTACTACAGATACATTAACTACAGATACATTTAACTACTAGGCCACTACATATACATTTAACTACTAGCTAACTACAGATAAATTCAACTACTAAATTACTCCAGATAAGCCTACATTTAACTACTAGCTTACTGTAGATACACTTAACTACTAGCTTGCTACATATACATTTACCTACTAGCTTACTACATATATATTTAATTACTAGCCCACTACAGATACATTTACCTACTAGGCACTAGCTTACTACAGATACATTAACTAATAGCTTACTACATATACATTTAACTACTAGACCACCACATATACATTTAACTCCGGCTCCCTGTTGACGAACTTGCTATGGCTCGATTATGACACATGATCACGCTAAGGATTAGTGCGCCCCTGAGCTCGGTCTGCTGAGGATATAGGCGCTATATAAGTTTTATTGATTGATTAATGAATGATTGAACTACCAGCTTACCACATATTAATTTAACTACTAACCCACTACATATACATTAACTACTAGCTTAATACAGATACATTTTACTACTAGCTTACTACAGATATATTTAACTACTAGCTTACTACAGATGCATCATTTAACTACTAGCTTACCACATATACATTTAACTACTAGCTTAATACAGATACATTTAACTACTAGATTACTACAGATACATTTTACTACTAGATTACTACATATACATTTTACTACTAGATTACTACAGATACATTTTACTACTAGATTACTACAGATACATTTGACTACTAGCTTAATACAGATACATTTAACTACTAGCTTACTGCAGATACATTCAACTACTAGCTTACTACAGATACCTACAGATACTTTTAAACTGTCGAGGTACACTTCGGAGGGATAAGCTTTATTTTGCATGCCCTGGGTAGTAGGACACAAAATTTGCGTTGATAACATACAAATAGCATGTATAGAATTCGAAGCATTAGGCCATTACATTGTCTATAGGTTGTACTTGCTTGGCTATCATCCATAATTTGCACAAAGTAGGCATATATGATATCAGAACGAATCATTTTTTTTATAGTATTAACAATAAGTCTCAGTGTATTGTATACCCACAAACATCCATGTGAAGGCCTGTGCCAGTACCTTTCTATTGATGTCAAATATATTGATATCAAATATATTTGTGATTGTGATTTGGACTGTTCACCGACACTTTATTATATCCTAGATTTACAATAATGTAGTTATGTACCTTTTAAAGTTACAACATAAAAATAGTATAAAACTATACAATTATAAACACTATTTATGCGGAATTTTTAAAAACGGAAGTAAAATTGTTTCACTTCTGTCTCGTTCTCAACGCGCCATGGATTAATTCATAGGTTGGAATGCTAATCCAGGTGTTCGGCTCACTGCTGAGTTGTGAGAGAGGGCGTCCCTTTGCAGGGAGCGAATAACGAAGGCTCCGCAAAAGCAGCTGGCCCGGTGATTGCATTGTCGCCCTGGCCCCTCTACTGACGTGTGAGAATGCTTACTCAGTGGACATTGCTGACCGCTGGTTCAACGGCGGACCGACGTCACAGACTTGGGCCGTCGTTGAATCGACGGTGAGTTGTCTGGCACTGTCTGACGGATCACTTCAATATTGTGTGGTATCAGTCATCTGACAACCGGGACATGCCACCGTGCTCACTCGATAGCTTCGCTAGGATTCGCATTTATAGCGTGATTTCGGGGGTCCACGTCATTACAATGACCACTATATGACGTCAAGGGCAACAACAACTTTTCATCTAAAATCATTTTGATCGGTTGATCGCGATTAACGTAAGTTGTTTAGTTGTTGAGGCCTAGCAGTTGCATACAATAGTGATTTATTGCAAATTTCTAACGTGATATAAACATTTTTTGGGTCAATTTGTGTCAGTCTATGTGTTGGCCACATGTGTTGGTGGGAACAACTTGCACCGGCTGATTTAAAAGGTGGCTGATTATACTGCAATCCACACCCTACGATACATCTAGGGTAGACAACCTTTGAGATTTTTTTGCTGGATTTTTTTCACTTTTGTTACCCGACCATGAAGTTGTGCTTCAAAATTTGACAATATTTTATATATTGACTAAACTTCAACTAATCTTAAGAATATATATTACAAGCGGTTACCAACATCTGCTTTTCAACATCAACATCTGCTTTTCAATTCAATTCAAAATGCATTTAAATATATTATTATTATTATTATTATTATTATTATTATTATTATTATTATTATTATTATTATTATTATTATTATTATTATTATTATTATTATTATTATTATTATTATTATTATTATTATTATTATTATTATTATTATTATTATTATTATTATTATTATTATTATTATTATTATTATTATTATTATTATTATTATTATTATTATTATTATTATTAATATTATTATCATCATCATCATCATCATCATCATCATCATCATCATCATCATCATCATCATCATCATCATCATCATCATCATCATCATCATCATCATCATCATCATCATCATCATCATCATCATCATCATCATCATCATCATCATCATCATCATCATCATCATCATCATCATCATCATCATCATCATCATCATCATCATCATCATCATCATCATCATCATCATCATCATCATCATCATCATCATCATCATCATCATCATCATCATCATCATCATCATCATCATCATCATCATCATCATCATCATCATCATCATCATCATCATCATCATCATCATCATCATCATCATCATCATCATCATCATCATCATCATCATCATCATCAACAACAACATCATCATCATCATTCGAGTTATCAAGTATAACACAGCATACATATATCACCATATTTCTAGTAGTGTAGGCTCATATGTCGCATATAACACTGTCGAGCATTTTGTGTGTTAAAATTGATTTTTCAATTGATTCCGACTCAAAATATTTTACAGATCGAGATAATAAGGGGGTTGTATGATTTTATAGGTCGAGAGAATGTCCAAAATGGCGAAATCCAAGATGGCCACCAACGTATATAAAAATAAACATTTTTACGAATGATTTTGCAACTCAATACGCTAGAGCCAAAAAAAATATGTCTATTCTTATGTTTACAGACTGGTATGAGAAAGCAAATTCTGTCATTTGTTTTTAGCGAAAAATTATTTTAAAGTCTATATTTATGCAAATATAAGCAAAAACAACCGGATTTCGCAGTGAAACTGCAACTAACATTGTTTCAGTGATAGTTTTTTTCTGTTTTGATTATGCTTGGTTGGTTTCCCTATGGTGATATCTGGACGGATGTGGAACTCTCATCCTTGTGGGTTTTGTGTGAAGCAGGAAATTTAAAATGGCTGCCATAAAATCAATGAAGTTATATTTTGAGCAAAATGCTAAAATGCTACGATAAGCTTTATTATAGATATTCCCAAGTAAATATTACATACCGGCACATGTATTTATTATACGTGTGTAGTAAGTCCCGCACCACCCATAACCAACTGCATCATAGGTTAGAATATCAAGAGGGTGTACTTTTTCAGTTACACTGAGATTCCCCTTCCCGATGGGGGCTTTAGAATGTCATTTCAATGTCAAATCAAAGAAAATGTTAATAAAATAATAATTCAGAAGCATCAGAAGCATTTTTTAGATAGCTGGATTTTTTTTACATTATATATATATATATATATATATATATATATATATATATATATATATATATATATATATATATATATTGAAGAACTGAAATCACTTCACAGGGCTGTTTGCCTTTGAACGGGATAATTATTTGCTAGCGATAAAAGTAGAAATGGTACGTATTATAAGAAGGGTTGTAAGAAACGGCGACCAATCTCAGAATATAAAACGACTGGTGTGAAACAGGGGCGAGAAGTGTGATTATGCTGCGAATTTGTATTAAAGTCATCGCTAAGCCATCTTAAACTAATCTTAAAGCCCATGCTATGCCCATGGCATTAATATGATTATATTATGCTGGCTGTATCTTGCACAAAGGCTCATCCACCGCCTCTTTTGGGAGCTTGGCGTGATTTGAAGTTGGCATTATAATAATTATATTTGAATTACTATCTGGACATAGAGGCGTCAGTGAAAATACGTTTTTTTGACGTCGTTCTGTAATGCTATTTAATTTAAATTATGTTTTGCTCACTCTCAAAACCCACTATTCCTTCAGTTTTTATATTATAAAAAATGATTAGAAGATCGTGGCTATCCCTGTAAATGATCAGCCCCTCTGTTGGTATTCACACTCCCTCCCAAATACGCAACCCCCCCCCCCCCCAAGTCCAGTCCTCTGAGCTGGGCAGACGTACAGACAAACACACTGCTCACGTTTTGTCTTTACATCAGAGCCGTGATGGCAAACGCAGAGAGTGGTAAGTTCTTACTGTTCAAGTAAGCAGTTACCGTTGTTTACCATTGTATCACAGATGTGGTGCAAAATGCAGACAGCTGTAAGCAGTTAGCGCAGTTTGCCTTTGGATGGCGGTCTCGTACAGGTTTTGCAAGCAGTTAGCGCAGTTTGCCTTTGGACGACGGTCCTGTACTGGCGGGATCGCTCCATCAAGCCGCGCGGACGTGAACCTTCCGGACAGCGGCAGCCGTCACCCACCGTCACCACCGGCTCCTTCCAACGCCAATAAACCTCTGCAGCTGCAGCCCGAGCTTTTTTCGCCCTTTTCTCGCCAGTGTTGTCTGACCTTTCAGGCAAAGGGGCGCTCCGTTCGCGTGCATCCCCGTCATTCGTCATCTCGCAGACGTGGCTGGCTTCGTAAGTCACCGGGGGCCGAGTGAGAGAGAAAGGGAGAAGAGAGACAGAGATAATTTAGTGGCTAGCGGACCGCTTCGTGAAACATTCATAGCCGCCGCATAATGCCGATACTGCTCTGCAATGTCAAACAAAAGTAGCTGATTACTTGAAGTTACTGCATTTTGCTTTTGCATGACCTACCATTATGACACACAGTCTGCAGAGTCGAACAGCTATAACTGTCTGACATTTATTTTATTCTGTATCGCGCAATAAAGGGGGATGATAATGCTGGTGTCACCGAGAAGACAGATCAGTTTATATTAATAGAATTACCTATTTAACACTCTTTGAGCATTAATATGAATATAATTAATTGACACAATCTATCACGACACGGACGTTATGGTATTATGCCTTTGATATTAGCGGGTTTATTTGGATTCATAAACCGGTGGGAAATTATACCCGTTGATTTGAATATCTAAATTAGGCCTTTGCGTTTTAAAATAAAAATATTATAATAGAGCATTTTTGTATCGCCGCCATCTGACAATCACAGCGCCTCACATGATAATAATGATGACAAAATAAACCGCAACAGAGTGCATTTACTGAGTATGCTCTCTCCCCATATATTTTGAGACGGGTACGAGCCACTACAAGTCTCAGGTCTTCTGATGACCGCAATGATTTTGTTCATGAAGCTGCAGGAAATCTTGCAAGTACATGCACTTTGCTAATATCCTGATAAGTGCACGGTAGGCAACTAGTATAGCTGATATGATAGTGGGCATGCCGTATTGGCTCTATTAGCATAATTACATGTGGGAATACTAACCAGAAGAAAATTGCTGGATAATTGCAGCAGTCGAGCAAGTTTCAAGATGTGCAATCGATCATTGGCATTGTTTCTGATATGAACGTCCATTTTTAATGTATGATCGATGTGGGCCAATTACTTCAGTGCGGATACTGATGCCTTGACAAGGGGTGCTCATTTCTACTGTCAAAGTTTCAACATGTATCATAATATAACTGGACCAACGAGCACTCACCACAATTTTAATTTTAATTTATTTTTATGCCATGTTGCTTTTTAATTTTGCAAAGACAGGATTGGAGGATCTTGAGAGTTTGTAGGTATAAGGATGAAACATTCATCTTGAAATATATACATGGCTGAGTGTCATCAGCGTCTATAATATATGTATTTCACACTTCTCACAAGTTGAACAGGTGTAAATTATTGTAAAATATTATTTAAGCCATCATTAATCTATCTGACATGACTATTATTCGGATACTTGTATTACTCCCATAGGCACCCACGACCCATATTGCATTGTACTTTGTGCTAGAACGTAACTCGAAGTCAGTAAAATGTCAGTATAAATCAAATATATCTAATAGTTTTCATATGAGCATTGTGACCACTCAAAAGAAGAGAAAGCTAATTACATGCTTACTTTCTGAAATATCAATAAAAATTATCTAAAAATAAACATTTAACAATTCAGAAGTGATTTTTTTTAGAAATATTACTACTTAGCTACTATTTTGTTTGTAAACAACAAATGGAGTAATTCTAAAATATACTGTTATTGAATGGCTTTACCCATCATCACTCATTACTTGGGGATACACTAAAGCATTGTTTTATGAAACGTTAGTTATAATTTCAGAAATATTCCGTGGTAATTACGTTCCGTCATACCAGTTAATTTATGTTATACACAAAAACCTCCATTTTTAATCTATGTTCATCAGAAATAATAATGCAGATATCTGGCAGATATGATATTTTCTACAGGTGGGCGACACAAATAATTATGCGTTGGTTTACAATAATAGTTTGACATTGTTCAAGAATGTGCATTTATTCCATTTCTATTCAATTCAGGGGCTGACTCTTTTTCTTCGGGATATAATTCTGCTGAATAGCAGCAAAATTACCATTGTTGACATTGTGTAACTTCTTGAGGACACAACTAATGTCAGAGCTTACTTGAGAGCTTCCAGCATGTGATTAGAGTGCTTTGTTAAGAAATAGCTAGCAAAAGCATGTATACTGCTTTCCAGACGGTGCCATTTAATTCATGGGCGATCTGATGTATGTCACACTCCTTCTGATGTTATTACTGGGCAATATAAGTTCATCTTGGTGTGAAATGACGTGTACAATAATTATACAATTACATCAGTATTATTGTATAGTACTCAACTGACCCATTTAACTGATTATCTGAAGAAAAAATGTGGTGGAGGTGGGAAAGTAGTATCCACCTCATCTGGCTAACATTGGACTTTGATGATAGTTCGACACACGATATAACCTGCCACGTTTTATGGCAATATGCAGGGACATGTGTCGAGTGAGCTTTTCGACATATTGTCACTATAGTCAAATTCAGATTAGGTTCATCAATTAGGATTAATGAATTTTGCGGATTTCTCAGTCAATTCTGAACCAATTTTCAATAAATTTTACACACACTATGTTCTGTTCGTGTCGTGACTACCCTTAGAATTTCGCAAAGTTTCGATAAGTATTTGAGAAGTTAGACTATTTCACATGTAATAAAATTCTGAGACGAAGCTAATGGGTTTATAGAGGACAACAGTTGTATTTATTTCTACATGTCAAATGGTCTAACTTCTTAAATACTTTTCAAAACTTCGTGAAAATTTCAAGGTAGTCACGCCATAACTGGACATTTCATGACAATTGGTTGAGAATTGACTGAGAAATGCGGCGAAATTCATTCACCGTGAATCCGACTAAAAGCCATTAGCTGAGACAATTTAATTTAATTCTGCAATGAACGACTACACTTTTGGTATTGCTGATGGGATAAACAAATTATCTATTTACTAATATGCCATGTGGTTAAAAATGCCACTGAGTGAAATTTTACACAATCAGTCATGAAAAAACGTTATACCATCTTTTCACCTCTTGCGATTATTCCTCCTGACTATTATTATTATTGGTGCAAAATATATTTTCATTTCTATGTAATAGAATTATAGTAATAATAATCAAATTTTTAGTAATAGTAATAACAACAACAACATCAACCGCAACAGCAGCAGCAGCAGCAGCAGCATCAGCAGCAGCAGCAGCGACAGCGACAGCAAAGACAGCAACGGCAACAACGACACCAACGACAGAAACGACAGCAACTACAGCAGCAACTGAAACAGCAACAGCAGCAGCAGCAGCAACAACAACAGTAACGACTTCACCGACATCAACGAAAGCAACGACAGCAACAACAGCAACGACAGCAACGACAATAACGACAACAACGACAGCAACGACATAAGCTACAGCAACGACCAACAACAGCAACGCATCAACGACAACAGTAACATCAGTAACAGCAACAGCAGCAGTATTAAGATGCAGCAGCAACAACAGCAACGACAGCAACAACGTCAGCGACAGCAACGACATCAACGACAGCACTACAGCAACGACAGCAAAAACAGCAACGACAGCAGCAACATTAACACGAGCCGCTGCAACAGCAACAGCAGCAGCAACAACAACAACAACAGCAGCGACAACAGTGACAGCAGCGACAGCAGCGACAGCAACGCCAGCAGGGACAGCAGCGACAGCAACTACAGCAGCGACATTAACGACAGCAAAGACAGCAGTGACAGCAGCAGCAACAACAGTAGCAGCAGCAACAGCAGCAGCAGCAGCAGCAGCAGAAACAACAACAACAACAATGACAGCAGCGACATCACCGACATCAACGAAAGCAACGACAGCAACAACAGCAACGACAACAATGACAGCAACGACATAAGCTACAGCAACGGCAACAACAGCAACGCATCAACGACAACAGTGACAGCAGTACCAGCAACAGCAGCAGTATTAAGATGCAGCAGCAACAACAGCAACGACAGCAACAACGTCAACGACAGCAACGACATCAACGACAGCAACTACATCAACGACAGCAACAACAGCAACGACAGCAGCAACATTAACACGAGCCGCTGCAACAGCAACATCAGCAGCAACAACAACAACAGCAGCAGCGACAACATGACAGCAGCGACAACAACGACAGCAGGGACAGCAGCGACAGCAACTACAGCAGCGACATTAACGACAGCAAAGACAGCAGTGACAGCAGCAGCAACAGCAGTAGCAGCAGCAACAGCAGCAGCAGCAACAGCAGCAGCAGCAGAAACAACAGCAATGACAGAAGCGACAGCAGCGACAGCAACGACAGCAGCAAGAGCAGCAGTAGCAACAGCAACAGCAGCAGCAACAGCAGCAGCAGCCACAGCCACTGCAGCAACAACAACAACAATGATAATGATAATGACAAAAATTGCGAAAACCAAGATGGCCGCCAACGTATATAAAATAAACATTTTTGCAAATAATTTTACAACTACATACGCTAGAGACATAATTAATATGTCTATTCTTATGTTTTCAGGTATGAGAAAGCAAATTCGGTCATTTGTTTTTAGTAAAAAATATTGTAAAGTCTATATATATGCAAATATGAGCAAAAACAACCGGATATCGCAGTGAAACTGCGACTAACATTGTTTTGGCTGATCGTTTTTTTTCTGTTTTTATTATGGTTGGCTGGTTCCCCTATGGTGATATCTGGGCGGATGTGGAGCTCTCATCCTTGTGGGTTTTTTTGTAAAACATGAAACTCAAAATGGCTGCCATGAAATCACTGAAGTTATATTTTGAGCAACAAACCATAATATTTTTATCAGGATACAATGAAACAAAGCCTACCATCATTCGACATCATTATAATGCCTAAAATGCTACGATAAGCTTTATTATATATATTCCCAAGTAAATTACACACCGGCACATATATTCATTATGCGTGTGTAGTAAGCCTAAGCGCTACCCATAAACATAACCAAATGCTTGATAGGTTAGAGTATGAACCAATCTATCAAGAGGGTGTAATTGTTCAAATACAGTGAGTGTCCCCTTCCCGATGGGGGCTTTATAATGTCATTTCAATGTCAATCAAAGAAAATCTTAATAAATTAATTCCAATCTGGTATATTCTCCGCATAATTATCATTCTGAATTGCAAGACGTCAACTGCGCAGCTAACACTTCTGGAAACCAAAAAGTTTAATGATGTCATGTTACATACTAAATTGGAAATCTGAGTGGAAGAATAACTGAACTATTTTTCATATTTAGATATTTACACAGATGCTTATAGGTATTAATAACTATATATATATATATGCTATATATAGATTATTTGCAAAATGTTAACAACAAGGTCATACCATACTGGTTTTTTTCACTACCATCCCAAAGCAATTACGCAATTCTGGCATTTAGTTGTCATGCAAGTCTAAACT
>OZ024902.1:71896081-71916175 GCA_964017125.1 Flabesymbios commensalis
ACACTAACAAATAATACAAGATAGATATATAGATTTAGTTATAATTTGTTATGGCAACACATGTGTGAAACGTAAATCCAAAGTACGCACTGAGTCGAAGCCTCTTTTTAAGAGTTGATCCGGAGAACCACTCTCAGAAACACTCTAAACATACTTTGTTTTTAATTATCTTCTTTTTCGATAGATATTTGGAGAAATGATAGTTCCGATAATATAATAAAATAATCAGCAATATATTAAACATTTTAACTGGTATTGCTATATCAGATAAATGAAGTAGGTGAATCAGGCAGATGAGGTTATAATCATGCAAGACTTATTATACAATCATTGCATGAATCTATGCACATATAATATGGTGCTAGTAACATAAAGTAAATCAAGTTACATGTTTTCGGAGTGGTAAGAATAACAGTTTTATAAGTTTTGTCATATTACATTATTTGACTGCTAGCATTTAAAAAAAATTGTAACCTTTACTTGTTTTTTTGTGGCAGCATTCTTAATAATATCATTATATAACTTCATGTTCGACATGTTTAAGGTCACGACTCGAGCGGAGGTTTAAAAATGTGATACTGACGTTTGAATCACAGACTGTTTAAACTTCTACATTATCGTTATATATTGTCATTAAAACAAACTGAAGTTTACTTTGTGCAAGAATGTATTTTTTGTAACTGCCTCTGGTATTTCCTTGCATTGAAGATAAGGTTTATATAATATTTAAAAAATGGTAATTAATTGGATAATATTTCAGAAATTTGTTGATAATATATATCATAGGAGGGGGGAGGGTGAAAATAAATGGGTAAATAAGTGAACGAATGACTGGTGTATTCGGACAATTTTTTGCACATATAGAAATTGTGACTAAACTGGACCAGGATAACTTCCCGTGTACATGGTATATTAGAGCTGTACCGATTTCTGTATTTTCAAGAGGTGACAATTTTTGTACATCTAAGGTTATAAAAATCACATGTACTTCATATTCAAGGGTCAATAAAATAACCCAGCTGTATCATGTGTTTATTCTGAGGCTGCTTTGTGTCTCGAACATTACGCCTAGATGAGTGTGCTGTGCAAAAAGCAGGGTGTTCATGTTTTTAGACAGTGACAGATTGTTTAATAAAATTTTTAGCCTATCCTGAGCATTGTGTCTATTCAGAAATAGAAATGTGTTATCGTCCAAATCTGTATAGGCCTATTAAACGATATGTTTTCGCCCGAAACTGTATAGGGCCTGGTTATTTTGGACAAAATGTGTATATTCAAAGGTATATTTTTGGCCATAAAAGTATATTCAAGACCAAGGGTTTGACTATCCTGTCTGCACACCGAACCCAAATTTTCACCTAGTGCCCCACCCCCTATCGGGGAATAACCTCCTGAACATGGTGAGATGTATCAGATGGCACTGCCCTCCACACAGTATCCTAAATTTCGTTCAAGGCCTAGCACTCAACCTCTAGGACACGTAGCATATATCTTATGTTATGTTTTTATATATTTTTTTTGTTAAAATCGAGAAAAATCGAGTTTAAGCTCTTTATTTCTAAAATATAATGGTGTTATCATTATTCTCGCCTTAAAAACTATCCACATCGATACATTACACATGTTTTTGTGTTCATTATTTCAGGAGTTATGGTGAAATAGATGAATCTTGGAACATGGCGGCCATTTTGGATTTTCATAGATTTAAAGAGTTAGAAAAAAATGCAAACCCTTTTTTTCTCATCACTACTATGTTTCAAATGGGAAAAAACAAAATATCACTTTTAACAAACATTTTGCACGAAAATACATAAAGGCATATACTACAGTGGGCGACCAGTAATAATGCGTGTTTTCTAATGGGAGCGTTCATATGCCTCGTTTGCTGCGCGAACAACGAGACATTTTCAATAGGCTAGGCTCCGACAGGTCGTTGTGCTCCACGACTTTAAAGCTGTTAATATGCCGTGGTACGCCATTACACAAATTTACCCCGCCTATACCAAAAAAATGTCACTCGCTATTTAAATTATTGTGCGCAGATCACCATTTGAACGCTAATGGAAGAAGGTATATACTCTGCACTAGTAATTGAGTGTTGTGCGACATGTTTGAGGAAGAAGATATAGGCTAAGCCACATACTGTGGAGGTGTACAGAACACACCAGACACCGTGAAATTGGACTTAAAGAGTTAAAAAGGTTTATGCCACTAGCAATATGATTTTCTCTCTCTGTAAATAACTGGACTGAACTGTAATTTTGTGATTGAATGTCGCGACATATAAATACTCGCAAATTAACTCAAGTGCAATGCTTTAATCACCTGTAACTTTATACTTGATTACTTGTTATGTTGTTGTTGTTTTTCCTCTTGTTTGTCAATTGAAGCACAATAACCTTGTATGTTTTCTTAAAAAAAATGACGATCCCATGCAGATTGCCACAACATTAATTATTAACGCTCTTCCAGCCGGAAAAAAAGGGAGTATCCCATATTGGGTTTCTGGAATGGCCACCGGCGTTAGAAGAACGCATCGGGCGATGATGGACATGCGGCCGGATTGTAATATCGGCAAGAGGATAGAGCACCGCGAACTAGCTGCTGTGATCGATGGACGCAACAAAACCACTGACATCATGATGAAGTGAACGTCAGACGGACTCCTGACGGACATACAGACGAACGGAGCTGAAACTGATGACAGGAGAACGGCTGTGGTGTGATCTATCTGGGCGGGCACACATAGCGCGAGACTAGTACTCAAGTGCGATTTTTTGTATTATAGCTAGCCAACCATCCAAATGGCTCAAGGACATCCTTAATAACAATTAAAAAATGTTTCCACTTTGAAATATGAGGGGGGGGGGGTTTGAGGTAGCCTATATAAAAAAAAATGGTATATCGGTAATCTGGTTCCACCATATCATGTTATCATGTTGCATGAAGGACTGATAGGGTCAAAAGAACAGATATGGTACTCTCACAAGAGACAATTTCCCGACCATATGTAATAACATAATAATATTTTTTATAGTTATAAACAGCTTTAATACCACTCTTCCCCCATTTTGTCATTGAAGACATTCAGGACGAAACATATGTGAAGTTTTGATTTTTTTTAACACACCCTAAGAGCGCTGAAATTCGATATTTAAAAACAATAACACAGCTGGAGCACTGGTCGAACGTGTTTTAAAGACATTATCCACCACCAGATGGCATACATATTTATCTTTGTCAGTAATGTTTGTGGATTGTGTGGGACCACAGGCTGATATACTTGGATTGTTAGCAATATTTCAGTTATGTTATTGGAAGAGGTGTCAATGGTAACATATTCAGATCTGATGGAATTGAACAACGAATCTAGATTCCGTGGGTTGAATGGGCATTGCAACAATGCTGGCAATGGAAAAAAGACACACGGTTGGGTAATGTGATATGCCTGCAAAATAAGGCTGGATGAAAAGTTATTTTATGACCTATTCATAACAACTAAAAATGAGTTTATGTGGTCTTTGTCATTGTTATATTATTTCATTGTTATTTATATCTTAAAATACTAAATGATAAATAAATAATCATAGATTATAAATAAATATCCACAAATCAGAAGCCAAACAATTTATAATTTGAAGTGTTGTGTAATATTGCATATAATTTTTGCTATTTTTTTAAAGAAATATATACTCATACCGAAATAGTACATAACAAAATTTGATCATACCAGCCAAGTAGATTTTATGAGGAGTTTATATTATTTTTATAGTACGTATATTATGTATATTATAGCATATATACACAATATATAATACTGTGAACACAAAATGGAGATTTTCAGTGAGCTGTCAACTTAAAAACGTCTGTTAAATTTCAGAAGTCCCTCCCCACCAGCAACAAACATCCAGGGACAACAATCACTGACTTATCTTAATGTTTAAAGTGTCAATACGCTGCTGGTGATAAACTTTTGTAAGGCAGCATTCATTGGCCAAAAGGAGTTTCGTAAATCAACTATTGCCCTCAGACATCATATATTTACAACAGGTTAGAGGCACATATTGAGGAAAAAGTCAGAAGAAGATCAGGTCTGATGACATCATAATGGTTATAGACATACACCAGTAAAACATATTTATATTGGAAGAGGTAAAATGCACCTATACACGGAGGACTGGCACTAGATTATGCTACACCCCCCCCCCCCACCCCATTTCATTTTATGATTACACCTCTGATCTTTTGAAAGCTGACTTCTAACTGATAAATATTTAACGTAGTAACCAATCCTGACTTTTTACTGCATTTATTATTTATCTTGCAGATAAATATGTCATACCTTTGCCACGCTTTGTGCCAAGTCAAACGAAAAAAACTTCGCTATTTTGTCCCACATAATATTGTATTTATAGTTGTCATACACTAACGAGGTAATAACCACTGTAAAAATCTGTATTTTTTATCAATTATGATAATGATAGTATTACTGTTGATAGCATTACTGTTGCAAAAATGTGCAAAAATATCTTCTGGAAATCCCAATTTTCCAATAATTTTATATTATTTTATATTATTAAATATTTTCAATTATCTTTGCAATACACCATTTCAACAAATTAGGTAGTCAATGAATCTACCTAGACCAATACTATACCATATACCTTTTAAAACATATGTAAGCCTTCTAGACTAAGAACATATTTCAACAAAAAACAATTATTGAATTTTATTTTATATCGATTAATTCATTAATAATGGTGACAATTTTCCATCAGCTGTTATTTTTGATCAGCCGCTATTCTGAAAACGTAATCTGAGATACATGGTTGACAATATTTTTTTTATTGATCAATGAATGATAGTAGAGGTTGTATTGTTATTGTGAAAGTTCGTATGCCTTCGTGAATTTCGTTGGGAGCTACAAGAACGATAATAAATGAAATCTATATGATGAATGAGAAAGCAAAGATTTTTCCCACGCTGCAGCCGTTTCCGACAGTTTTCCACCGTTTCCAATTGTTTCCGACCGTTTGCGTCCGTTTGACACCGTTTCCGACCGTTTGCAACCGTTTCTGACCGTTTTCGAACGTTTGCTACCGTTTCCGCCCGTTCGCAATCGTTTCCGACCGTTTACAATCGTTTCTGACCGTTTCTGACCGTTTCCGGCCGTTTGCAACCGTTTCCGATCGTTTCCGACCGTCTCCGACCATTTGCGACCGTTTCCGATCATTTTTCACAAAGGTGGCCTAAACTACATTAATTCATTCCCCTCTGCAATTACAACTGTTATTTTAATATTTAAATCTGGCATTTAAAATGTTTCTACTGTTAATAACAAACACCCAATGTTGGTTCAATGCTGGGCCACTGTTCGTGACGCTGCCCCGTCACTGAAACATTATAAGATATTTTGTATTTTAATTATTACCCCCTGGTAGTCAGAGGGTCAAGCCGGTCGAGGAACCCAGCATAACCCACCCCTATTCCGCGACGTCCAGCTGACAAAGATCTATTTTGACTGACGACTGGCTATTCATTCAATGAATGGGCTCCATTGTGAGAGGCGGCCGGCGAATACAATGCTCCATTGTGAGAGGCGTCTCTCTATTGTATTATTATAATAGAGATCCATATAATCAGCACTGTGATCAGGAGCCCAGCATAACCCACCCCTATTCCGCGACGTCCAGCTGACAAAGATCTATTGTGACTGACGACTGGCTATTCATTCAATGAATGAGCTCCATTGTGAGAGGCGGCCGGCGAATACAATGCTCCATTGTGAGAGGCGTCTCTCTATTGTATTATTATAATAGAGATCCATATAATCAGCACCGTGATCAGGAGCCCAGCATAACCCACCCCTATTCCGCGACGTCCAGCTGACAAAGATCTATTGTGACTGACGACTGGCTATTCATTCAATGAATGGGCTCCATTGTGAGAGGCGGCCGGCGAATACAATGCTCCATTGTGAGAGGCGTCTCTCTATTGTATTAATATAATGGAGATCCATATAATCCGCTGTATACCTGGATCCACTATCCGGATCCCTGAAAAAAGATATAGCATATAACTCCAATACATAAGGATCGTTGTGCCAAAGTTTGAAGTTGATTACTTTAAACTGAGTGAGAAATAGCGTGGCAAAAATCGGCCGTAGAAAATAGACGAAGAAAGTTGCCGTAGGACATTAACATGTTTGGACCACAAGGTCCAAACATAATTATAGCCTTGAACAATTGTCTATAAAGTATGTACATGCATTTGCGTTATCCGCCAAATGTGATATGAATTATATCTCACTCACTGTGCTACACTTTTTACCAAATGAGTCCATGATACGTATACAATTTTATTGTTATCATAGTTATCAGCCTCTATATTGCACCCGTGCTGCAGGTTAGAAGACAATAATTTATTTTGGCAGTCCTGTCATATCTCAGCTGGGGTCCAAACATAATTATAGCCTTGAACTATTGTCTATAAAGTATGTACATGCATTTGCGTTATCCGCCAAATGTGATATGCATTATATCTCACTCACTGTGCTACACTTTTTACCAAATGAGTCCATGATACGTATACAATTTTATTGTTATCATAGTTATCAGCCTCTATATTGCACCCGTGCTGCAGGTTAGAAGACAATAATTTATTTTGGCAGTCCTGCCATATCTCAGCTGGTCGTAAGACAAAATATAAGCCTAAACGTTGTTCATCTTTCGTACGTGTCCAGGGAATGAGGTGTTCACGAGTGTTTTATTCTCCCATATGATGCCGAGCCTAAGCGAACTTAGTATTATGTTTCTTGTTTTGAATGTTTTGAATGTTTGTGATGTTGGGAAACATCGGGTGATAATATATAAGCCTACATTTAAACGCAAGACCAAGGACACAATTACAGACGCAGCGCAAGAAGCTGCACCCAGATGCGACACAAAGCAGGGGAAATATATAGGCAAGCTGTGCGCAAAAGCATGATACATAAACTTCGCAAAAACAAGAAGGGACAACAAACGTGGCACAGGATGTGACGCAATATGCGAAGCACAACGCACAATACGTTTCTTAGGACGTAGCGAAAGGAATGCATCTTCCACAACAAGTTATCTTACCCACGAGCACGCAGTGCAATACCTTGCTGTATCGAGCCTACAATTCAACTATTTTAAATAGCGAGAGACCTTGAATGTTTCGCGGCTGCTTCTCAAGACCGGCCAATAAGATAGAGCTTGACAAAATAGGCATGACAGAGGTGAAGGCCATATAAAATTGTAAACACAGCTTCGCCATGTTGATCGCCGACACCGTTTGGCTACATGTTCATATTTTCAATTAAGGGTCATAATCGGATCAAGCAGATTTTTATCTTTAAATTCATTGTCGTTTCGCCTTGATATATATTAGCTAATAGTGAAATATTTCACGGTTGAGGCAGATTTTAGACAGGATGCATGTTATTTTTTCAAACTGGGAAATCACCTGCCAGTATGCATAAATCGTATCATCTCCCCCTATATACAGTATACAAAACACATACAGACAGCATGGACACGGGATCAGTGTGACCAAAATACTTACAGATTGAGGCTCTCGAGGATAAACTTGTCCAAAAATAACAAAACATGATGTGCCATAAACACACAAATAATAGTTTAAATTAATAGGACCAATTATAAATTAATAACATTTCATATTATACAAAAAAAAATAACAAAAAGTGTTTTCTAAATGTGGAATATTATGCTACAAATTTCAATTTAAAACAGCTACGTCGTCTAGCTGAAATGAATAAAGTCGTTTTTCACACATTCCTATCAATGATGATAATTCTGCGCATATTTGTCATTATATGTTGATCTCATCACCCTTTAAGTACTAGTGTTCTACACAATGTATTCCACAGTGTAGGCCTATTATAGCCTACGCTTAACGGACCAAATACACATACATGTATGATAATTACAACAGGTGAGTAGGCCTATGCCTATAAACGTGACCCATAGTGACCCTATCATTACATTTATTGGACATTAAAAGACGATTACTAAAGCGATATTTTAATTTTTCGCCATTTTTTATATATGTTATACATGTATTACGGTACATATTCTCACATAATGATTTCACCATATTTCATAATGTGGTCATATACACGCTATTTTTAGTTAATGACAATACCATTTCACGCATGCGCGGCCACTTGTTACATTATACCTTATTTTTTAATCAAATATTTTTCACATGCACATGGAGGAAAACTGTCATAATTATTTGTATCAAATTTATGTGTTGTTATTAATTTATGGCACAACATTTTCGTCCCCTTATATATGAAAGGGTGCATCTGCAACCTTACAAAGTGGCAGATACACCCTTTCCTATCTTAGTATTATTATGGGGTCTCAGGATATTAATACATATGTTGTCTCAGGATATTAAGGCAAATAAAGAAGGTTTGGTGATATCACTAGCTTTTTTAAAGTTGTATTAAATAACATCCTTACCAAAAATTAGTTGTATTCAAATGGTAATTTAGCATTATACATTCTATATAAAATAATGACTACAGTTTGTCATTTCAATAAATTCATTAATACATTAATGTATTAGGCATAGGCCTACATTGGTGAAGACATTAGTTTAAAAGATAGGCCCTGTGACAAGGTGGGAAGAAGCCATAGCCACTATTACTACTTAATCAAGGAGTGAAAAAAAGATTATTTAACCTCAAAGAAGGTGAGAAGAACTCAAGAAGCCATCCCAGCGGTCATAAGACGTTAAATATATGTTTTAATAACGTCGGTAGACAGTGGACCAACGTTAATCCAACATTGATTCAACATATTGTGTCTGCTGGGAAATAGCGCATACAAAAACATTGTGACCAAAATAAAAAGTTGTCAGTCGGGGTGTCAGTTATCCGTAGGCCGGTATATATTTTGTTGTATATTCAATGACAATGTATGTACCGGGGCAGTCTACAAGACATTAACTACACAACTAACAAACAAGCAGAGAGCATCGACAACTTTTAGCATTTATCAGAGGTATAGGTCATATTAATAAAAAATATCCCTTAAATGCTAACAGTTGTAAAATAAAATCTGAATTAATTTAAATTACATGTTACCAACTGGACGACGACAAATTGACTTGGGTTCAACGTACAACGGACGACACCATGTGACAAATATATCTAAGTAGAAGCAGAAATGCTGGTAGTTAAAAGTTAAAAGAGTTATGAAAGTAAACCCAGACATGTAACTATTGGGTATGGGGACTACTATTTAAAGTAAGACCGGATTGTCATAAAACTACTCTCATTGCCTCCGGCGCTAGGGCTCCATCATCAGAGCACAGATGCCTCCGTCCTCGTATTGAACACTGTCATAGAAACTGAACTACTACCACTACTACTACTACTACTACTACTACTACTACTACTACAACTACTATTACTACTACTACTACTACTACTACTACTACTACATTTTTCTGTTTTGTTCCATTTTCACCACATCCCACAAGCCAATCAGCCTGGACAATGGACATCAATAACCACATTCAGCATATAGACTAATCACACACAATCGTTAAATCACACCTAAAAAAATATTTGTTGAGTTCCCACTCTCACATACACAAGTTAAAAGTTACTGTGATTCTTCATACAAATTTCGCCGTTGATTTTCATTTCTTTACAATAAAATTAATTGATGTAATTCATTTTAATAATATCATTTTTTACATTTCTCTCCTCCACACATATATGTATTATATCGACGATTTCTCAAATCCCTTTTGTTGCAGATTTATTTATCATACCTCCATACGACAGCTCTGTTTCATTAAGTCATGCTCTGATGACGGTTATGTAGTTTATTCAAACAAAAATAGTAGTATTGGTTGCTTGCCATTAATGATGTTAATATTATAAGAAAATAAATTAAATCAACTTCATTGCGTTAATATAAAAAATTATATTCTGACAGTAATGTAATACAAATAGTGTTCCTTATGGCTCAGCCTTCTTTTGGTACACGCTAACATATATGACACCAAACACGATAAAGTGCCACATTGACTTCCCACCCATAATTTTGTTTAGATATGATCAAAATGTTGTCAAAATGTACTTATTTCAGTAGTACTATGTTAGTTTTCAGAAACCTTTGTCAATGGGATAATTTTATTAAAACAATCAAACATAGTGATTTTTGTGAAAAATTTATTAGAATTACTATAAAATCTGCTGAAATAATTAGGAACGATGAAGCAACCATAAACAATATTTAAATTGAAATAAAGAGACTGTAGATTGTATTCGTGATGAGATAAGGACGTTGCTTAATGCCAAGTGCCATTTTTGTTGAATTTAAAGTATGCTAACGTCACGTTTTTGTTGACACTTTGTTAATGTCACGTTGGCAGGTTAGCAACAGTGTTACTAGAAGCCACATCGCTGACTATAAATTTTCTGCATCCCCTCAGAAATAAGTGTTTGTACTGTTGGCTTTATAATATTACATTGTAGAATGGCTAAAATAACTGTATTTCGATGGTTTGCAATAAACATCTAACGTGACAGAAATCAAGACACTTGATATCTGATGAATGTCAATGATACAAAGTATTTTGCTAATAAATAAATATAATCAAAATGAAAAGATGTAGGGAAAACGAAGCAGCTTCAAGTGAAAATTAAAAGAGAGAAGATTAAATTTCCGATTAAATAAGTATATAGTTCAAAGCTAAGTGTGTTTTTCGTTGCATTTATGTCATGCTAACGTGACGTTTATTTTGACATGTTGCTTGTGCCACGTTAGCAACAGGGCTAATAGAACTCGCATCCTTGCCAAGAATGTATATGCACGCAACTAGAAATATTAACTTGAATGGCTGGTTGCAGATTGTTGCATTGTAAAAGGGATATGGGAATTTATTTTTGCTGTTTGCAATAAACATCAAGTGGTAACGTGGCAGATGCCAATGACGCGTCCTAAAGTATTATGTTTTAAAAGAACATTTTCCAACCATTGATTTAATACTGGATATGTGAACATAATTGGACTGAACACAAATATTTGGATTTCCAATTTGGACATCTTATGTTTCAGGGATGAGAAGAAGGATCTTACTTACCCTATATATAACACTGTCACGGTGATAGTGTCACACAAAGTGTCACGTTAACATATGAAATGTGGAAGAACATGTCACGATACACAAATATGTGTCAAGTATATTGACACATTAACAGCAAAGGTGTCCAAACATATATCACGTTAGCAAATGTTTGAGACTGCTGTGGCTGATATGCAATTGCAGCATATGTTCGGTGAATTGTGTGAATGGACCGTGCATATTATCATGCACTGCATCATAGTCATTAGTGTTTTAATATTTAATATCAATGCACTTATGAGACCTGAACAAATTTAGGGACACTGTCACGATGGCTTTGTAAGATAATTTTTCTATTTATATGCATATTCCACAACTATATATATAAAAAGAAGGCATTTTCATATCAAAGTATGATGCACATTCAGACACATTAGAAACATTTGGTATGTGTCTTTCTGAGTTTTACCTTCGTGCTAACGTGACGAAATACATTGACAATCAAATGTCACTTTTTTGTTTTCTTTTTCACACCTGTAAACAGTTTGATGGACATTTTTTTATTGCGATTCTGACATGTATATTTCTTTAAGAAACATTTCTACATAAAAATCGATATATAAAAACAGAGTTCTTACAATACAGAGATCTTACCATCATAGCAGCCTACAACAGATTTAACATTGCTAACGTTACATTGGTACTATATCGTGTTTGATTTCATATGTCAGATGTGACCGATACTATATATATTTTTTTTTAATTTGGACAAATTTATCTTCGAGAGCCTCAATATGTAAGTCTTTTGGCACGCGTTGCCTTTTAAAGATCACGTGTCCATGCTGTCTGTATGTAATTTGTATAGCGGAAGCTCCCAGCAGGCACGGTACGTTGAACCAATGTTGGTTTATTATTGGGCCATCGTCTGTGACGCTGGCCCAACATTAAACCAACATTTGTTCAATGTCCCGTGCCTGCTGGGAGTTAATACGATGTATGCATACTGGCAGGGGATTTTCATGTTTGAAAAAGTAACATGCGTCCTGTCTAAAATCTGCCTTAACTGTAAAATATTTCACTATTACCTGATAGATATCGAGGTGAAAATGAAATGAAATGAAATGAATCGGGCTTTAGGCCACCTTTGTGCACATATAGGCTAAACTGGGCCAGGAGAACCTCCTGAGGATGGTGAGATGATTGAATTGACACTGTCCTCCAGACACAGGATTCGAAATTCGAGCCCTGGCGGTCTGAGGCCGAGCACGCTACCTCTTGGTCACGGAGGCTCCCCACAATACTGACTTTCACACGTGGATGAGGAAGAAACATTTTTGTTTCTTTCAAACCGCCTCGACCGGGAACCGAACCCCGAACTCTGGCGTGAAAGGCAGCGGTGCTAACCACTACCCTAGAGCCCCCGCCCAGATATCGGGGTGAAACCACAATGAATTTAAAGATAAACATCTGCTTAATCCGTTTATGACCGTTAATTTAATTTCTAAGCAATATTTAGGGGTGAAATATAGGTTTAAAAATGTGTTGTCCACGGAAACCTTCGTACACTGATATTATTTCTAAATGATAAGGTTGGTATGTGAGATCGGTGCACGGGTAAGTTCCGGCTGAAGACGAGTTTAAAAGAAGACTGCTGATTGGGCAGTCTGAAATCCCCCCCGAGAGCTGCACAAGAGGTCAATTCTTCGCCACCTTTTATAACCTATTTATAAATCGGAAACATCCAATGAGGTTTGAATCTCAGACACACCCCCAAGATGACCAGACAAGACAGAATAACTGATTGTAGTACTCGATACGGCCATGCTCTTGCGATGGCACTCGTGTGAGCCTGGCCAAGGGAAGATGAAGAAATGGCACAATACACAGCTTGATATGCGATGTAAGATGCAGTGCAAGAAATGGCGTGTGCAAATCATAGCGCAATACACATAACATAACAACACAAATGAATGGCGCCGTGCAATAATCTGTTAAATACATGTTTATAGTTTTGAGTAAAACGACTTTAACGTTTAAGTTCAATATTGTTATTCTCAGAAATCATGGATTTAAACCCAGCTAAAACAGAGGTTTTAAAGTTTGGAACAAAAATACATCGAAAAGAATTTATGAAACATTTCCCCGCAAAATTATTAGATCAAGAAATAACACCAACAGACTCCGCTCGAAATTTTGGAGTCGTGTTTGACGACGGTTTGAATTTCAGAAAACACATATCATTGGTTTGTCGTTCTTGCTACTATCACATTCGTGACTTACGTCGCCTGCGTCTGTGTTTGACATCGGAAATCTCTAAAACCATTGCAAAAGCGCCTGTTTCAAGTAAACTGAACTATTGCAATGGTCTCCTCTATAATGTTACAAACCGAGAATTATACAGGCTTCAGGGAGTTCAAAAATGTCTGACCCGGGTAGTGACACGTTCTCCTCGTTTTTCCGTCGTTGGATTGGCTTCCTGTCTGTTTTAGAATACAATTTAAGATTTGTTTATTCACCTATAAGGCCTTATGCAACGATCAGTCAATCTATCTTAAGGAAATGCTTGAGCCTCCGAAACGTACTCGTGATCTTCGCTCATCTGACCAAAATGTGTTATTTGTTCCTCGGATTAGGACCAAGAAGGGTGAAGGACCTTTTTCTGTGGCGGCACCAAAATTGTGGAATCATCTCCCCGGTGAAATTAGAACTTCAAAAACAGTTCACTTTTTCAGAAAAAAATTAAAAACTTTTCATTTTAACCAAGCTTTTCCGACCTAGTTCTTTTGTGTCCTGGCATGCTCAGTTGGTGACCCGGAATGAAATAACGACTACGGTACTGAACACCTCTTCTGATTTTCGCGCCTATGAGCTCAGAACACCGAGGATTTAGGCTCTATAGAAGTTTATATATTAATGTATGTGTATTCATATTCATTAATCATATCGATTAGATATCTGTGAAACAGTGACTTCACAAAACTTTTGCTTTTTTAAAATTGATACTGTTGATATTTGTAAAATCATGTTAAGGGTGCTTACCATTTCTGGTTTGTGATATTATTATTTGTAAGAACATGTTAAGTAAACTTACCGCTACAGTTTGCTACACGTTATGTGTATTTAACATAACCTGATATCTAATATTTAGTAATATCTACAGCTAAACGCACTTGACAGTTTTTCTATAGAGAAATCTGTTTCACTAACAGCCATAAACATGTACATGTAGGCCTACTTGCTTCTGAGAAAAGTGCTTTATAATGGTCGTAGAGCTCAGATCTTTTTACCCAACAATTTTCCTTACCTCGGCACCTCAAATCCGTCGTTATCGGCAAGGTTAGGGATGTTTCTTTCCGTCGCCTTTGTTAGCAGACGAGGTGGGGCCTTATGGAGGATTTCAGAGTTGCTAAGTTAACTGATTTGCTAAATGAGGTCGGAAATGTTTTTATTCGATTGTAACTCCGAGTAAGTGGTACTAACTAGGTCGTGATTGAAATGGTATGAATTAAACAATATAGTGAATTGAAATAAGCTGTAATGTTTTCTTTAAGGGCCATGTCCTATGTGAATGGGACAAATAACTATCATCCTTCATTATTACTGTTATTACGTTGTTAAATCTGCACCACCAGTCAATATGTGTCGTTATTATTGGTATAACGTTACATTTTTATCTAGAACAATCACAAGTCACCTGTCGCTATGTTATCCATATTATCATGTTTTCATGATCTGACTGTATTACCACATATCAGGACGGCTGTAGCTCCCGGATTTTATTATTTGGCTTTTAGGGCCGTTTTGGGGCGTTTCTGTTACCTTTGTTTTCAGACGGGGTGGTGCCTTATGGAGAATTTCAAAGTTGTTAAGTCAACTGATTTTCTCTATGAGGTCGGGGATGTTTTTATTCTATTGTAACTCAGAGTATGTGGTGCTAACTACGTGATCGAAATGCTATGAATTTAACAAAATAGTAGTGACTTAAAACAAGCTGTAATATTTTTGTTCGAGGGTCATTTCCTGTGTGAATGGCACAAATAACTATTAGCCGTCATTAGGGCTGTTATTACGTTGTTAAGTTTGCACCACTAGTCAATACCAGGGGATCTCAGAGTTCATATCGACTGTGCTTACATGGTCACATGGTTCGGAGCTACCTGTTTCGCGGATTGCCACATTGATTGTACTTGCATGATATAATATTTGATTTCTAAAATACCATATATATCTTAACACTGTCTTAAAACATACTTAAGCTGCTGTAGCATACTTATGCACTTATATATATTTTAGGTTTCTTTTAGTGTCTTTGCTGCTATATATAATTAGCATTGTATACATGGGTATTGTAGGTACTGTATCTCTGGTTTTGGTGCGGAAACAATATGATAGACCCGGCCCTATGTTATCTTGGCAATGCCTTTTAGTTTTATTTTGAGTAGTATTTTTTTCATTTGTATTATCGAAATATCCAGTATTTAATATGGCAATACCAGGTAACATAATTTTAGTTATGTATGTCATACCATGTATATTGTCATATGATTTTTTAACAAGTTAACAATCTTGTATATGCATGTACATATATCTCTCTCATTTCTATGACAAATAAGGCTGTAATGACTTTCATTTTGTCAATAAAATATCTGCATGCCTGTCTGTCTGTCTGTCTGTCTGTCTGTCTGTCTGTTTGTCTGTCTGTCTGTCTGTCTGTCTGTCTGTCTGTCTGTCTGTCTGTCTGTCTGTCTGTCTGTCTGTCTGTCTGTCTGTCTGTCTGTCTGTCTGTCTGTCTGTCTGTCTGTCTGTCTGTCTGTCTGTCTGTCTGTCTGTCTGTCTGTCTGTCTGTCTGTCTGTCTGTCTGTCTGTCTGTCTGTCTGTCTGTCTGTCTGTCTGTCTGTCTGTCTGTCTGTCTGTCTGTCTGTCTGTCTGTCTGTCTGTCTGTCTGTCTCTCTGTCTGTCTGTCTGTCTGTCTGTTTGTCTGTCTGACTATCTGTCTATTTTAAACATCAAGTCATTCAAAAGGTGTTCCCGTCACGAGAACCAAGTTAGCATAAACCGTTAGTCAATTCCTTCAGTGTGTGACATTTAAAGGTAGCTTTTTCAACTTAAAATAAACACATATTTTATTCAACTCTGTATTGATCATATTACAATTCTCCGATGGATTTTATGGAGAACAACAATGTTGTATCATCAGCAAAAATTATAAAGTCAAATAATGCTGAAGTTACATAGAAGTTGTTTATCAATTAAAAATAATAGTGGAACCAAAATTGAGCCCTGCTGTACACCGGTGGTTATTGGTAATAAATCAAATTTAATATTTTGATATTCAGATTATTGTTCGAAACAGCAAAGTCGGTGGAATGTCCTTTTTAAACCGATATTGTCTATGATAAAATAATGTATTACTTTCAAAATAACTGTACAATTGATTATATATGACTTTTTCAAATACTTTCGATATAGAGGGCATCAATGAAATTCAGGGAAGAAAAAGAGTGATTCACAATATGTGTTAAAAGTTCTTAGAAAATGATTATACTGATTTGACAAGTGAAGTAGATATACTATCATGACAACTGTTTTTTTTTTAACTTAAATTAATCACAATTTTCTTTACTTTGTCATCACTAACTTCATTGAAATTAAAAGTTATGCTTCATTTGTTTTGTAGGTAGTCCATATAGTTTTTCTGTGTAGCGTAGTGATGTTTCGGGGGAGATTTTTCCAACAGTCAAAAAATGTGTAAAAGTGTAAAAAATGTTAAATTGGTTGGCAATATTTTGACTACCAGAAGATGTACTATTATCACATTTGAAAATGTCAGGATTTTTCTATTATTTTTTATTCTGTGTAGGATATCATTTATTGTTGACAATTTCATTTTTTTTTAATTGTAGTATTTCGTTTTTACTAATCTTACATTTTTTCTAAGAAGGTAATTATGTGTTTGTACTTTTTTCAGATTTCCATACACTTCTAAATTAGATAATGTCGCATTAAATGCTTTATAAAGATTATTCCTCAATTTCATTGGTTCCGATATATCTGTGGTAATCCATGTACATTTCTTATGTTTATATTTATTAAATTTATTGGCAGGTTTAATTAGCAAATGTTTCTCTTTTACCTTTTTCATTGTAGACAATAATACATTATAATTTAGTTTAGAATTTACATTGGTACTTTTGTTGATTATATTATTTTATAGTAATGCAGCTTTTAATTTTTCAACATTTTCGGTGGTCACTGGTCAGTCTGATGTGTGCAGTACAAGTATTTCTAGTGTATTTGTTGTGAGAATATAAGTTATTTATACACAACAAATAAAGTTTGATGGTCAGAAAAGTTGATACTCCGACTTATCTGTGTCGTCATATAAACCAATAATTTTGAAATTTAAATGCTCTTGTCGTTAAAAGCACGATAAGCTAGTCGAAGATGGATATCACTCTGGCGAAGTTCATATTTAGTGATCTTTGCAGGACTGATAACAACAAATTATTATTATTATTAATTATGTTTAATAAATGAAAATTATTTAATGTCAATGAAAAATATATTATTACAACGTGCAGCACAGCATCGTGAGCAATACTACCCTCTTCGATAATAAGGATTGTTGAAGGTTCTTTGTAGTATAGTAATAATAAAAAAACGTTCCACAGAGAAACAAGAATCATTGTTTCTAAGAGCGTACACATAGCTGAATAATTAATAACATTATCCATGCTACTAATAAATGCACAGTGACATGGAACAGAGTGAGTGGCAAGGAGGGAGACTGGGAGAACATGCAGGCACGGGAGGCTAGGGGGGGGGTCGTTTTTTGGTGGCAGCTTGTCGGTCGATCCCCGTGGCTGCTCCCAGTCAGCTGAGCAGGGACTACCTACCAGCGTCGTCAACAGCCCATCCCCGGGACGCTGTCGCGGCGGCATCGGGCGTCGGCCTATTATCACAGGCCGGAAAGAAAGGGAAACGTATGACGTTGCGTCGTCCATCCATCTTCGGGGACGCAAATTGCACAGGAACTGTCACGGACCGGGCCTCATCCATCTGGCTGCCCTAATGAGCTTTTTTATTCCCCTCCGCCTTCCCCGGGGACGGCCCATTTGTTTAAATAATTCTTCTGATTCACGACCACTTGCAGACAATTGGCAGGGGGTGTCCGACCGGCGGCGGCGAGCATATCCCTGCGTATCGATGCGTGTCAACAACTTAAGTGATAGAGATCAGGTAAGGTCGGACTGAAACAGAGGCCAAGGCCTTCCCGCATCGCACCGCAGATCAATTACTGGGTATGATAATAATCAAAGATAGCAATATATATGATGATGTCAATGAAGGCTGTGGGTATGATGGTATGAAAGAATATTGCTTTACGTCGCTTTCTGCACAATCATGGCAACATCGCGACAGAAGGAAGCCCGAAGCCGGGACTATGCCCTACTCTTATTTCGAATTACTTCAAGGGTTCTTTATAGTGCACAGTACTATAGGCAGCACTGTACACTCCATGCCTTTGAACAGTTTGGAGCACTGTATATGCATAACCACGATGACAAATATCCGTCCCGACCGGGTTTCTAACCTGGTACGCCCAGGTTACAAGTCCCAGTCGGTACGAATGAGCCACCCGGGCCGGCCATGATAGTAATGAATGACAGCGCTGGGTATGATGGTAATCAATGACAGCAATTGATATGATGGTAATGAATGAAAGCAATATATATAATGATAATAAATGACAGATATGGGTGTGATGGTAATGACTGACAGCAATGGCTAGACATGATAATAATCAATGACAATAATGGATATGATGGTGTCAATGAAAACTGTGGGATAATCAATGACATCATGGACATGCTAGTATTCAATGACACGCTCTTATTGAAGATTAAAATGTTGTTTTATTTATTGATACAATTAGAAGAAAGTAGTATTATCACTTGAGAGGGCGCTACTAGTACTAGTAAAATATTGCTACTTTATGTGGACGTAAAATTCGCTATATAAACACAAGTGGACACAACGTGTACACGAGGCTAGCAGACCTAGGGCTGCTAGCTTTGTGTATGTGGGCTGCTGAACTTGTTCAAGTTGCTGTGTGTGTGGAGCATAGGCTCAGCCCTATTGTAGACTAGACTACGGGTAGTTTGTTTAAAACAAAAGATTAAATGTCGATTTACATGGTGTTTATTTCCACATTTGAGTGTTTTTGTCGACACCGTGGTGTGTTTTTGTGTTTCCATTCTCAGATTGAGATTGATTTATTTCAAAATTCTATATTGATTTATCTTGAGCAGTATTACCGGTGCACGTGTGTTCAATGTGGGCTGACACCTGCCTGATACACAGCACGGTACACTAAGAAGAAGCATAATAGCACAGTGGTTAGTTTCTGCTTAAATATATAAGCCTACATGTCTGTTGTAATTGTAGACAAAGAATAAATATATTTTAAAGATTTATTGTCATGTGGAGAAGTGATAATAATATTAATAACATTATTTTTTTCGTACAATAGGCTGTTTTGTTGTCCTTTACAAATGCCACGGTCATCGGATCCGCTGCTGCTATTTGTGTCGGGCTACAAAAACAGCCTATCGACCTCAAACGAATATTATTGTTATAATATTGATTTGTAAATGTCTATACAACAGTTCAACTGCATACTACTTCGCACCATAGCTATTACTTGCAGCCTTTAAAATCCACAGCCAGTAAAACCATTTGTCTTATAAACCGGTCATAAAGTTCAGTGAGACGCCAGTGTTTCAAGTGAGCAATGACAACAAAATCTCATCGCAAAGCCAGCACAGAGGGCATTTGGGGGATGACTCCTGTTTCGTTTGCTTCTCTCTAAACAGGGTAGTATGCGATGCTGGCAAGCCAGTGAATCAGCGTTGGTCCAACGCCGGACAGAATCCTCGACGTCTGTCACAGCAAAAGACG
>OZ024902.1:71916375-72141375 GCA_964017125.1 Flabesymbios commensalis
GCTAGATCTGCTAATCACCCAACGCACTTTCAATTCTATCAAATCAGTTTTTTCGGCAGCAGGTATTTCAGACCATCTCACGGTCATATGGGAGATTGACAGTTGCATGACAAAATTTAATAAAGAAATAATATCATTTCGAAAAATAAGCCAAATTGATTATGAATCGTTTCATTCAGATATTCTAAATTCGGATCTAATGAAGAAACCAAAGAAAGAACACTCAGCACTCTGTCAACAGTATGATTCTGTCCTTAGCTCTATTTTATACAAAAACTCTCCTGTAAATACCAAGAATCTACCCAGAAACCCACCAACTCCATGCATGACTCAAGAAATAATGAAGGCTAAAACCCTTTGCCACAATCTTGAACAAACATGGCGCCGATCTCGCACACATCTAGATCTCTCTCGTTACAAACATCAGTGCCATTTGTGTAACAGATTGATGACAAAAGCTCAATCAAAATACTTGGCTGATGTTTTTTCAGAAAATTCGACCATTTTTTGTCGTCTTTGGAACTCAATAAATAACATTCTGCATAGAATTCCACCGCCGGCTCTGCCAGAATTCACATCAGTAAAATCACTTTGTGACCATTTCTCAAAATATTTTGTTGATCAAATTGAAACTATCCGTTACAAATTTCCGGTTAAAGTACACAATATTCCATCAGTGCAAAAAACAGAAATGAGATCCAAACGTTTTTGAACGTGCGAGAGAAGATGAATTTAAAAAGCTTATTTTGAGCTCATCATTTAAATCATGTGATCTGGACCCCATTTCTACAAGCGTGCTAAAAAATTGTTTTGATATATTAATAACTCCCATCACTGATATAATCAGCATTTCAATGAAAACTAGTACATTTTCTCAAAATTTCAAAGAAGGTCATGTAAGACCACTCCTTAAAAATCATTTCTTCATAAAAACGAACTTCCAAATTACAGGTCTGTATCCAACTTGAGTTTCATTTCCAAAATCTTAGAAAAGGTAGAAAAGATAGTAGCCAATTCGGGTGCAAGCTCATATAAAAAATAACCATCTATCATCTATTCATTACAATCAGCCTACAGGAAACGTCATTCTACGGAATCAGCGCTACTGAAAGTACATAACGATATAATTATTAGTATGGACCAGGATGAGGTTACAGCTCTGACCTTGCTTGACCTGTTGTCCGCTTTCGACACCATTGACCATGCTACATTTGCAAATAGACTGACTTTCAGACTGGTATGGAATATCTGGGCAGGCTCAAATTTGGTTTTCTTCCCATTTGCAAAATAGACACCAATCCGTAAAAATTATTGACACTCTGTCAGATAAAGTCACACTCTCATATGGAGTTCCACAGGGCTCTGTGCTGGGACCAGTGCTTTTTAGCCACACTACACCACTCTCCAGTTTTGAAATAACCACCATCTTTATGCCGATGATACTCAAATTTACATGGCTCTATCCGTTTGCAACGCTATTGGATCTCTTGAGAATTTGCAACATTGTTTAATGGCCGTGTCGGCCTGAATGACAGGGTCTAAGCTGAAGCTCAATCCTAAAAATACAGAATTTTTTCTCATTGAGACCGAACTTCGGCAAGAAAAATTCTTAGATAATTTTCCATGCTTAATTCTAGGTCAATACACAATTCCATATATCTCAGCCAAAAATCTTGGTGTAGTAATCGACAGTAGCTTGAATTTCCGAAAACACATATCACAAACATGTTGGACATACTTCCATCATATCCGTGATTTGCTTAGAATTCGAAAAAATCTGTCCGTAGATTTTGCCAAATA
This sequence comes from Flabesymbios commensalis, assembly GCA_964017125.1. NCBI lineage: Eukaryota > Metazoa > Annelida > Polychaeta > Terebellida > Flabelligeridae > Flabesymbios > Flabesymbios commensalis. Next base: position 71,918,176 of record OZ024902.1, read on the forward strand.
GATTGCAGTGTTAGATTATTGTAAGGAGTTCAGAACTCCCTTGCAAGAGTTGTGACCAAGGCCCCACGTTTTAGTCGTTCCATTCCTATTCTAAAACGATTACATTGGCTTCCTGTTTAGCGTTTATTTTAAAATATGCACAATAACTTTTCGAACCCTGAAAGACAACCAACCTGCATAACTGGCTGATTTACTTGTTCGTCCGAAATGCTCAAAATATCTACGCTCCACAATTTTTTTTTTCAGATTTTATATGTATACATGCATAATACATATACAATACACAGTACAAAACAAAAACACGATTATAGATAAGACGGGAGAAAAACAAAACAAACAACAAACAAACAAAAAACTATGCTATGTCTATGTGCAACGTTTTCAAGTGGTTATTAAAAGAATAATAAGTAGTTATTATAAGCATTAAAAAATAACAGAAAAGAAGTACTATTATAGTCATGATAGTATGAATGCTTCAAAAAATATACCCAGCAAATACGCGACCAAAATACCAATATTTTTAGTGGTCACTCTGTCACACCAGCTACTCATTAAGTGCGAGATAATATTATTATCCAGGCCAACAAAAATAATTAATACCATAATACATAATATACTTATATACTTTTTAAAATTAAAATCACCTGACATATCATCAATATTTTCGGAAATCGCTAAATCAACTTTATATCAATCATTAGTTGTATTTAAAATCAAAATTATAGCTGCAATTGATTCCTGGTGTCAAAAACATAAGTAACGATACCTGACATTTGAAAAAACCTTGAAAAACTTGATTTTTGATAGCCATCGTGATATTGAAAAATAGTTTTTGTCAACTTCTCGAAATTAAAAAGCAGTTTTGTTTTGGACCTTTCAGAAGTTTTAGTTGGGCCCATAATAAATCATAAAACCTTTGATAGCAATTTGTCCAGATTTTTTGCCAGAATGACTACACTATACAGATTTGTCTCAAAATCACTCTCAGCGCCCTTCTAGCGCTAGGGTTCCCTAAATAAAGACGTGCATCTGGTGGCTATAAAAATCGACTTTAAGGCTCCGAAACTAGTAGAGGCAAATTATAGTCCATTATTGGAATTTTTCTCCTCCTTTCAATGGTGGATGATGTGGAAATGTATTATTGGGAGAAATTGGTCCAAATTGAGCTCAAAGACATGTACCCGCAAATTTAGTGGTTACTTTCGGTATGTTGTGAAGACCCACCTCCTCCAAATTAATGTCTACAGTGTAAACTTTTTGAACTTGATAAATCTTCATCATAGCTAGTTTCACACTAAACCCCAGCCCCATCCCAAATGTGTCTCATGTGAGGTTATATTCTAATAAAAAAAATTTGTGAAAATCAGGTTTAAAGATTGTACATTTTAAACATATCCGTAAAAATACACCATAAATAATATTTGAAAGAGTCTGTGGCTTGTATTTCCTTGGTGAATTCATGAATATGGTACGAACAAACTTACAATTCCCAATAATCATCACATAAACAATTTGCGTTCGATATATATGTGTGTTGCAACGTTATATATAACGATATATTTTTACTTCGATTTATTGATCAATGTAATACGTATCATGATAAACACGAACGAACACAAATAACAATCCATTAGTCCATTGCTTACTATAATAACAAATAATGTTTTAGTCGTTGCATTAATGTACGTGAGTAAACCCAACATCAATTACGATGATTTTTTTTTATATACTAGTAACACATGTATAGCTACATAACACGTAAATGTGTACAATAATGACGTTGTACTCAATTTTTACCAATTTCTCCCAATATTACATCTCCACATCAACCACCACTGAAAAGAGGAGAAAATTTCCTATAAGATTAACTGTAATTTGCTCCTATTACATTATGAGCCTTAAACTCCTTAAATATAGATCTATATGAGAACCAGCTGCACGTCTAAAGCTTACTAACTAACTATATCAAATTAGTGCAAATATTAGACAAGCCATTCTGCTTATCCTCTTCGTCGCAAAACAGTGCCAAGGCCACACCAAGTATATTAAGCTATTTATTGGTCAAGTGCATGTAATTGCCTTCAAATTTGGAGAGAAACAGCGTCGAACATTAGGCCCCGATGCATAATACAATCATTCTTGTCCTGGCTGATCTGGTCTGAAATGCAACGGCAAACAGCAGCAACTGTTACTTCTAGCCTTATCAGGGCGAGCGAGCGGGCGACTGTCATTTCTATCGCTGGTCAAGGGGTGACCATCTCTCCATCTGGCATTGGCGATGGCCCATAGTGTACTCTCTAGGGACACTTTCAGAGACATTGACTGACCAGCATGATCGGTCAACCGCTGTCTCCAAATCACATCACCGCCTGCCTGCTCCATTAAAGCTTCATTTTGCCCACCACTTAGTTGTGTACGTGCTGGAGGCCAGCCCCGATGGTTCATTCGTTCCGGTCGTTGCTTGGAACTCAGAGGTACTGAGCACGAAACCCGGCCGGTTTGGAAATTGAATTGTCATCTGAGCTTGTGCATTTACAGTGCTCCAAACTACTAAAAGGCCTGGGGTGTGCAGTGCTGTCTATGGTACTGTGCACTATAAGTAACGCTTGGAATCATTTGATAAAAGTAGGGAACCAGGGGTGGATTTAGACCGGGTTGACAGGGTTCCGAAACCCTCTCCGCGTTTTCAAATCTATCAAATTACAGGGTTTGAGATCTAAAAACTGGTGAATTAATTTATTTTTGGGGAGATTGGAAACCTGTCACCGTTTTGATGACAGGGTTCCAAAACAAAACTGATAGCCTAGATTTGTCTTTGTTGGTCAATTATGCCGTTTCATTGATATCAAGATAAACGCTGGCACTAACAGGTGTGGAAGTGTGGGGGTAATTAACAGTCACACTCGCAGGTGTAAATAACAGTCACACTCTACAAGGCCAAAAGACAGTATCTGCTCAGTTGTAGCGTGAGTAGATACTGCGTTTTGTTTTTGCACGGCAGTATAGGTCTACACGTGCCTACATGTCATTCGGGACCGACTATTGCATAAAATTCACACCATCCTTTGTTTTCCGAAGATTTCACGAAATCAAATACACCTAGCTCTGAAGGTACTCTACACATTGAAATTGTACTAAGTTTGTTCTGTTTACCATTTAAGTCACTTATTTTTTGTATTTTTTATACTTTTTGTACTGATATAGATTTGTTAATATTCGCGGAGTTTTAATTTGCGCGAGGCGAGCAAATTAGAGATTTTAAGAGTCATTAATACAATTAAATGACTACTGTGGGTCAGCATATTTCAATATATTGTCCTGGCTATACAGTAACTACAGTATCTATGAAGACTCAACAACAATGTATATTTTATATATTATCCGATAGTGCGTGGACGTGAATAAAAATAACTCGAGATAAAGTACATCATCAATAATTTATTTGTATATTCATTTATCATATCAGTCAGTGATTGGAACGGTTTTGCTATTAGCCTGTACCACAGTAATGTGTTTAATGTGTTTGAATAACAATACCAGCTTGAGATTCCATTGCAACCACCCAACCCAACTAACAGTGGATGTTAGAGCAGCGCTGACTTAATGTTGGCCAGGTATCTCCGGCGCTAATCCAGCATTAAACCAACCTTTAAGCAAAGGCCTGTGACGAAGGTCGGCACGTGTCTTGTATAGTTATTTCCGTAATTGGTATTACGTAAGAGTGAAGTAAAAAGGGGGACGCCTATAGAGCGATGGATGAGGGAAGTTTTAATTTCACGGCTGAATAAGTTGTTCAACCGTGGAAGGTAAAACACTGCAAGCGCCATTGAAAGGTGGCATTCCACAACCCAGTGACTATATCAGTTAGGCCTAAATACGGAAGATTTATTTTAATATTGAGAATTGTAGACTTCACGAAAATTCCCAAAATCAGACTTTCACGAAAATTACCATATATATATATATATTCAAATTGGTTAATGGTTGGAAGATTTTTTTCTGGATCCGCCCCTTGGCATATTCCAGACATGGGTCCTCCTTATGCCGCAATATTGTCATGCTTGTGTAAAAAGCGACGTAAAGTAATATTCACTCACTGTACGTGCTCGACACTTCACCTGATAATTTGCAAGAATAGCTGTTTCTGATAAGATTTATGAACATTATTATATATTAGAGTTTGTTCTGTTTTCGCAAGAAATGCTTGAAAACATGTCAAAAATAAGTTTTCTCTATTATTTTTCACTTCTATTGTTTTTTTTCGAAAAGGACCTCGACTCCTGCTACTCACTTTTCAAAAAATCTCAGACTTTATTTTAAGACAGATTACCCTTAATAAAAATTGTCCGTGAGTGTTGTTAAAAGCTGATTTGATAATCAATGGAACTTATGAAATGAGACATACAACGAGATAAACGAGTCATCCAACATTCAGAAAGCACCAACTATGTGCATATCATAATGCAGACGAAATAATAACATAACAAATAATTGTTCAAATTCGAGGGTTTTTCCCGTATTCGCAACCAAAGACATACACATTTGCATGAGCACCACTCGTTTCTCACACCCCGAAATATGGATAAAAACCAATATTGTGACGCTAGCTGTACGGTAACTGAAGCTATGGCCCTATACGTGATTTCTTACTTTTAAAAGTCGGCCATTTTGAATATATTCTCAAACAGTTAGGCCATCCCAACATTGTTTCCATGGCGTCCATTTTAGATATTAGGGGAGCTGAGCAACCAAAAAACTTGGTCTCAAGACAGTGCTGGGGAGAGGTGCACTTATGCCCCACGGGCTAGTGTATATTTAGCGCTAGATTTATTAGATTTGTTCTAGATCTTACCCCACGTAGCCATTAGGGTACTCTCAATTTAATCGGGTAAATTGGCTCCCAGTTAGATTCAGAGTACAACAAATTGTTTCATTGACCCGTCTACGACGCCGGGCCAGCTGCATTGGCCCAGCACTGGGTCAGCGTGTCGTGTTTGCTGGGTCTGTAGCAACGATACAGACACGTGTCATTATAAAACCAATGTTGCTCTTCTGAATTTGATGCAGCTGTTCTCCAAACATTTCTAATGCTCGTATTAACTTTTGGGGAATAATTCATTAAAAACAGGATGGCTGATACAGGACATCTTGAAACAAAAATTACCTGGTGGGGGTAATTGTTTATAATTGTTTTTTATTGTGTCGATTTCACAAAAAAAAACAGCTCGAAAAAATTATGTACAGGCAACTTTGATGTACATGGTATAGAGATAATGATTAAAGTGAAGCTTTGTTATTAAAACATGTTTAAAATTTGAGTCATTTAACGGGGATGCTTTTAATGTTTTTGTGACGCAAACAGTCACATCTAGTTCACGATAGCTACAATTGGTTCAAATATTAAGATAGCTGTAGGCCTATCAAGTTGGTGTTGTCCCCAACAGGGAGTATATCAAGTTGATGTCTATGTACCTGTTTTGCATATCAAATAATGATTTGCTAAATGTACTGATACGCATAGCCTCTCCTACTTCTATTGCTCATACAATACTTACATGCCCAGCCTTTGCTGATGATATAGCTGTTGCTGCCAAGTCAGAATCTAATTTACAACATTTAGTTGATGAGGCTGTTACACACTGTTCTAAATGAAGAGCTAAGTTTTAAGTTATCACGTCCACTTTAAAAGTTATCTCTGCCACTACACAAGTTATCATGACCACTGGAGAAGTGATCATAGCCACTTAAAAGTTATGTCAGCCACTACAACGTTGATTTTGCTCACTAACAAACTGGTGTCAGCCACTGAAAAAGTTTTCTAAGACATTACAGAGTGATCTTGGCCACTGAAGAAGTGATCACAGCCACTTTAAAAAGTATCTAGACGACTACAAAAGTGATCTTGATCACTGAAGAAGTGATTACAACCATTCTAAAAGTTATCTCAGCCATGACAAAAGTGATTTTGACCACACAAGAAGTGATTACAACCATTTTAAAAGTTATCTCAGCCACTACAAAAGTGATCTTCACCACTGAAAAAGTGATCAGAGCGACTTTAACAGTTATCTCAGCCACTACAAAGGTGATCTTGGCTGGTGAAGAAGTGACAACAGCTACTTTGAAAATTATGTCAGCCACTACAAAAGTGACCTTGACCACTGAATAAGTGATCACAGCCACTTTAAATGTTATGTCAGGCACTACAAAAATGATCTTGGCCACTAACAAAGGGATCAGAACCACTTTAAAAGTTATCTCAGCCAATACAAAGTGATCTTGGCCACTAAAAAATAATCACAGCCACTTTAAAAGTTATGTTAACCACAACAAAGGTGGTCTTGGCCACTAACAAACTGGTGTCAGCCACTGAAAAAGTTATCTTAGCCACTACAAAGTGATCTTAACCACTGAAGAAGTGATCATAGCCACTTTAAAAATTATCTAAACCACTGCAAAGTGATCTTGACTACTGAGGAACTGATTACAACCATTCTAAAAGCTATCTCAGCCATGACAAAAGTGATCTTGAATCTTTGCCAGTGAAGAAGTGATAACAGCCACCCTGAAAATTATATAAGCCACTACAAAAGTGATCTTTGTTACTGTAGTATGTTTTTAGCACCAGATCGAAATTCCCGATTTCTTATTTCGGACATGCATGTCCAAAATAAGAAATACGGGAATTTCGTCTCTATATCTCGCTTAACTGGTAAATGTGCAGCACAAAAAATAAAATAAACTTTTGCAGTTTACATCATATGGTCATATTAAGAAGCCAATAGAAAATTACCGATTTTTTTTTATGATTTTGGCCTGATTGTGTCGCTTTAAGATATTACATCACAACCGTGTTTATGATATGAATATTAAGTAAACAATGTTCAATAATGAAGTTATTTAATGGAAATCGCCATAATGATTAATTACTTGATAAATCAAGAATTAATCACCTGATTTTGAATTAAAATATGCCTCTGAATCAAATAATATCGCTCACTGAGGTTTTCGTACAGAACAGAACGTGTGCTTATGAACTATTTTCAAAACTTTTGAAAATGTTATTTGCTATTTTCACGTCAGCCATCTAGAATTGGTTCTTAAATAACATATTCTAGCACTTAAAATATACATAGATATATTCAGTGGATTCATCCAGCATTAAAATATAAGAATAGACCCAAAAACCCGTGTTTCTGAGATAAAAATCGGGCAAACCATGTTGACTTATGCATTTAAAGATTAAACATTGATTTCACTGTGGCCATTTTAAAATCGGCCATATTGAATAATTACTCTACAAATCAAGCACTAATCATATGATTTTCACTCAAGGGTTGTCTCTGAACCAAATGACACCGATCGTGGGGGGTTTTCTTACATGATAAAACATGTGCTTCTAAAATATTTGCATGAAAATGTTAAATTTTGAACATGTCCTTGATCATTTCTGGCAGCCATCTTGAATTGATTCTTAAATATCACATTCCAGCATTTGTAAATACTTGAATGAACAATAACATGTAAGATTAGACACTCAAACCGTGCTTGTGATGCGAAAATAAAAAAAAACATGTTCAATGATACATTTCGGGAAAAACCATGGATTTTACGGCGGCCATTTTGAAATTGGCCATAATGATTAATTACTCGACGAATCAAGCAGTGGTAACCTAATTCTGATTTAAGCGGTGTATCTGAAGCAAATGGTACCGCTCATGGAGACTTTAATGCAGAAACGATCTTGTTGCCATAAACTATATGCAAAAAAATTTAAAAAAATGAAAAATTTTGAAAAATAGTATATTGCGACATTTTTACAATATCCAAAATAGCTCTTAGAGGTAGGATACTAGTGCAAAATTATATTACTTTTTACTATTTTATCTCCACAGATGTTTGACCTCATCAATGGAAAAAACTAAATCCAAAAATATTTCATTTAAATGGTCCAACATTATAATAGAGTGAGAATGACGCAAAAATCATATTTTAGCGAATATTTTCGCTAAAAATCGTGTATGTGTACAAAAGTGTCAAATTCTAAACCCGCCCCCATTTCCGGCAATGTCATCAACTAGATTCTGTATCTGGTAACAATTCTAGACATGTGGACAAATGTTGTACCGGCGGTTTATGTAACTCCTTAAATATGGCTCTTTTTTGGTGTCTGCTGCTTTATTAAAAGTACAATAATTGTGTCAATCTGAGAAACAGGTAGCTCCGAGCCATGTGACCATGCAAGCACAGTCGTTATGTGCTCGAAAATTCCTTGATATTGACTAGTGGTGCAAACCTAACTTAATAATAACAGTGAAAATGGTGGATACTTATTATTTGTGCCATTCACACAGGATATAGCCCTCGCACAAAAACATTACAGCTTATTTTATTTCACTATATTGTTTAATTCATACCATCTCAATCACAACCTAGCTAGTATAGACTGGGACAAAAATTGTGATTTTTATTCACATTATTTATGACGGAATGCTAGGAGCTGTCATCCATTTCAAACATTAACTATGGGTATTCCTTAATACATTTTTAGTGGATGACATTAAATTCAATTTTTTTTTTATGGAATTACACTAAAAACCAAATGGCCGCCAGTTTTCTAAGTTGCTATTTATAGAAAAAAATCTATATAATAGACAAGTTAACCACATTTTTTAGTAGAATTGTGCAATTTGGTAGGAAAGATATTTCTACCAAGTGGAATATATTAAGCATTGGATTTTTTCGATTTCTGCTTTCATTTTCAATAATTCAAGGTCAAAATGTCAATTGCAGGGGCAAAAATGATTTTTTTTCAAGTAAAGCTAGAAACACGTGGCATGGGACAAGAATGAGGGTCCCTGACCACACGAAAGATATATATGTTTAACTTATATTTTTGTAATCCTTAGGGTGCTTCGTAAACGAATTTTGATGTTCCCTTTGCGAAATATTGTCCCATGGTGTTCGTTTTTAAGGTCAAAAGGTCAATTTCAAGGTCAAGTAAGCAAAAATACCATTTTTATCAAATAAAGCTAAGAACATGTGATTTTTACTGTGCAATCAATTTATTGTACTATTTTCATGATTGAAAGTCATCCTCAAGGTAAAAAAGTCAATTCCAAGGTTAAGTGAAGAAAAATACAAATTTTTAAAAAATAAAGCTAGGAATTTGTGTAATACCTTCTTTTCATGTAATTTTGACTGAACATTCCTCATCTGAAATAATTTTTATTATTCAAGGTCATATTCAAGGTCAAAAGGTCAATTTCAAGGTCAAGTAAAAGAAAACATCATTTTTAGCAAATGAAGATAGAAACGTTTGTAATACCTTTTTTTCACGGGATTTTGACCGAAAAATACAATTATAGTGTCATTTTAGTGTTTTAAGGTCATCTTCAAGGTCAATTTTCTTTCAAGGTCATCAAAAAGTCAATTCCAAGGTCAAAAATCTTAAAATAGCAAAAGAAGTATCGTACCTCTTTTTGATGTAATTTTGAATGAATAGTCCATTTCTGCTACTATTTTGATGATTAAAGGTGATCTTGAAGGCTAGTTTTTAATTTCAAGGTCAGGAAAGCAAATATATGATTTTTAGCAAATAAAGTTGGGAATATGTGATCGTGTTATTTTGCCTAAAAAGTATATTTCTGGTATTGTTTTGTTGGTCAAAAGGTCAACAGGTAAAAGTCAGGTTTAAATATGATTTTAAACGTCCAATACCTTGTGTGTGTGTGATTTTGTGATTTTTTGGGTTTTAACGATTAAACATCATCAAAGTGAAATAAAGGGGTTATAGGGTGATGGAGATGTGTTAAGACGAAAAAGCATAACAGGTCAATGAAGAGGTGCGTATTGAAAGGCGAGAGAGTGCCGTTGAAAGACAATGGGGAGGCGGTAAAAGGCGAACCAGAGGCACTAAAGAGCGACTGAAAGGGGTTAAAAGGCATGAGGCAGCGTTGAGAGGCAAATAGAGGCGATGGGATGCACTAAAAGGTGGCGGTATGGCATGAAAGGGATATGAAACAGCGTTAGAGGGCAACAAGGAAGTGCTAAATGACATTAGAAGTATGTTAACAGGTATGGGTAGGTGGATAGGTGTTATGAGAAGGCGTTAAAGACGAAGGAGAAGCGATAAATGGTGGTGGATAAACGTCAAAGAGCGACAGAAAAGCGTTGAAGGTCGTCGAAAAATTGTTAAAAATTGATGAAGATGAAAGGGTGGTGAAAAGACGTTAAAAGGCGCTGCAGGTGCGTTAAATGGTGGTGAGAAGGTGTTAAATGACTAATATGGTGTGAATTGCTTTGCTTACTGGACAGCAAATACCAATCGCCATACAAAGCTGGAACAAGCGGTAGTATGCAGCGGCAGTTGCAACGTCACCTGGTGTATGAGGCTTTCAAACCTATCCCCCGCCCCTAAATCCAATTGATTTTGGATGGGAGGCTGACCGTAGCAGTAAATATTGCCATCTGGTACTGTTGACAGTTGCTCTAGGGGTGCCCTTAGCTCCCGAGGATTTGAAAATATGAAATACATGTGGATGCACTGGGCGCTAAATATCCTGCACTATATTTTGAAATTGCGTTGGCTCACAAAATGGTAATTATCAATTCAACAAGATTACACTTGGTAATGAAGATGGCAGATTGCAAATGACCAGCCAACCAAATTATACTGAGATATAAAAATTCGTTATAATGTGTAATCATTCACGTCCATTAATATTATCATTAGCTAGAGGAGCGCGCAGCGCGAGGGCTGACGCGAGATTATGCACTAGTTCTGGTATAAACCTTATAGTGCCTCTCTCTTTTCACCTGGTGAGGTAGGTGATTGTACAAGCATTGGCAAGAAGTCCAGGAGACAAGGAACCAGGGCAGAGGCGACCCGCCACCAGAGTAAGGGCAAGGACTGACCCTTTGAGATGTGCTCTGCTTTCTGAGCAGTGTGTTTGAAACCACCATCATGAACCGTCATCGTCAGCCAACCATCCGTGTCCGCCGTGTCATCACCCAAGCTAGCAATGTAATGATAGAGAGCTCATTGCTTAAGACCAGAATCCGTCTCCTTCAGTGCTATGACTGAAAGCCCACTGCCTTATGTGTCTCACAAAACGGCTCCTTTCAGAGCCCCTGCTCTCTGTGGGAACAGGAGTTCAGGAGTTCAACCGATATCCGTCAACCGTCAACCGTCAACCGTGTTCTTGTCTCATGCAGTGGAGTGATAGGGAACTCCCTGCTTTTGGTATGTCACACAGAACGGCGCCCCCAGAGCCCCTGTTCTATGTGGGAACAGGAGCTCAACCGTTATCCGTCAATCGTCAACCGTCAACCGTGTTTAAGCGTCAGCCTGGATTTCAGCCAGCAATTGATCCAGAATTGTATTAGAGCCTGATCGTTTTTGAACGATCTCATGATTCAACACCAGATCCTTGAAACACTGTGTGTTTTCAAGTGATCTAAATGTTTTAACCGCCAGTGTTGTCATCCTAGTTTTGATCATAGGGACGTTAGTGAGGTCATGCAGATCTATTGTTCTCATTCTGTCCAGGTAGGTTACACCAAGTGCTAGTCTCAGGCACTTGTTTTGAAAGATCTGCATTTCCTTCACTTGTGATTCCCTTAAAGCTCCAGTTATCAGTGAACCATATTCAAGGACAGGGCGTATAAAGCACTTGTAGGCTTTTAAGATGGTATATGGTCTGGCGCCCCAGTTTGTCCCTTTGAGCAACTTCAACAGGTTCAGTCGCCTGTAGACCTTTGTCATTAGGTCTTTCATATGGTCTTTGAAGCTAAGCCTTCGATCAAATAGGATTCCAAGCAGTTTGGCTGTTTGAGTTTGAATAATAGGCTCACCAAACAGTTCCAGATCTATAAGTTCTGGTTTTGGACCGACACTAAACACAATCAGCTGAGTTTTTCCTGCGTTTAGTTTTATCCGCCATTTGGAACACCATGCTTCAATAAGTTTTAAAGCTTTTGATAGCTTTGCCTTCACCCATTTGGCATTGGTTGCATGTGCCCAGATATATTATCATTATTATTATTGGTGTCCTTATATAGGACAACATATTTCCATTTCTATGCGCTTCACATAAATCACATTAATTATTGATATACAATTTACATGTCATATACTTAATTCAAAACAATTTACTGTTTGTAGTGATGGTTGAATAACATTTTCTTTATGGCCTTCTTGAAAGTCATGAATTTCTTGATTTCTTGAACAGCGAGTGACAGCTTGTTCCATCGGGTAGGTGCGGCAATAGAGAAAGCACGATCTCCAGCGCATCGGTATGACCTTGGAACAGTGAGTTGCAGACCTTTACTACTGGAACTCAAATCACGAGCAGACCTGTACAACTCTAGCACATCTTTGATATAAATGGGAGCAGTGGCAAAAGTTATAGCTTTGTATACTAAACATAAAACCTCATGTACAATGCGCAGATGTACTGGTAACCAATGAAGTTGAAGTAATATCGGTGTCACATGATCCCTTCGGCGAGTTTTCGCTATTATTCTCGCAGCACTATTTTGGACAAGCTGAAGCTTGCGTAGTGTATTTTCAAGCAATCCAATTAAAACAGAATTTGCATAGTCAAGTCTGGATATTACTAATGCTTGCACAACAGAAGCACATGTGTCATAATTTATAAACGTATAGTCCTACTTATTGACCTCAGGGATCCTACTTATTGATCTCAGGTAAAAATACGCTGTTCGCACAATCTGATTGACATGCCTCGTTTACTGTTATCGTTCTTATTTTGTTCGTGTGCGGATGGCTGATAAATTATCATATATTCATGATCAAGATGATTCTAAATACTCAAAATACATATTTTGCCGTAAAGACGCAAATAACAATAACTGCTGAAGTTGTGCGTAGCTGTTTACATTTGTGTTACAGAATTAGAATCTATACATATTTTAAAGTCCATGTCCTTACAATTATTATCCAAATTTGTCGATGCTCGGGTGTTTATCACTACTTCAAAGATCAGTCAGTCAAGGCAAGCTTGGTTTTAAATTAGGCTTACAATGATATGTATATTTCAATTTGCTAAGCGCTGGCTGGCTCGCTGGTCGTATTTGTTACATGTGAGGACATGACACAGCTCCGAGTGGCAAGAAATAATTAATTCATCTTATCAAATCTCCTATATATCAGCAAATTTAACCACTGAATAAACATTTCAAATGTATCTTGTAAGACGGAAAGAGCCGGTATCTATCGGATGGCATAAAGGACATACAATAAAGGTTCCTATAGACCTGAATCGGTGCATCACAACTCGCTTCCGGACACTTACGTCTGTGCCCCTGGGATCCATCTTTGCCCTGTAACATGCCCAATCTGTGAACAAATGCCCTGAGCGGATTTTTCAGGGGTGGCGTGGCGTCAATGATCTCAGGGGCTGCGCGATGACAAACCCGTGCCCCAAGTGTAAAGTGTCAGCTTGCAGTCACTGCGCTGCACGTGCTGAATACCGTCGGCAATTATTCCAATAAATTGACTGCAGACCTCCCTTATCCTTAAATGTCAGGCATCCGTTATTTAATATTTCAGTAGCGGACGGATGCAATATGACTGCTGGCAGGCAGCCCCACCCCAAGGTTCTTCATCACCGTTTGCCAGTCTCTTCCCCGGGGGGCAGTGCATGAGAGCCCCCCACCCTCACTCCCGCTTCCCCGTCCCGCCCACATACCGGGATCCCGTCCCGGCACAGATCCGTCTCTTCTGTCAGAGTCGTGGCATCTGCTCGCCTGTCTCCCGTACTCCTCGATGAGCGATCACACCCAGCGGCGGCGTGGCGGTGGGCTGTCGTCAGCCACACCAGCCCACCGCCACATCGGCGTTGGTCCATCGTCTCTGCTGAGCAACAGGAAGAGCGAGGCCCGGGCCAAGATAGGAAAAGACAAACAAGCCCCATAATATGTGCAGCAACCCGCCTGGCAACCCCTGCTCACCCCTTATTCATAATTAATTTCGCCGTCCTCGTCCGCTATCATCGTCTACATGCTTGTTTTACCACTTTAATTGTCTTCGTCAGCATTCTGCCCGTCTTCAATGAGCTACCACGCGGGCATTAGATGGTTCCTATTGTCCTTTTGATGTTTCGTTTTATGGCCGTCCGGCATAATTGCTCGTGTTTTTTGTCTTTTAATGTCTCCGAACGAAAACAGGTATGAGGTTCGACGTAAGATGTGTGGGTTTATGAGGACCAATTAACTTTACATGTAAAATAATTTCATGCTAAATACCACAGGTTCCCTAAATGCATGTAATGACAAATAACTAGTGATTACTCTTAGTCCACTTAGCCCATGGGAGTCCACTTAGCCCAAGACAGAACTACCAGATTGATACTCTGATATTGATCTTGCTGACAAATTCAGTGAGTACTTCGTGGACAAAATTTCTAAAAATCGTAGATTTAAATTCCCCCAAATTACCAGAGATAACATCTAAGCATGTCGAGAAAGACACCAGTGCCTCCATGATTTCTTTCACACCAGCAACCAGCGAAATTCGGTAAATTATCGGGAAGTCTGCATCAAAATCTCGCTCGTCTGATCCGGTCCCAACATGGCTGCTAAAGGAGCACTTGGATGTTCTGCTGCCTGTCGTCACTGATATTGTAAATCTGTCTCTCGAATCTGGTGTTTTTCCGGATGAGATGAAACATGCAACAGTTAAACCATTGCTTGAAAAGTCGGGTTTGGATCGCAATTTACTGAACAATTTTCAGACCTATATCCAACCTGACATACCTATCAAAAAATATTGTACGAGTTGTGGCATCACGCCTATCTACTCATATGAATCAGAACAATCTCGCAGAGCCCATGCAATCTGCCTATAGGCCGGGGCATAGTACTGAGACAGCACTATTGCATGCGCATAATAACATATTGGTGGCTGTGGATGAACAGAAGGCTGTAGCGCTGGTGTTACTTGATCTCAGCGCTGCGTTTGATACAATTAATCACAACATCATGCTGTCGCGATTTTAAGAGACTTGGTGA
The DNA here is from genome assembly GCA_964017125.1 of Flabesymbios commensalis. NCBI lineage: Eukaryota > Metazoa > Annelida > Polychaeta > Terebellida > Flabelligeridae > Flabesymbios > Flabesymbios commensalis. Next base: position 71,933,212 of record OZ024902.1, read on the forward strand.
TGGCGATGTTGCACTGAAGTGGTTCGAATCATATCTTAAAGGAAGAAAGCAGTCGGTTGTTATTAATGAAACATTGTCATCTCCTGTTGATGTATTGCATGGTGTTCCACAAGGCTCGGTACTTGGTACAAAATTATTTACAACTTATACACTGCCTATTGCTGACATTGCCTGTAAAGACAAACTGGGGATTCATCTATATGCTGATGATACACAGATTTACATTTCCTTTAGGACTATCACTACCCCACACATTACCATCGGAAATGACGACGTTCCATCAAATACAACTGCGAGAAATTTGGGAATAATGTTTGATCAGCACATGAACTTTGAAGAACACATCAATAATATCAGGCTTTTATGTTTCCAGCATCTGAAACGAATCAGTGACATCAGTCATCTTCAAAAAATCCAGAATTCAGCCGCTAGACTGATCACACGCACTCACAAGTTTGACTCCATCACACCAGTGCTGCGAAATCCCTAGCTGCCTATAGAAAAAAGGATTATTTTTAAAATAAATGTATGCATGGCACTGCTCCGCAATATCTTGCAGATTTATTGCATATACATACTCCATCACGGATACTGCGATCGTCATCCAAAACCGTATTGTCTGTAGTTCGGCCTAGATTGGACTCTTATGGAAGCCGTGCTGCTTCATTATTGTGGAATGAACTGCCATATTACATCACGGCGAACAAACATTAACATGTTTTAAAACTAAACTTAAAACACACCTACTTAGCGAGGCATATCCTCAGAGACAATAGAATGTTCATACCATGTTTAATTATTTTAAAATGATAATTACCTATTTTGTCTATAAAATCGTTTGAGCTAACTTTAAGGGATCTATCATAAAATACATCTGGTATAATTTAGCAAACTGTCACGCGCCCATGAACGTCCCTTGGACGGATTTAGGCGCTTTATAAGTGTTCTATTATTATTATTATTATTATTTAGTACCATCCTACGTCGGGGTTTGGGTTTTTTGCTTGCAGAGGTCTGCATTTGTCTGGCAGATGCGGGCAGCGGACCGATGTTGTTTTGTTGTTGGGCCGGCGTTCTAGACGTTGGTCCAGCAGGGGAGCCGCATTGGGCCGTGGTCTCGTGTCTGCCATCTGCTCTCGATATTTTCATGTTTGGGTATCGAGCGGACACAGGTCGTTAGATCGGTGTTGGTTTGGCGTTGGTCGACCGTCTATGATGTTGGACCAGCATTGAACTGGCATTGATTTGGCGTCTTGTATCTGCTGGGTAGCTCTTGTATAGCACAAAATACTGACACAGCAAACGAGGCAGTGGGCCGTGTTGGGTCGATATTGGCCCGCCGTCTAAGACGCTGCACCGGCATCGACCCAGCATTGGTTCAATGTATAGTGTTTTGCTGAGTTAACATAGTAAATTCGTTTGTAGCCACAGGACATAGTTATGCTGTACCACATTGATATTATATATATTGTACTGAAAATGTTATGCTGCTTTTTTACTGTATTTGGTAATTTTGATAATGTTTTCTTGGTTTAAATTCCTGGGTGGCCCGTACGCTAGCGACCTAAAGCGTCTTAGTACGGGTCTCCTGGACGTAATACATTTATATTATTTGTACATCTGAATTGTTCTCATATTGCGTTCCAACAAACTGATAAATAAGTATGAGTCTGAGCCTACATGCACGCCGATCTGTCATGCAGATACTCTCTCTAACATGGTGTCATGCGTGATACTCTCTCTAACATGGTGTCCTGCTTTCTAATGAGCCATCAACAAGCGCATATGACGAACATAAATTCACAGTTTTAGCATATTTACATATGCTAAAAGTGTTCAATTGTTTTATTAGATATTTTATGAATAGCTGTTGTACCAGCTTGCAAGCGCATGTACGAGTTGAAATCGATTTGATGTGTTCATAAGGTGAAATAGACGGCTGCTCCCGAAATATCGGCATGAAAATTGACACCTTTGTTGATTTTATTTCAACATGGATAAAACTGCCGCGTCAAAAAATCGTCTGAGAATACATTATTATCCAATACATCAAATCGATATCACAACTTCTCAAATATTATCCTCCAAATCTAGGATATCCAGCAAAGTATTCTCAGAAAGGGTCCTGCTTTCTAACCATCATTGTCCTGCTTTCTAGCATTACATTGGACAAGTATGTCCTGCTTTCTAAGCGATCTGCTCAATACAACAATATCACGATATAACTGTTGCAGTTAAGTATGGGCAATTTGAAATAGGTTGTAAATCATCATTACATATAATACTACAACAACTGATGCGCACATGGGGCGGCAACCAGTATTGTGTGAAATACATAGTCCTGTAGCACAAAATCATTAAACTAAATATCACTGGGGTGTAAACTAAACTGACTGGATCGTTGAGCACATGTTGTAGACCCACCCGCATGCACACCATAACTAACCTCCTAAGGAATGGAGTCTGTCATAAGTAAATATTATGGATCATTGAAGCTAAACCACTTAGTCTACATGAACTTTCACGTTTTTTATGTATCCTTGTAACCTTTCAATATCAGTCAAGTCCTAACTGTAGGCATAACTAGGCATTATGCATATGTTAAAACAATATGTATGTAGGCTTATAGACTCCGGGTATAGACTACAACAGCCTCAAGCATATGCCTACCAGGGAAATGTACGCATATAGGCTGTTAAATCAACCATATATTTATAATCAACATTACTGTTAAGAGAGGTGGGCTATTCAATCTCCCGGGGGGGGGGGGGTATTTATCCGCACATAATTTCAACTGGTCGTGGCTCGGTAACACGCTGAAAATTTCAAATTTGATTGGGCCTGATCTAGTTCTTGAAATATATTATTTATTTCATAAAGAGCCTTTTCGGGGTTTTATTTAAAAAATACTCCACCACCTTCCCCCCCGCCCCGGCGATTGTATGGTGGCCCTGTAGAAATGTAATTTTGGGCATATTCTGTGGTACGCAGTGACGTCACCGAAATGACTATTCGGTGAAAATAATGTTATGTAAGACCCCCTCCCTATATTTCATTGTATTAGCGAACTCAGTGAAACATAAGTCGTTGAATCGAATTAGTATAAGTCTTTATAAGTCGTTAAATCGACTTAGTATAAGTCGTTATAACGACTTATAAGTCGTTATATCGACTTATTATAAGCCGTTAAATCGACTTAGTATAAACCGTTAAATCGACTTAAAGTAGTATAAATCTTTATATCGACTTCCAAGTCGTTAAATCGACTTGTGCTAAGTCGTTATAACGTCTTATAAGTCATAGTAAGTCAATTTAACGACTTAGAAGTCGTTATAACGACTTATAGCTTACTAAGTCGATTTAACGACTTGTAAGTCGTTATAAGGACTTAGCTATAAGGACCTAGTCAATTTAACAACTAATAAGTCGTTATAATGACATATACTTATTTGATTTAACGACTTATAAGTCGTTACAACGACTTATACAAAGTCGATTTAACGAATTATAAATCGTTATAAAGACCTAATTTAAGTTTATTTAACGACTTATAAGTCGTTATAACGACTTATACTAAGTCGATTTAACGACTTATAAGTCGTTATGTCGTTATAACGACTTATCTTAAGTCGATTTAACGACTTATAGGTCGTTAAACAACTTATACTAAGTCGATTTAATGACTTATAAGTCGTTATAACGAGATAAAAATGTTTTTGTCGTTTTAACGCTTCAGTACATATAGGATATACCGACAAAAAGTCTATTATGCCCTATTCATCGATATATAGGTCCAAATAACAAAAACACATATTGACCAAGATGCGACGGGCCCATCAAAATAGGCCTACACGATTATTTTATACTAAACCTATATAACCTAACTTAACCTGTTTTTAAATCTGCAATTTAATAAAGTAAAGTAGACTATTCTAATATGTATTTTATCACAGTTTACATATCCATTAGAACACATTATACTATTATGCAAAGCCGTAAGTCAGTATCTGCTCACTTTACAAGTAAACATATACCGCCTTTTGGCTTTGTACGGCAGAATAGAAGCCATCCCATGATACAGAACCTTGCTTTTCCACCAAGACTCGTTGATGCGTAATTTAAGTTTGGCTCTCTTTGTAACTCGTTATCATTGTCGCGGCCTCAGCCGCGACATACTGTATTGCCTATCTCTGGGTGGGCCTTTGGGCTGACATGATGTGATGCGCAGTGCATTCTGGGCCAGACTGTGGCAGAGTTTACAAAAAAGCTAGCCCTGTAAACGGGCTGCCCTGGCCTTCCGATAAATGTTTATTGCTTTGAAACAACGTGATCGTATGATATTTCAGATCTCGCTTACATTTAAAGTAGTTTAATTAATTGCGTGATACCTTATTATAAATTACTTGAGAATTTCGTAAGCATTGGTAATTAAATCCCGTAAGGCTAGGCCTAGTAGTAGACTAGTAGGCTTCTACTAATAGTAGCTAGTCTCAGCTTAGATTTTTAGACTACAGTCTGACACAAACCACAAGTCTATTCCCGAAAATGACACTGTCAGCCTGAGACATTGGCCTGAGACTTACGTGGGATCCGGGTCAAGTCGCACCACAGCCAACTCGGACCTTCAAATTATAGTGATATTAAACCTATCTACAGGGCTAGGGTTGCCCGTCATTCAGTTAACATTAATAGCGATGACATAGCTTACAAAAAATACCCTAATAATAATAATAAATCAACCAATGTTTTTAAAAATGATAGTTATAATAAATATATAAATAAGAGGTAGACTTCACCAGAAACATACAAATATATTTGTAAGGATTCATTGTTTATTTGTTTGGCTAGCTAGCCCAGTAAACAGTCTGCTCGGGCCATCTGATAAATGTATCTCCCATTCCGCTTACATTTCAAGTAATCATTTGTGTGAGATCTTATTATAAAATACTTGAATTTCGTAAGCATTGGTAATTAAATCCCTTAAGGCTAGGCCTGGTAGTAGTACTAGTACTAGTAACTAGTAGTACTACTACTACTAGTAGTAGTAGTAGTAGTAGTAGTAGTAGTAGTAGTAGTAGTAGTAGTAGTAGTTAGTCTCAGTTTAGATTTTTAGACTATATTCACAAACCATCGATTCTTGACAGTGTTACGAATAGACTGATAATTGTGTTCAGTGGTTTGGAGCCTCGCTGACTGGACTTAATAATGTTATTGAAATGTGTGAACTCATGTGTACCCGCCGTGTGGAGCCTCGTTGACCAGTGCACAGCTATGAATGAACAATAAAAATGTACACTGGGCTGTGCATTGCTGTGTTCCCTGAATGCAGGTTGATCTCTCTCTTGATCAATGAACAGCCAGCGACATGGACGTGTTTTTAAGTCTGTCATGAACGTTTACTAGTTGATATGTGCTACTGTAATCATGGGGCATGTGAAAAATGATCTCCAACGACCAGATGAACAGTTCAACAGCTAAGTGAAATTCTCCGTTTTTGCTGTGGCAAAATATACAATATTCTGCCCATATTTAATGTTCAACGTCTGCCCAACACTGATTCAACGTTGTGGACATTAACAATGAACACTATGAATGAAACTTCAGATAAGCCTAATACTGTGGCGCAAAGCACAGTAGACTACGACGCCGGCCCAACATTGTGCTGACACGGGATGCTACCCTGTCTATCCTCAGTGATCCACTTCTAATATGCTCTAATAACGTTGTGTGGCGTTCACAATGAACACTTCAAGTTAAACCCGTTTCAATCGTTAAAGCTTAATTGTTATGTTAGTGATATGAGTTTAACCATCTCACAATCCTGTCAATCACGTAATCAGTCGTAACGTTAGTGTTAAATATGAAAGGACAAAGTGCCTAAATGCAATGTACTCATTTTGATCTCGCTACTGACTGCACTGCACTTTGCACCTTCGCACTAATATGTATTTTGTTTAAAGTAAAGTAATGTTATGGTTGTGAATTAGCAGCAGTATTTGTTCGACCTTGGGGGGTCTTTGGGGTCCTTGGGGTCGTAACAAGTGGGGGCTCGTCCGGGATATGAAATATAATGTTGATTGATTTATTCTGAACATAGAAAGAACATACTGCTGATACTTCATAACAATGGCTGAGTTCAGGCCCAAAACGTTCATTGCTGATTTTAAATCAGACCCAACATTGGATAAAGGAAATGCACTGCTACGTCCTTCACTCTTGGCTGTTTCTAAAGAATATGAGTTAGATGTGACTTCATAACAATGGCTGAGTTCAGGCCAAAAACGTTCATTGCTGATTTTAAATCAGACCCAACATTGGATAAAGGAAATGCACTGCTACGTCCTTCACTCTTGGCTGTTTCTAAAGAATATGAGTTAGATGTGACTAGAAAAATACGAAGAGGTGAACTTAAAGAAATAGTTTTGCAACAATTTGTAGATGATGGGCTATTAGAAGAATCTGTACTCGACGAGCTCGGTGCAGGTATGTCTAATTATGACCTAAAAGAGATTGAACTTGCAAAAATTAAAGCAAATATGGAATTACAAAAAATTAAGCTCCAATATGACCAGGAGTCAGCTATAAAACGGCTACAAGCAGGAGGCCCTACAGCGGCACCTGTTGATGCTTCTAGTACATTTGATGTAACTAAGCATATCAGAATGGTCCCACCATTTAGCGAAGATGATGTGGACAAGTACTTTGTTACATTTGAAAAGATTGCTACTAGCCTCAAGTGGCCTAAAAAATTGTATGTAATTCTACTTCAAAGTATCTTAAAAAGTAAAGCACAGGAAGCCTATTCGGCCCTGTCAGTTCATGAATGTGACTGCTATGATACAGTTAAAAAGGCTATTTTAAAAGCGTATGAGCTTGTGCCTGAGGCATATCGCCAACGTTTTCGCGATTTCAGGAAGTCTGACGCACAAACTCATGCTGAATATGCTAGAGAGAAAGAAACCTTATTTCAAAGATGGTGTAACTCTAGAAATGTAGATGGTGATTACACTAAATTAAAGGAGCTAATGCTTGTAGAGGAGTTCAAAAGAGGTATTCATAGGGATATTAGAACCTATTTGAATGAACGAGAAGTTCTAACTGTTCATGATGCAGCAGTAAAAGCTGATGACTTTGCTTTGACACATAAAGCTACTTTAAACAATAACAAAAAGAATGTGGGCTATTCAAAGTCTAACACTTTTGGTGGGGCCCTCAGTAAAAGTGAGAAAAGTACTAAAGAAAATGTAAACTCTGACAGTAAAGCAGATAAATCAACGAGTGAGAAAAGCTCATTTTCAGGTATCTGCTGGTTCTGTTATAAAGTTGGACATGCAAAGGCCAAGTGTAAAGAGTGGATTGAAGCAGGTAGGCCTAGTACCAAACCTGTAGGTCATGTAGCCGTAGTAAATGAAAGTGATATGGTTAATGACATGCCTAGCTCAGGTGTAGAACTTGGCATGCAACGTGATAATGTGAGTGATCAAGTACGTAATGATTATGCACCTTTCCTTTCTGTGGGTAGTGAGATTTATGAAGGAAATGTGGATAAACAGACATACAATGTTGACATTTTACGTGATACTGGGTGTTCACAGTCTTTAATGTTACAAAATATCCTGCCCGATGTCACCATAGCTGATTCAACTGAGCGAGTTCTGATAAAAGGTATTGAGGGAAACTATATCAGTTTACCGCTTGTTCAAGTGTACCTAAAATCTTATTTAATTTCTGGTTATGTAAAAGTTGGGCTAACTCCATCACTACCTATGCCGGGTATCACATTTCTATTGGGAATTGATATTGCTGGTGGGAAAGTAACGCCACAGCCTCAAATGTCACTGACTCCTATCACTGATCAGAACACTGAAAAATTAAATAATGAAATTCCTGTTTTGTTCCCAGCAAGTATTGTTACACGCAGTAAAAGTTACTATATGCCTACAGTAAATGAAACACTGCCACCTAGTGACTGCACAGAGTTACATGAAAATATCCTTCATTGTAATGATGAAAGTTCTGATGATTTGATAACTAGGACCCAGCTGATTTTAGCACAACAGTGTGACCCGTCCCTGAAACGTTTTTTTGGAAAAAGTGATTAGCCCTGATGAAATAGATCTTGTCCCAGTAGGTTATTGATAAAGATGTACTCATGAGAAAATACTCATGATGTACCCCTTGATGAAGAATGGCGGGTGCAGTATCAGATTGTGGTTCCTGCCAAATATCGCCATTATGTGTTAATGTTAGGTCATGCAGCTCCCATGTCTGTACATTTAGGTGTTAAAAAGACCTATTTCAGAATACTAAAACATTTCTTTTGGCCATGCATTAAAACAGATGTCAAAAGATATTGTAAGACTTGTACTGTTTGTCAGATGGCAGGTAAGCCTAATCAAAAGCCTCCTAAGGCACCATTAAAGCCAATCCCTGCTTTTAATGAACCTTTTAGTCATTTAATACTAGACTGTGTAGGTCCACTCCCGAGGACAAAGTCGGGTAAACAATACTTACTCACTATAATGTGCTCCTCTACCCGTTTTCCCGAAGCCATCCCTCTCAGTAGTATTAAGACCACTGCAATATGTAATGCCATGAACAACTATTTTTCCCGCTTTGGTCTAGCAAGGTCAATACAGACTGATCAAGGTTCAAACTTTCAGTCCAATCAGTTCAAACAGTTCCTGTCTGAACAGGATATTAAACAAGTTAGATCAACTGCATATCACCCAGAGTCTCGGGGGGCTCTCGAACGTTTCCACCGGACGTTCAAGACCATGCTTCGCACATACTGTCTTGAACATGACAAAGACTGGGATTCAGGTGTACCGCTCTTGTTATTTGCTGTTCGCGATAGCGTATATGAGTCTTTGGGTTTCACCCCGTTTGAATTGATTTTTGGCCATAATGTTCGCACCCCCTTAAAAATGCTGAAAGAAAAGTGGGTTGATGAAAATGAAAAAATTGATCTTTTGAGCTATGTTCGCACATTTAAGAATAAATTAGCAGATGCTTGCAGTCTTGCTAACAAATATTTGAAAACCTCTCAAGAAACTATGAAAACATGGTATGACCGTAAAGCTGTAAAACGTTCTTTTCAACCTGGAGACAAAGTTCTCATGTTGTCACCAATACCTGGTTCTGTGTTAACAGCAAAGTATGTAGGGCCATATACCATTCTGAAAAAGCCTAATGATTTAAACTATGTTTTTCACACTCCTAACAAAATAAAAAGAAAACAAGTTTGTCATATCAATATGTTAAAGAAGTTCAATGAGAGAGTTGTGGATCCTGTTGATGATACTGATGTTAAAGCCACTGTTCTTCCTGTTATAACTGAAAAAGAGAGTAATTATTTTGAAGGTCCAGATAGTAGCCCTAGGTTACAAAATTCTCAAGTTTTAGAAAGTTTCAGTGACAAGTTGTCACATTTGACAGCTAATCAACAGAGTGAAATGTTATCATTAGTAAATGAGTATAAACATTTGTTTTCTGATGTGACAACAGCGTCAGTTCATGATATCAAGCTAGTATCATCAACCACTCCCATTAAACAACATCCGTATCACACAAATCCTGAAAAGCAAGCTGTAATTGATAAAGAGTTAGCATATATGTTAGAGCATGAAATAGTGGAGCACAGTAATGGCTGTTGGTCCTCGCCAAGTCTGTTAGCTCCTAAACCTGATGAAACATCACGTTTTTGTACTGATTTTAGAAAGGTTAACTCTGTTACAAAAACCGACACCTACCCCTCGCCACCGATTGATGACTGTATAGACAGCGTTGGACAAGCGCAATACGTCAGTAAGTTTGACTTACTAAAAGGCTACTGGCAGGACCCACTTACTGATGCTGCTAAAGACATTTCTGTATTTGCTGTAGCTAATGGTCTTTTTCAATATAAAGTTCTACCGTTTGGTTTAAAGAATGCTCCCCCTACGTTTCAAAGACTAATGGACAAGGTGATTTCTGGTCTTAAAAATACTAAAGTCTATATTGATGACGTCATTGTCCATAGTAAGAATTGGGCTGATCATTTAAAGTATATTCGAGCGCCCTTTGACAGACTTACTCTTTATCAATTCACAGTGAATTCGTCAAAAAGTGATTTCGGTAAGGCAACAGTCATCTATTTGGGACATGTGGTTGGTCAAGGTAAGATTTCTCCTATTGAAGCCAAAGTTCAAGGTATCTCAAAATTTGTACCTCCAAATGATGGGAAATCTCTCAGAAGATTTCTTGGCATGGCAGGATTTTATCGAAAATTCTGTCGTAATTTCGCTGATGTTGCCATGCCATCAACATGCCTAGTCGTAACGTTAGTGTTAAATATGAAACGACAAAGTGCCTAAATGCAATGTACTCATTTTGATCTCGCTACTGACTGCACTGCACTTTGCACCTTCGCACTAATAACTTTGAGATACCTTTCAAACTGGCAATTGATGCCAGTGATCTAGGAATGGAAGCTGTTTTAATACAGGAAATTCTGAAGGTGTTGATCACCCAGTATGCTATTATTCCAAAAAACTTTAATGTACAGCAGCAAAGATATTCCACAATTGAAAAGGAGGCTTTGGCCCTCTTACGTGCTTTGGATCATTTTGAGGTGTATGTCGGCGGATACAGCCACTCAACGGTGGTTTATACGGACCATAACCCGCTCACATTTCTCACCAAAATGAAAAATAAGAACCAAAGACTTCTAAACTGGTGTTTGACATTGCAAAAGTATAATATTAAATTGAACATATAAAAGGCAGAGATAACGTTATAGTGGATGCGCTTTCCCGAGCTAGTGCTGAGACTTAACTCAATATGGTGGTATTTGCTTATTCTTCAACTTCATAATACGGTTCAGCCTAGGAAAAAAGCATCACCGAATGACGCTTTCTCCTGATGAAAGGAGGAATGTTACGAATAGACTGATAATTGTGTGTAGTGGTTTGGAGCCTCGCTGACTGGACTTAATAATGTTATTGAAATGTGTGAACTCATGTGTACCCGCCGTGTGGAGCCTCGTTGACCAGTGCACAGCTATGAATGAACAATAAGAATGTACACTGGGTTGTGCATTGCTGTGTTCGCTGAATGCAGGTTGATCTCTCTCTTGGTCAATGAACAGCCAGCGACATGGACGTGTTTTTAAGTCTGTCATGAACGTTTACTAGTTGATGTGTGCTACTGTAATCATGGGGCATGTGAAAAATGATCTCCAACGACCAGATGAACATTTCAACAGCTAAGTGGAATTCTCCGTTTTTGCTGTGCCAAAATATACAATATTCTTCCTATATTTATTGTTCAACGTCTGCCCAACACTGTTTCAACGTTGTGGACATTACCGATGAACCTATGAATGAAACTTCAGTTAAGCCTAATATTGTGGCGCAAAGCACAGTAGCCTACGACGCAGGCCCAACATTGTGCCGACACGGGATGCTACCCTGTCCATCCTCAGTGATCCACTTCTAATATGCTCTAATAACGTTGTGTGGCGCTCACAATGAACACTCCAAGTCAAACCCGTTTCAATCGTTAAAGCTTAATTGTTATGTTAGTGATATGAGATTAACCATCTCACAATCCTGTCAATCACGTAATCAGTTGTAACGTTAGTGTTAAATATGAAACGACAAAGTGCCTAAATGCAATGTACTCATTTTGATCTCGCTACTGACTGCACTGCACTTTGCACCTTCGCACTAATATGTACTGTTTGAGACAGTAAATTTTGTTTAAAGTAAAGTAATGTTATGGTTGTGAATTAGCAGCAGTATTTGTTCGACCTTGAGGGTCTTTGGGGTCCTTGGGGTCGTAACAACAGTGACACTGACAGTGACAGCCTGAGACGTAAATGTGTGGGATCCGGGTCAACTCGCACCCCAACCAACTCGGACCTTAATATTAGTGATATTAAACCCATTGGACTGGCTACACGACCAGAGTTGCCCGTCATTCAGTTTTAAAACGTTAGCGATGACATAGACCTACTCACGTTTTATCGCCCACACTGAATGATAATGAGCTACGGTTGAGCAGCCTTTTCCTTAACCCATAGCATGACATATGTAGTCTATAAATGGGCCAATAGCTTTATCCCTACATTAAACAAAATTATGATCCATTTTTGCAAAGCACCCAAGAAATTATTCATATTTAAAATATCGACTATTAGTCTGGGAGCCAATTTTCAAAATGCTTCTATATTTTTTAGTTTGCTTGAGCATTATTAGGGTGGTTGTATAAGTTTATCGTGGCAGCAAAGTTTTTAAAATGAGGGATTTTCAAGGGTACCATCGAGCCCTCAAAACTAGGCCCTATACATTTTTAACCCCAGGCTATTAATATATATATATATATATATATATATATATATATATATATATATATATATTGTTATGAACAATTTTTAAATCACTTTCGATCCTATTTCTCTTTTATTAAAGATAGGATGACAAATGATTAGGGTTTCATTTTTTTCACAAAACATAAATCTACTGAGTAGCTGAAAGTCAATAATAATAAAAAAAACTAACACAGTTCGTAGAATGAAATGTTGCCGTTTCCAGTACATTTCTATGATTATGATCATGCTAATGTCTGTTGACTTCACTTGGTACATCGTCATCTGATAACACTAAATAAAATTAGAATAATGCTGCCTTGTTGTATGAAGGACTTATGAAAAGAGTGGATGGAGTACTCTCATAAGCTACATTTGTTCGACCCCTATAACAACATAATCCTCATTATTATGGTTATAAACGCTTTTAATCCCACTCTATATTCAGGGTGGAACATATATCAGGTTTCCAATTTTTTTCAATAAACGTAAACCTACCATTAGATCGCTGAAAGTCAATATTAAAAAAACTTGAACACAGTTCGTAGTATGTAACTTTCCCTTTTCTGTATATTTGTATGATTATGAGCATGCAAATGTCTGCTGACCTCATTTGATAAATGTGTCATCTGGTACCACTATGTCAAATTATAAAAAAAAACTTGTTGCATGTAGGACTTATGAGGTCGAAATTCCGGATCGGGTACTCTCACATTTTGTCTAGCCCTTGTATTAACAAATTTATCATTCTTATACTTATAACCAGCGTTAATACCACTCTTGACCCCTTTTGTCACTGAAAATACTCAGGACGAAACATATCTGAAAGTTTGATTTTTTTCAAAAAAACGTAGACCCACCCTTAGAGCGCTAAAAGTCAATAATAAAAAAATAACACAGTTGGTAGTATGTAACGTTTCCGTTTACTGTAAATGTATATGATTATGAGCATGCTAATGTCTGCTGACCTCATATGATAAATGTGTTATCTGGTACAGTTATGTTGCATGTAGGACTTATGAGGTCAAATGTCCGGACTGGGTAGGCCTACTACATTAGTTGTATTGTTTCGACTACTTTGTATTACCAAAATCTTATTTTTCATAATTATAAACTGTTGCCACATTGTATCATTGAATACATTTAAGGTGTTTTTTTTCCTCGGGCCCAAAGTCGTGAGGTCGTGGGTTCGAATCCCACATCGGACATGATGGGAATTTTTCTGCAACCGGCATATACTAACCGATATATTTAAGCCTACTCATCAGATTTCCATTGTTTGTTTCCACTAGAGACAGAGTGCAATAAACTGGTATCACTAATTATCAACTAGTCTGTGTTAATGGTTTGAAATGTAATTTACTGAAGAAATACAAAATTAAAAACTATACGGAATTGGCTCGCCCAGTGTAAGTCAACTCGTATATATCAAATTTAGAAATTTTCATTCAATTTTATTTAACAATTTGTATATACACATAGTTTGTTTCTAGTATTTATCTGCACTTCATTTTAAAACATCTATCTTTCCATAAAATGAAAGTATCAGCCCGTCCAAAAACAGTATTGATCATTACTTTTTGTATACTATTTTTTGGTACGCAATTATAGGCCTATTTTTTATATTTGCTACCATTTCTGTTCATATGCAGACTTTTTTTATAATTCGCATACAATTGACATATATATTTTTGCTATTTATAACGTTGACTATTTTAGCACCATTATAAATCATGCCTATCATTTATTTTGAACTTCAAAATCTTGTTTCTTCATAACTGCAACAATTTAATATGTTCATTTACTTGCATAAAAAACTAGTCATATATGCTGTAGTGTTTTTATCATTGTTGCCTTCTGTTTTAATACATAGCCAAACAGCTAGTCATATCCTGACTACACTATTTCTTATTTTTTTATTCGTGCCATCTCTGTCTCTGTAATCAGACAACCACTCATAAGTTCACAGCATATTCAGCATATTATCCACTGTTGTTACAATAGCATGTACATTCTGTTTTATATAAAAAGAGGTAGCTATTAATATAACATATATATTTCTGATATTTTTATATGTACCATTTCTAACCTTATCCAGTATTGACACCATGTTTTATCCAAATTCATATGTAAAATGTAGCGTTTCCATTCCACTCATATTATGTCCATTTTTTGTTATTGTAGTTTTATCTAACTTGCCATTTTTCAGTTCTTTGCCCACTTTAAGTTTTATATCCTTTTGTTGGCATCAAGCATTTGCCAGTCATCCAATATGTTATTTAGTTAAATAGCTAGTATGTTTTTTTGCTATAGATTGATATCTAACTCACTATTTTCCATTCCTTCTAGCCAACCTATTCAATGTACACAACAACATTTTTTTCATACATTATTTTTATTTTACTCCCGTCTTACCTTTTCCACCCTTACACTTTAACCCTAAAGTACAAATTCGAATCAGATAAATTAGTCGATAATTGATTCAAAATTATCTGCAGTTCAAATTTGAGCTGAATTTAACTTTTTACAAAACTTTGATTATCAAAAGAAAATGACGTGAAATTAACCAAAAATGGCCTGTAATAAGTTATCAACAATTTGATGATTTTCTATTATTTGCTGTCATTTATTCACTGTTATATGATTGGATACGTACAGGGTTCGTACGTTCATGGGAAATCTACAAAAATCATGGAATTTTAATTTTCGTCTAAAGGCACAAAATTAAAAAAAATAGCCTGTCGAGATATTTTTTAATATACCTGCATTAGTTTTTAAGATCCTCATTGCATGTTGTACAAACTAAAAGGCACACCACAACCTTAACAAAAAAAATCTACAGGGTATACAGTAGTAGTACGTAATCTAGCCAATTATATAATAAATAGTTTGGTCGGTTTTCTAGATAAAAAATCCTTGAATTTTAAGAAATGACCATAGAAAAAATGTGATCCAGGAGTAATAAACCTGTACGTATCACAAATTTTTGTGCATTTTGAATTTGTCGATAATTTTCATTTCTTCAAGTTATTAGCAAGTGCATAATCATGTATTATTTGTCATAATTAGATACCTGAATATAGGCCTATCTCTATATTAACAGCAGGTAAAAAAATAACAAATAGTAAGAATATTTGTTTTTCGGTCGAAAAGTATGTAAATCTCTAGCATCAGTCCCATCCCTTCATCTGATCTCCAAGTCATATCATAATTACACAGACATGGAATGGATAAATATTAGCACAATTACTGACAGATAGCCCGAATTATGACTTGTCCCATTTGATTCCCACCCTTCATGTCCGTTCCCGAAATTATGTGAGGGCACTCGTGCACATTCCAAGCTATTTTATTTACCACCTTTTTTGTATTCGTCCCAATAGTAGTCGCTTACTATATTAAAAATTCTGTTGTGGATTTTTTTTTTTTGAGCTGTACAATCAATTTAACCATTTTTCGTCCAACACATCACCAGACTAAGCCTATCATCATTTTTCCTTTCATATTAAAAACTGCTCAGAACTCGACAATTTAAATTTAATTTCACTTAAGATATTTCTTCAATACACAATATCGCCTCTTAAAAAAATACTTCAGAAAAAATATTTTTGCCGCGACTATCACCATGTGATCATATCGTACTTGTATACTCTGGCGACACCATGCTCTAAACCAGCCTAATGGTGTCAGCCTCTTCTGTCCGCGTTGAATGATTAATATAGATAGTAAGAACACTCGCCAATAAATACTTGGACTATTTGCCATATGAACTCTTTGCTCCTTAGAAAGCAGGACACTTGCTCTTAGAAAGCAGGAGATATATCTAAAATGGAATTTTTAGAAAGCAGGACCCTTTCTGATAATACTTTGCTGGATATCGTAGATTCGGAGGATAATATTTGAGAAGGTGGGATATCGAGTTGATGTATATTGGATAATAATGTATTCTTAGACGATTTTTTGCCGCGGCATGTTTATCCATGTTGAAATAAAATCAACAAATGTGTCAATTTGCATGCCGATATTTCGTGAGCAGACGTCTATTTCACCTTATGAACACATAAAATCGATTTAAATTCGTACATGCGTTTGCAAGGGGGTACAACACCTATTCATAAAATATCTAAGAAAACAATTGAACACTTTTAGCATATGTAAATATGCGAAAACTGTGAATTTCTGCTCGTCATATGCGCTTGTTGATGGCTCATTAGAAAGCATGACACCATGTTAGAGAGAGTATCACGCATGACACCATGTTAGAGAGAGTATCTGCATGACAGGTCTACTGAGGGTGGGGGTAGGGTTGTGTAAACGCCTGTCGTTGCTGTTCTGGATAAAGGGACAAGCCCAGGCTAAAATCATAAAAAAATCGGTGATTTTATTTAGGCTTATTAATATGACCATAATGATGTAAACATGTCCATAAACAAGAGCTGCATACGTTTTTTATTTTTTGTGCTGCGTATTTACCAGTTAGGCTAGATATAGAGACGGAATTCTTGATTTCCTATTTTTGACAACCATGGCAAAAATTAGAAATACGGGAATTTATATCTAGCCTAACTGGTAAATACGCAGCACAAAAATAAAATAAAAAATTAGAGCGCTGAAAGTCAATATTTAAAAAAAAATCACAAAATTCGTAGAATATAACTCTTTCGTTTGCTCTGCATGTGTATGATTATGAGCATGCTAATGTCTGTTGTCTTTAATTTGTATATGTGTCATCTGGTTCCATCGTATCAAGTTAGAAAAACTTTCTCTTGTTGCACGAAGGACTTATGAGGTCAAAGGTCCGGATGGGGTACTCTTACTAGTTAGTTACATTTTGTCCACACCGTGTAATAACAGAATCTTTATTTGTATAGTTATAAACAGCTTTAATACCACTCTTGTCACATATTGTCATTGAATACATTCCGGATGAAACATAGATAATGTAATGATATTTTTCAGAAAACATGAACCCACCTACTCAGTATGACTGGGCCGCCTAACTCATTTACTGCGCGAGGCCCAGTCACACTGAACACCATTTTGTTTCCACAGCCAGCTGTGTAAAACGACACTCGCGCTGTCTACCAAAAAACTCGGATGCCATGAAAGTGAGACGAATATCTCAAGTGCTTACGAGAACTAGGCCATTTACAGCAGGCGTAAACTTTTGATCGTATTAGAACTATTACATTTAAAAATGGAGGTCGCTGTGTCAGAGCCTTGCGATGTCATCATGGTGGAACCCACCCTTAGATTGCTGAAAGTCATAATTTCCCCAAAAAAAAAAATCACAAATTTTGTGCAATGTAACTTTTTCGTTTGCTCTGCATGTGTATGATTATGAGCATGCTAATGTATGTTCTCTTCATTTTGTATATCTGTCATCTGTTTGCATCATATCAAGTTAGAAAAACCTTATCTTGTTGCATGAAGGATTTATGCGGTCGAAGGTCCGAATGGGGTACTCTCACTAGTTACATTTTGACGACCCTATGTGACAACAAAATTCTCATTTGTATAGTTATAAACAGCTTTATTACAACTCTTCCCACATTTCGTCATTGAATACATTCAGGACGAAACACAAGTGGAATTTTTATTGTTTTAAACCCACCCTTAGATCGCTAAAAAACGATATTTGAATTGAACTTAACACGCTAGAGCACTGGTCGAACGTGTTTTAAAGACATTATTCACCACCAGGTGGCATACAAATCTGACTTACGTCACAGTCAGTAATGTGTTGTGGATTGTGTGGGACCACAGGCTGATATATTTAGATTGTTAGCAATATTTCAGTTATTAAAAGGGGTTTTAATATCTCCCTGATAGTTGAACAAGGAAGCTAGATACCTTGGTTATAATGGTTACGAAGATGATTGAGGCCCATAGCATATGGTGATGTGTTGCCAATGATCAAAAGTTGGGTTATATTGGTAATATGCCTGCAAAGGGACGACAGGGTCTAAAGTTTTTTTTATGACATATCCATAACAATCACCTCAAATGAGTTTATGTCGACTTTGTCATGTTCATATTACTTCATTCTTATCTGTGTCTTGGAATACTAAATGATAAATACATAATTATAGATAATAAATAATTATCTACAACGCACGAAACCGAACAATTGATATTTTAAAATGTAATATTTCAGATATTTTTTAGTTACTTTAAAAATAAATATATTCATACTAGAATAGTACATGATACAATTTAATGATACTAGCCAAGTATATTTAATGATAGATTTATATTGTCAGTATAGTACTGTTACACGTATATGTACTAGCATAGAGAAAATATATGATAGGCCTACTATGGGCACATAATGGCGAGCACCAATGAGAAGTCAGTTACATTCTAGAAGTCTTTCCCCACCAGCAGGAAAGAGCTAGGAACAATCACTGACTTTTCCTAATGTTTAGAGTTTTAAGACGTTGCTCATGATAAACTTTCGAAGGCAGCAGTCATTTGCAAAGATTAAACCCACATATTGAGAAAAACGTCTGAAAAAAGTAATGTCTGATGCCATCATTATGAATTTAACCCATTCCATGCGGATTATTCTTGGGGTAATCGTTCATTATTTGCGGAATTGAATTGTAAAAAATGACTAGTTTCAGGCCATATTTACATCATTTGGATAGGCTTCCATCACATCCTAAGGATATCAAAATGGATATCATTGTTGGTATGGACTGGGGTTAGACTATTCTGGCATAGTACTTCAAGGTCATCCCAAGGTCAAATCACATGCAAATTATTCTACTAAAATTTAAACGTGGGACATTAGTATATAATATACTGTTTAATTTCAGCTGAGCACTATCCCCATACATGTTGGGGTTGGTCATTAGCATTCCGGGGTCAAAGGGGGTGGTAGTAAGCTTCTCTGAACTTCCCAAGGTCATCTCAGAAAAAACAAAGTTGGGGTCTGGGGTTGCTTTTTACCCGTTTACAAGTTTTAGTACAATGACAAGACATGCCAAGGTCACCTCAAGGTTATTTTAAATGGGCTCACAATTGATTGAAATTCTAATTTTGTCTATTTTTTGCTAATTTGACCTTGAATTGACATAAAGGTTGCCTTGGCATGACCTTGAGGAGATACCCAGTTAAAGAACAATCCGAGATCATGTTATTAGTTGCGACTAGACATGGGTCATGTTTGTGAAATCAGAATAATTAGTCACTACAAATGTCCTCTCCCCACGAATTAAAGGGCAGTGAAATAGGTTATGACGGGATTACAGCGTTTAAGGGGTTAATAAGGGATTGATACCCCACCCCCAAGTAAAACAGGGGTAGATTCTACATTTATTGAACCATCGCTATATATATATCTATATATATGCTTCTGGAATATATGCTGCATTTGATTTTAGTTATGACATGACATATTCAGGAACTGGCACTATGCTGCACTTAGCAGAACTAGTTTAACCCTTGATACACCCTTCCCCACAAATGTTGCTTGATGCCACCTCAGATACTAATCCAAGATGTTGAACAATTCCAGGCATTACATAATCTTAGGGTGATACTGGTGATATCAAAAGGTGGTTTATCAATTTGTCTTTGCATTGTCTGAGAAAAAAAAGGATTATGTGAAGACAACACATTTCTGAGAAAAGAAGCTATATGGCTGATGGCATTGTGACAAACACAATTATGGCTGCACCAGATACTCTTCTAGGTCTTGTTAAAATTGGTTATATTTTTTACAAATTGGCTAAAAATACAAATTAACTTTATTATCTTTCACCTGAGGATATATTAAACTTGAAAAAATAAAAAATGATGTCCTCAAAATCGTTTAGTTTCCATTTAATCACTAGGGAAGTTATCATAGGATTAGTTCAAATAAAAGACGGAAATGATACGTCTTGATGAACAGTGGAAATATTTAAAAAAAAACAGCACCTGTTGATCTCTAAGGTTGGATTATTTTGTCAAAAATATCAATACCTGATCCGGACTTTTGATCTCATAAGTCCTTAATGCAACATGGTAGGTTTTTTTTAAATTTTATATAGTTGTACCAAATGACAGATTTATCATATGAGGTCAGCAGACATTAGCATGCTCATAATCATACAGATGTACAGTAAATGGACACGTGTGCATACTACGGACAGTGTTTATTTATTTTTTAATATTGACATTCAGCGCTCTAAAGGAGAGTCTACGTTTACTGAATAAAATCTAAACTTCAGATATGTTTCGTCCAGAGTATATTCAATGACAAAATGTGGCAAGAGTGGAATTAAAACTGTTTATAACTATAAGAATGACCACTTTGTTATTACAAGGGATCGACAAAATGTAACTAGTGAGAGTACCCCATCTGGACTTTTGAACTCATAAGTCCTTAATGCAACAAGGTGTGATTTGTATAATTTGACACAGTTGTACCAGATGACAGATTTATCAAATGAGGTCAGCATACATTAGCATGTTCATAATCATACAAATGTACAGAAAACGGAAAGTTACATACTACGAACTGTGTTCAAAATATTGACTTTTAGTGCCCTAAGGGTGGGTTTACATTTAATGAAAAAACTCTAAACCTCACACCTGTTTCACCCTGAATATATCCAATGACAAAATGTGGCCAGAGTGATATTAAAATTGTTTATAACCATAATAAGATGATTATGTTATCACAGGGGTCGAAAAAATGTAACTTGTGAGAGTACCCCATCCGCTTTTTTGACCTCATACGTCATTCACACAATAAGGTAGATTTTTTTTATAATTTGATACAGTGTTATCAGATGGCTGATGTACCAGATGAAGTCAACAGACATTAGCATAATCATAATCATAGAAATGTACATGAAACGGCAAAATTACATTCTACGAACTGTATTAATTGTTTTTTTTAATACTGACTTCCAGCGCTCTAAAGGTGGATTTATGTTTTGTGAAAAAAGTTGAAACTCTAATAATGTGTCATCTTATCTTTAATAAAAGAGAAATATGGACGACAGTGATTTAAAAATTGTTCATAGCAATTGTGGTTTGGGTTTTTAATAACCTGCGGTTAAAAATGTACAGTCTTTGGGGCTCGAGGGTACCCTTCCTTGAACATCCTTCATTTTAAAAACTTTGCTGCCATGATCAACTGCTACACCCACCCTATCAATGTTCCAGGGATATGTTGCTGTCATATGCACATATCAGATCTTTGTCAATTTTTGGGTCAAGCGAACTAAAAAACTAGCAGCTTTTCGAAACTGGAGGAGTTCCCGAACTCAAGGCCCGGCTTTAGTCTGTTTGAGTGCTATAGACAAAAAATCAGTTTATTGGACTACCTCGTGGGCCAGAATTCTAAATGTCCAGGATATAATTAAGAAAAGAACCAAAGAGACAAGTTCAAATATATCTTCGACGTGTATTCCTTCCACCACCGTCGCCGGTGCTGGCCAACATTCATTCAATACTGGTCTACTTTATACCCGGTACAGAGCATGTATGCCTACGCACCAAATTCCAGCTCAATGTTGGGCCAGCGTTTCAGCCCATTGCTGGTTCAATGCTGGTCAATTGTCCGCGACGCTGGTCCAACACTTATCTATCACCAGGTCTGTTGTATACTTTGCGCAAACAGGTGGCATTCAACCAAAGGTGTTTCGATATTGACCCACTAGTCAGGGCCCATCTTTCAAAAAGAGGCATTCTTGAAGTTTGTAAGGCATTTCTTAGTAGAATTTGTCATGCAGTTGTTTTCAGACAATTCGGACATGCTGATTCAAAATCTGCCCCATGCCAAGCTCTATTTTTATTTTTTTCCTTTCAAAATTGCAAAACAAAATGGCCGCCAAAATAGCAGATAAAGTCTCAATTATCATGATTATACATCATGTCTGGGTGCACAGCGGACACACAAACTTGACTTTTGTGTTCAAAATACCATTTTTGTTTTGAGGAATTTCATGTTCTAAGACCTGGTCAACTATCACGCAAAAAATCCAAGATAGCCAACAAAAATACAGAAAGTACCATAACGTTTTTCTAAAAGTCATAGAAAGTTGTTTTTGGTGGCTAAATATAGGTTTTTAATACCGATAAATCTAGTACAATACAGTAATAACCTCTAACTTTTATATTACCGTAGTTTTTGGGAAAAGATGGCCGCCAATTATACAGCTAGTACTATAACCATTTTTCTAAATGTCGTAGGAAGGTATTTTTGGCGCTTAAATAGTTTTCTGATACAAAAAAATTACACAGCATAAAAAACTTAATTTCCATGTTACATGTAGTTACGGGAAATGCAAAAAATATGATTTTTTAAAAACAACACAACTATGAGGAAATTGCACAAAAGTAGCATGTGTTATTTTCATCACTGACTGTAGCTACATAGGCTTGCTGTGTATATCTCAGATTTGCATGAATGCCATCATCTTGCATAATGATAATGCTAGAATTGTCACCCTCATCAATATTGATCATATATGTGTGCAGCTTCAGAATTGATGTAGCGACTCCTTGATAGGACGCCATTGGTTACTTTCTCGTGGTCCTAATTCACACTTAATCAAACTAAATGTGATAGTTATTCGGGTTGAGCAGGAAGCTTTTACACGAGAACTAGTTGCAGTTGTCCATCAATGAAGCTCCAACAACAATCTCATACATGTTTATAATATTGTTATCTGGCCAGAGCTGTATTTATTGCTAAACAGGCCTAAAATACAACGGAAACAATATCCATTTATTGTGGCAGGGGTTATTGACCAAGAGGATACATTGAAATACTCCAATTGGCTTAAGTTCTAGTTATGGGTGTTAATGTATTAATTTAAATGTCTTTCTTTTAGAATTGATTGAGACGATTGAATGGTACGATATATATCTCCAGTTCTAGGTTTACACAGCTATAGGCATTGCTATGATGAGAATGTTTCCAAAGCAGAATGAGCAAGTCTACATCAGTTCCTACGACTACCACATTGTCAGTATCTGACAGTTTGATTGCCGTAATAACATGTACCTCAGTATTGTTCACACTCAAATACCGTGTTTATTGAATAGTTGATTGGCATTGTTCTTCACCAAAAGTGGTGAATTTGATCATTGAACTGAGACTGTATTGCCCTCCTCTCTGATTCTGTACTTTATCTGTTATATATTCATCTGAGTTAACATCGCAGTGTGCATGGAAATATTTTTGATGTAGGTTACATGTGTCTTGCATAGATTATTAGATGATCTATGTTTATTACAAAAGAATATAATAGATAAGTAATAAATACTCAGTATGAATGATAATTAATCTACTATGTCTGGAGGAGACATATAGTTATTATGGACCTAAATATCTTCACGTCCATCATATGATTTCATCACTTTATATATGGTAAGACTTATTGTCTTTAACATTGATACCTCTTCCTGCAAAATAGGGTGGTCGCTCCCGTACCACTTTAAGCCACAACTGAACCTGTTGGGTTATTGTGTATTATGTGAGAGTGAAAGCTTATATCTGATTAGAAGCATGCATGACGAGAACCTACTGATTTCTCACACATCTACCATATCACGACCACATCTAGAAAGTTTCTGTAGTTTATTTTTATCTTCATAAAAACGCGCTACGAACGGTATTATTGCCCCGATTACCACATACTCTGCATTATATCTTGATGCAATAGTGTATCCAATAATCTTGGATGACTTGTTCATGACACTCAATAACATTTAGTTGCCAAGACTAGGTTAGTTTCTAACATCTTCTCAAGATGGTGTATGCTCATACTATATTTATAAAATAAATTAATCGTCAGTATTTTTAACATTACCCTAGCGTGTCCTCAACCATCAATCTTATATGCCCAAAACATATATAAGATAACTTCTGCACCACATTACAGATTTCCGATATCGTGTAACTGTATTTTATCATAGTTATTGATGGTGATATCATCTCATTCAAGTTAGGGGAGTGGAAATATGTGTAGCTTACATTACGGTTTTGTGTGGATCTCTTAGCCGATGGTTGGGACTTTATTCGTTCTATTATGTCTGAAAACTGTGTTATTAGCGCATTACCAGGCTTTTGTACGGTATCTATTCTGATCAAAAACATAAAATTTAAGATGATACTATTATCATGATTATGTAAATTGTCAATCCGATTGAGAAACATAATTTTTATGTGATGTGCACGTTTTAGCCAGCACAATATACCTAGCTACTAGAATCATAAATTGTTAAATTTAAACGACTTTTTGTCTCAATACGAGCGGAACATGTATGTGTGTCATCATTTCCATGGTTATGCAGACCACCTTGATAGATTAACTTCATGCCTAACCCTAGTACAGGGCTTGGACAGGAGGGTGCCACCAGTGGCCAACGCACATTTAAATTATTGCTTTCTTCCTTACGGTACTGTAAAAACACGATGCAAGTGGATATCACATAGGCCACATACTAATATGCCTAGAACGGATATATGGTTAGCGACATGTCATCTAGTGCCGGACAGTGATCAACAATCATAAACAAATTTTTGTCAATAGTCTTAACATTTTTACAACATGCCGGATATTACGTGTGTTTCCCTTGGCTTCTAAATGTGAAATAATGACTTTTATTAAATAAATCATTATTATTACACTGGCCTACGATGTGTCATTTTCCTGGCGCAACATTTGTTTTTTCCCCATAACTTTGTGAAATATTGCTAATACATGTTATCACGGCTCTGAATTGGTTTCCCGGGTGGGAGAAACCTATATGTAGACACCAAAAACACATCTCTACGTTATTTGGAAGCAAAGTTATAGCACATTGCTTTGCAGTGGCGGCCATTTTGGATTTTGTCCTCTAGCGGCAAGGTGAAATTCAGGGGATTTAAGTATGTTGCTCAGGTGGGTTTTAATACACCGAAATGATGTTTTTATGTTCATTGTAAGCCAAGCCGTGATGTAAAAATGTGACATTTTCACTAATTTTGGCGGCCATATTGTTTTTGAATTTTTAGTAGGAAAAACACAAAATATAGCTTGGCATGGGGCAGATTTGGAATCAGCGTTCCCAAATTGTGTAAGAACAACTGCATGCCAAATTCTACTAAAATATGCCTTACCAAGTCAGAAATTTCGAAAATGGGCCCTGACTACACCAAATTTCGGTTCAATGTTGGGCCATCGTTTCAGCCCATTGCTGGCTCAATGTCGATCAATCGTCTGCGACGCTGGCCCAACACTAATCTATCACCTGGGGCTCGTTTCACTAAGAAAATCTTATCTTAACTTTGACCTAGTTTAGGTCATTTACCATGAAAAAGTTAAGATCATCTTAAGACTATCTTAACTTTTTAAGGGTAAATGACTCAAAGTTAAGATGAGATTTTCTTAGTGAAATGCACCCCAGGTCTATTGTATACTTTGCGCAAACACGGGACATTCAACCAATGCTGTTTCAATGTTGACCCACAGTCTTCGACGCTGGCCCGTCCTTGAAACAGCATTGGGTGATTGCACCGTGTTTTCTGACGGCTGCATTATGCTGGTGACGCTTTAACATCCAGGGGCCATCAACACCAGATAACACAATACATTGGCCCAACGCTGATGTAATGCTAGGCCACCATTTGCGACGCTGGGCCAACATTTTTCCAACCAAAACCCTTTAAGCTCTTAAACACAATATAATCGTGAATATTTTTTTTGAACACTTGTTAAAGACTAAAGTACTCAACCTAAGGATCTGAAACGTTATATTGCACATGCTCATAAGGACTGGTGTACAGAAATGTGAACCGTTTCCTACGCATAGTACCCCTCTTCCCCCTAAATAGGACACACACTCAGACAAAATAAAACTTCATAGGATACCGGCCGTAGACCGATCCTAATCAGTCAACATGGTCAAAGGAAACGACATAATAAAATTTATTAGACATGCCCATATCTGGCCTATGTTTTTTGAGCCCAGATATGTGTATGCTTACAAATTGGTGTTATTTATATTTAAATTCTCATATATTTGTTTTAATTGAAGAATATGGCTGACATGAAACTGTGTGTGCTGAAATCTGAAACATTGAACATGGCTAGACATTTTAGTGTATAATTATTCTATCCACTTATTTTTACATAATTTGTGTGTGCTGAATTCGAATCTGTTGGATAACATTCTATGTTTGGGGACCTTCACCTTCAAGTTAACAAAATTGGCCGTCAAATGTGAAGAAAACCCTATATTTTCTATATTTCGTCGAACATGAAAGCAAAATTTATGGTTTGTGCTATATTTTTCTCAGATTTGTTTCTAGTATCTTTGGAAAGAAATTACCTTTTTTCGACCTTCTAATACAAGACGTCCGCCGTTTTTATATATTCACTGTCACTATAAGTATACCGCTAAACATGCCGACGATAATTTAGTAACTTAGTGGACCAGTTACTGAATCCACATTCACCTTCATATGAACCACCAGTTCATGGTGCCCGTGAAAAAGCCATTCAAAGACGTATAGCTTGTATTAATGAATTACGTATGTAGTCAGGACCGGTCAACTCGTACCCATGTCAACTCGTACCCATGTAACTCGTACCCATGTCAACTCGTACCCATGTCAACTCGTACCACCAATAGATGTCAACTCGTACCACAAGTGATGTCAACTCGTACCACTATTAGATGTCAACTCGTACCCAACAAGGCAAGTATCAGATGGTGGTACGAGTTGACTTCTATTACCACACAATAGATGTCAACTCGTACCCATGTCAGCTCGTACCCATGTCAACTCGTACCACTAATAGATGTCAATATGTCAACTCGTACCCATGTCAACTCGTACCACTAATAGATGTCAGCTCGTACCACAAGTTGCCACAAGTGATGTCAACTCGTACTCATCTAGCTGAGTTTCAGATGATGGTACGAGTTGACTTCTCTTACCACACACCAGATGTCAACTCGTACCATCATTAGATGTCAACTCGTACAAAAGATAATATTCTAGAAGATAATGAATGTACGTTATACATAACTTGTAACTTTTATTTTAGTGGTTAAATAATACCTAATTAAATTATTGAGCCAGGCATGCAGATGGGATTAGCCGCAATGGTCGGCTGCCCCCCTCCCAGACAAAGCCGTTATCAGGGCTATGTTTATTTACGGCGTTGCGACATAGTGATCACAAGTCAGGAAGGGTGATGGCAATTGTTGCTGGGCTGTGACAATTTAATGCCTCCGACAAAAAATTGTATGTTTTCAGTTCAAATTTTAACATGTTGTGTTAAATCTGTGATAGTAAAGATATTAATGACTCCGGTATTGAGTTGCGATGTCTTGGGCTTTTCAAAATTAGCTTAGATGGCAATGGTAATGGTTAATAGGTTGCTATCACAATACTAACTGTCAAACAAGCATAAACATATCACCGTAAATAATTGCTTCATACATTATCATGAATTATAATATTTTTGCAGCATCATTTCAATGCAAATTGTATTTTACGTCAATCATTCTCAGACAAAACATAAATTTGTGTACAGTTCTTATACGACAATTATTGAATCCAAAGCAACTTTGAAATATATATGTTATGTTTTAGGTGACATTTCATAAACTCCAGGACTGGAAGGGTCAAAGGGATTAGCGCCCTAATTAGTGACAATGCCGTTATGTTAAATGCCGTTATGTAAAATCGGTAGACGGGGGGGGGGGGGGTGCGAGGGCGGGGGCTGGTGACAATTACCATAGACCTCTAACAATTCTCTGCAATTACTACAATAAGGTACCAGATTGATGAATCACATGTGAGAAAAAAACGGCTTAAGCAATGGTGTGTTTTCATTTCATTGCAATTAGCGACAGCACATGCACAATTTGTAGTGAAGGGATTGACCATTGACACCCCACAGCTAAGTTGCTGTCAAACGGTCTATTAACATGATCATAGAAGCGTTTCAATTTCAGTTTCTCACTGCTCCTACCGACAAACCAGTTAAAAATTAAAACGGACATAAAGTGACAAGGATAAAAAGTTGATTCACCTTAGCTGCTAAAGGCCTACCTTTCGAAGTGACACATTAGAATCAAATAGTTTGCTCAAGGAAAATTAGCTCCACATATAGTTGAAATCTAATTTTGAATCCACAAGCATAGCTAAAATTTGTTACTTTCGTCATCCAGAATTTACCATTGTCATCTTCATCCTATAGAAGCCGCGAATTGCTGTCGCAATTCTCGACTTGTAGTGGATGAAGATGATTTGAAGTGAGTGAAATATTAAAGAAAATTACCATGTATTGGCAAACCAGTTTCATGGAAATTTTTATAAAAAAAACCTTAGTCGTAGGAAAATTAGGTCTGTTTTTAGAAATGTAAAATGATGCTTTAATGCATTGTGAGGGCTTAATGGGTTAATAAAATATTAAAAGCTCGTATCAATTCATAAACATATCAGTGCATTAAACACAAATAATTATCAAGTGTTTTTGGTTACATTTATCCTGTTTGTGATACTTAGTGACCCAATAACTGAATAAATAGGTAACATTATGCGCTCCGAACAGGCTCTTATGTATAACCTACATTCATTATCCTCCGGAATTACCTTTGGTACGAGTTGACATCTAATGATGGTACGAGTTGACATCTATTAATGGTAAGATTTTACATGGGTACGAGTTGACATCTGTTGTGTGATAAGAGATGTCAACTCGTACCATTATCTGATACCCAACAACCTGCCTTGTTGGGTACGAGTTGACATCACTTGTGGTACGAGTTGACATCCCTTGTGGTACGAGTTGACATCTATTGGCGGTACGAGCTGACTGTTACCCCTCCCAGCCAAAGCTGTTTTTTGGTCTAACCCTACATCGGCTGTTAAAGTTGTTTTTTTGATGGATTATAACTCATCAGGTGTTCTATGAAGCATATCCGCCGGATATCAAGAGAATATTCTTGAGCGTTTTGAGAAAAATAACAAAATTCAAGGTCAAAGCTCAAATTTCAAGGTCAAATATATATTTTTTTAAATAGAGCTACAAACAAGTGAAATACCTCTATTTCATCTAATTTTGACTGAAAAAGTCATTTTTTGTATTATTGATTCAAGGTTAAATTGTTGAAAATGTCATTTTAAACAAACATAATTAGGAACAAATATAATATCTCTTTCCTGTGTGACTTTGACTACATAATTTATTTCTAATAATGTTTTGCTGATTCAAGGTCATCTTCAAGGTCAAAAGGTCAATACTAAGGTCAAAGCTGTGAAATGTTTATTTTTAACAAATGCATATAGCAGCAAGTGTACTACCTCTTTTTGATGTGTTTTTGACTGAAGAATTGAGTTGTGGTACTATTTTGGTGATTAAGAGTCACCCTCAAGGTCAAAACGTAAATGTTAAGGTCAATCAAGCGAAAATATGATTTTCAAGGTCAAATATGATACTTCTAAATAATTTACCTAGGAACAAGTGTAATACCTCTTCTTCATGTACTTTTGACTAGAAAATCCATTTCTAATATTATTTTCATGATTCCATGTCATCTTCAAGGTGAAAACGTCAATTTTAAGGTCAAATGAACCCAAATTTAATTCTAATAAATACAAGTAAGAACCATTTTTTAGTGTAATTTTGACTACAGTAGACATGCTAAGAGCCAAAAAATGGGCAAAGCCTCACTTTTAGGGCAAGCATGACACTTGGCATCGATGTTCCATAGATCCATTAGAAAAAAATTATCCAAAGAGACAATTCATATCTATTTCTAAAGAGCCAAAAATCCGCCAAGTTCCAAGATGGCCAATGTCACACGTTCTGTTCAAAAGAAGAGAAACATTGCCTACAATAGGGTTTTCAGGTATGTCCGACTTAATGGTATGACCAGTAAACTTAAACATGACCAAAAGGTGTATAAGATGGAACAATAAATTGATATCATTTTGCGACAGCAGTGAAGCAGATTCATGATGTTGGTGTCCATCATAGGGCTTTTGGGTAGGCCTACGCCACCAGAAAATAATATTAGAGATGATAGAGATCGCCAAATCCAAGATGGCGGCTATAAGGCAAACAAAAGTGCAACCTCAGTGCTGCAAAATGCAATGAGCAGGTCGTAAACCTATCCACTATAACGGGTGTTACCATTTTTTCAGCTCATCTTGGTGTGAGGAATCCGGTTTTGATATAAAGTTGTTTTGTGTATCAGAATAATGTACATGTATGTACAACTTTCTGTGGCGTTTGAATTGCCCATAACTTATCTCATAAATATCAATTCAGCCGAGGTATTAGTAAGTAATATTTACAGTAATAAAGTACATAGAAACTAACAACAAGAATAAAATAAACTATAGTACATTCTGAATGTAACACAACATTTTCCCCAATAAACAAATGTGTAGATGCAGATTATGGTATTTTAATGTGGCCTGCAGTGCAGCGGCTTGTCATAAGCCTTGTATTCTTAAAAATTGCATACATGTATATGTAAGTTTCAGATACACAATGAGGATCGGACTGTGAAGATCTTTCTTCTAGTACTTTGGCGGGAGGCTTGGTTTCATCGGTGGTTTGACATGATATGTCAAATCTTGGCACGGTAGTTCCTATGGTATGCTTGCTGTGCTTTTGCTTAAGTTCATTTCTGAATTCTAGGTTTGGATTCATGTGCGGATATTATGTCATGATAAAGCACTTGCATGGTAATATGACCGGATTCTGTACCTGAGATAGAGGATCGATCAATAAAATCTCCATTATCCATAGCTCCACACGTGTATGCATTCTAAAAGAATATGCTTGGGACAGGGACTCCATCTCTATCTCACTTATTGTATATGCGACAAGACTTTTCCTATACCTTCTTACATCATTGTAACGGCATATTGCATATATTTGTTGCTGTTTACATTTCACGACTAGGGTTCTTTCCATACTGATATTGTCTAAATGAAGCAGTCAAAGTGGTTCAAATACTCCCGTACAATAGTTGATTGTATGCTATTTGGAAAAAGCAATGCAGTTGGTTGTGCTATTTATGGGTAGCCCATTCAAAGTATCCTGTATTTTCATCTGTAGAATTATCAGTGTTACTGTTTTCATTCATATCATTATCTGTGCAAATATCTACAGCATTTCATTTTTTTCGCTACCAAATAAAGTAGCGATCGAGAAGGCGAGTAGGCCTACTTCATCTGAAATCATCCTTAATTTAAGGAGACCGTCAGTCCATGAGAAATCTGGCAACAACCATAAACATTGTCTAGTTTGTTCATGACCCAATAAACATGAATGAGCGTGGATTTAGGCCATCTGTGTACACATATATGCTGAACTGAGCCAGGAGAGTGAGGATGGTGTGATGAATGAGGTGACACTGCCCTCCAGACACCGGATTCGAAATTCGAGCCCTGGTAGTCTGAGGCCTCTCAGTCACAGAGGCTCCCCACAATATTAAATCTTTATAAGTGAGCGAGGAAGTGACAATTTGTTTTTTTGAAACTTGAATGCCAGCGGGGGGACGAACCCGCGATTTCCGATTTTCCAAGGAATATACTTTCCAAGCAGGCACCTTTAACCACTGCACCTGGGCCTCCCGCCCTGTGCATGACCCATAGATAGCTGTCTTTCTATAGCCATCATCGTGGACATCATGACGAATTTATAGCCATAGCTGTCTCTCTATAGCCATCAGTCATAGCGTCTGAAATATTTTATGACAACGCCACAATATTTGAAGCAACTAAAAACTCTATAGTAGACACCACAATCATCGATGTATCTCAGCTCAAAGTTCTGTAGGCCTACATTTATTGCCCTTCCATGGCCCTCTAGCAGCCATGTTGTTACCATGATGACTGGCGTCTGTTTTTTTCGGTATGTAAAAAAGTGTCGGGAATTATTTCTAAAAATGGCACTAGATCAGGCGTAAACCCTATGCTAGACATACAAATCATGAACTTGATTATATTCTATAGCAAATTATGTCAGATTAACGTTTAACCTTGAACACATGGCGGCTATATTGGCTTTTTGACCCAGAATGCAATCTTTAACGTACTTCCTGACCACACCATTAAGCCGGGAATACCATAAACATCATGCTGGATACAAAAATCACTGCTCTGTAATATATCTATTCTGTCAAAAATGATGTCTATTTATTGATCGACCCTTAACAAATAGCAGCCATCTTGGATTGTTTACTCACAATTCAATGTCTAAAATATTTTCTGACAACACCATTATGTACAGCATACCTGAAAACCCCATGATAGACACCAAAAACACGAACTGCCTCTATTATGTCGAAAATGATATGAATTTATTGCTTGACCTTGAACAAATGGCGGCCATCTTGGATGTTTTAATCATAATGCAATGTCAAAAGTATTTTCTGACAACACCACTATGTACGGCATACCTAAAAACCTCATGATAGACACCGAAAACACGAATCTGCCTCTATTATGTTGAAAATTATATGAATTATTGCTTGACCTTGAACAATTGGTGGTCATCTTGGATTTTTTACCCACAATGCAATGTCTAAAAGATTTTCCGACAACACCGCTGTGTCGGACATACCTTAAAGCCTTTATAACAGACATCAAAAATATGAACCTGCCTCTGTTGTGTTAAAAATGATATCAATTTATTGTTTGACCTTGGCCAAATGGCGGCCATCTTGGATTTTACCCACAATGCAATGTCCAGTTATTTCTGACCCCACCACTAGATCTGGCATACCTGAAAACCCTATAGTGGACACCAAAATCAAGAAGTTGCTCCTATTCTGTCGAAAATGGTGTCAATTTAAAGTTTGACCTTCACCAAATGGCGGCCATTTTGAATGTGTTCAATTTTCTCAGATCGCTCAAGGATATCCTCTTGATATCCGGCAGATATGCATTATTGATCCCATGAGGGTGTGAATTCCATCGAAAAAAAACTTTAACAGCCGGTGCAGGGTATAGCTTGATGGCTGCCTGACTAATGTGGATGGCACGGTAGATGCTTAAACTAAAGAATGACGAGACTGTGATTGTCTTTTTCATGTCATAATAAAATTAGCAGGAACATGGGTATCTCATCTATGGCCGTCGGTAGCTGTACTATCGTGCCTTGTGTACGTGACCTTGGTGTGCAGCTCGACCAACACTTGAATATGGACAGGAGATTGATGTATGTAAAGCCTATAACTACCCACTACTGAGGCTGTGCTGTATACGTCGCTACCTCACCACAGATTCTACCAAAAACGCAGTTCATGTCCTCTCCCACATTTTACACAGCTCAAGTATTCCCGTCCATATTAGTATAGCTGGGACAAGAGACCGCTTTTTGAGAATTACTCTTTTGATATATATACAACAAACAATATCCCAATTGTGCTGCGTGGTCATAACAGTAACGCCATGTATAGGCATACATGTATTATAACCAGCCAAGTATCAGTATTACTATTTTGAAGACACCAAAAACACCGCCGCCGCCTACTAATTTTGGACAAGGTAAAAACGAGCCCACTGTGTTAAAACTGTGAACAAATAATAATTTTACGGGGCCTTAAATCAGATGCATCGCTGCGTACAACGTTGTCATAAAAATAGGCCTATTCTGTGAAACTCAATAGCCTTCATCTCCATTGTTGTCACCGAGCTAGCTAATACAATTAAGAATGGGAGAGGGGTCTATACCTTTGTTTTCACCGAGTTCCTGTTCAGAACGGTTTCCGGTGACGTCACTGCATGCGTTTCACAGAATAAAATCAGCAATACAATAATACTTTTTCAGGCACGTACTCGCGACGATCTAGACTTGTTTAATTTAATATGTGTGATTATTTGAATGCACAGTTGCGTTATGATGCAGTCACGTGACATATAAACTGATCTTATGTATGGAACACTTGAATCAAATCCACATTCCAATCTTATTAGAGTTGCTAAAATATACACAATTCTGTGAAACTCAATGACCTTGACCCCCTTTGTTTTCACCGAGCTGGCTAATACAATGAAGTATGGGGGAGGGGGTCTTATGGACCCCTGTTTTCACCAAGTGACGTCACTGCGTTTCACAGGATGAAGTATGGGGGAGGGGGTGTTATACATGTATAACCTTGTTTTCACCGAGTGACGTCACTGCGTTTCTTAGAATAGTAACATGTTCTGACATAGTGAATCTTTGTATGAAAGTTTTGTGATTGAAATATATTAGCCTTTGAAAATACCATCTATGAACATTGTTTTGAGTTGCTATCGTAACAGTAAAAATCTTGTTATTTTTGTGACTTGAATAGTTTGTAAACTTGTTATCACTGTCAAGTACAAGCTACATTCATGTTATCAAGAATACAAGTTTGTATTCTTGATGTACGTGAATAAATAGTGCCGCCTCGTTGAGACACCACACACATTGTATATTATTATGTTCATAAATGTATGATGTGAATAGAGTGAAGATTACTTTACGTCGCTTTCTGCACAATCATGGCAATATCGCGACAAAAGCAAGCCCGAAGCCGGGACTATACCCTACTTGTATCTCTTATATATCATATCATATTAAAGGGACCCCTTGGGATGGGACATTTTCAATTTTGTCAATTTAAAAAAATTAATTTATATAAAGCTATGTAGCCAAATAATCTTAACTAAAAATACAAAAAGTCAAAAAACAATTTAAAAGCACCGAAAAAGAGTGAAATAGTTATATTTCCAGGTCGTATATTGCCATGTAAACAAAACAAGTCAGCAATATACAGCACTTTACGCCACATAATTCCCACGTCATGGACGTTTAGATCAAAGAAATTGCCGCTAATTGGTGTCTTATAGTCAGGACATGGGGGATACACCTGCAACACTGATTGTCTGCCCAACGCTGGGACGACGGCATCAACATGTGGTCCAATGATGTAGGAACATTCAACCATCCTTCAGCAAGTGCTTTGGTATCAACAAGTTTGTTTGGGTTTTAAGCGGATTCATAGAAATCTTGATAAAAAAATGTTTCTAAAAATCTAGAAACTCTGAACAAAATAAAATCATGATCTGGGGAATACACTGCTTCATTACAAAACTAAAGACGAAAATTGATGTCATCCCAAGGAGCTGCTTTAAATAAAGCATACCGTATCGTGTAACATTGAAGACACTACGTTGCAGAGCTTATATTTACATACACTGGGTTATCAGTGAGAGTCACAGTCACCACTGGTGACTCGAGTGAAATTTACATAATGGTTGATCTAACGTTCCTATTTTTTTCTACTTTTAGTCGTATTTATAAATACTGTTCTTACTTGTTAACGGGTAGTCCTGTGCATTCCTACTTTCCCCACTTTGTTATTGAGATAATGCTAATAAGAGCCGTAATAAACCGTCTGCGCCCCACTAAAGCCTGCCCCGGGGCAGGCGTGAGATTTAGGGCGTAGCAAGCGATTGGTGCAAGCGACGTCCCTCTCTAACTACAGACGTCACAAATCCAGGGCCCATTTTCCGTGACCGTGACTTACGTCTCATTGATGCAGCAGGCCCCTGCAGCGCATCTTGCACCTGTGGGTCGTACAAGGTGGAGTGGCAGTTTTAGTGCCTTAATTTTGTGAAATTTGGGTTGCACCATGTTATTAGATCCTGTTAAATTTACAATTATGTGCCATGTAATGCATTCTGATAGGAAATGCTATCTGCTCCTAGAAATTCAAATAAGTTTAACAACATATGTATACATGTCAAGAAAAAGTGGCACTATCTTCCTGATAAAAAAGATATATCATTTTTTGCTGCACATCCCTCGAAGTAATTGTTTACCTTGTCTAGCTGTTGCATTTTAGGAAGCATTTTGCACACTTTTTCAAACTTCATTGCTTTAGCAAATATATTTCTCATTGATTCTTGATTCATCTGTAAATTAATTTGAGACATAAACATCTATGTCTATATCTAATTAAATGCCTTAGTGAGATAGATAAAAACAACGATTAATGTTTCTAAGGTTGACGTCTGGTAGTTTTCTATAATTAACCGGCTTATTGGTATCACCATTTTAGCATTATTATGTGTGTTATAATTCCAGTTGAAGCCATACCATTAGTGTTCTTGTTGCGAACCAGACCTAATCGTGTGTCATTTGTATTCAATGTTAATGACCTATTTTGTTCACGAATGTATGTTTTGTCCATTAAGGATAAACATGTTGTGAATGATAAAAAAGCAATTGCTAATATGTTTACCAACTTACAAATGTAGGTAGGGCCTATCAAACTGGCAAATTATATTATTGTTCCTCCAGAACATAATTTCAAAGACTATTTACATGACGAACCTGGTGTATCTCTAACTTGAAATCTGTTTTTAATACAAGTACGGGCTCAGAAAAACTCATTCAACAGAATATGCGGTTTTGAACACCCGTATGCATGTTTTATTTATCTTAATTAGATCATGCAATTATAATTCATAAACTAAATCACTATGGGATAGCAGAGTCGCATTTAACTTTACTTCAAAATTATTTAACTAATGGGAAACATATTTGCAATTTAACTAAGTAGACTTGGAACTAATGATAATTCGTACGAGTGTACTTCAAAGTTATCTATTATGCCCACTTTTATTTTTAATTAGTGTTAACGACATGGCAAATCCTTAAATTTAATTAATTGTATAAATTTTCTGACGATACGTCACTTGCAAGTAAAACATAAACTTTAAATACGAATGCAATTAATAACTAACTAGATAAACTGCTTCCTGCTAAAACAAACTTTAAATATTGGAGATCTACAGGAATGTTTTCAAGCCTAAAACCTATTTACCATCCGACATAGTTTTGGGTTATGGACAACTCGTACCACGGACATCTCGTAAGCAGACAACTCGTACCATGTCTGATTGTATAACTCGTACCACATGTAGAAGCAATCATTAAGTCCAAGCCCTGTCATATCTAACGAATCGTACTTAACCAGAATAATTACTGATGTGCTGCAAATATGTTATATTATTTGTATTTAAATTAAATTATTGATTACTAAGTTATAATTTCGTTATAAGGTAGCGTGATTAAATGACACGTATGGTGCCTTTGAGTATAGTACCTTATAGGCCTAGTTCAATCAAATTTACCCTGATATAGGCCGACACTTTTTTTTCTGCGCCCCACTAAAGCCTGCCCCGGGGCAGGCGTGAGATTTAGGGCGTAGCAAGCGATTGGTGCAAGCGACGTCCCTCTCTAACTACAGACGTCACAAATCCAGGGCCCATTTTCCGTGACCGTGACTTACGTCTCATTGATGCAGCAGGCCCCTGCAGCGCATCTTGCACCTGTGGGTCGTACAAGGTGGAGCGGCGGTTTTAGTGCCTTGATTTTGTGAAATTTGGGTTGCACCATGTTATTAGATCCTGTTAAATTTACAATTATGTGCCATGTAATGCATTCTGATAGGAAATGCTATCTGCTCCTAGAAATTCAAATAAGTTCAACAACATATGTATGCATGTCAAGAAAAAGTGGCACTATCTTCCTGATAAAAAAGATATATCATTTTTGCTGCACATCCCTCGAAGTAATTTTTTTACCTTGTCTAGCTGTTGCATTTTAGGAAGCATTTTGCACACTTTTTCAAACTTCATTGCTTTAGCAAATATATTTCTCATTGATTCTTGATTCATCTGTAAATTAATTTGAGACATAAACATCTATGTCTATATCTAATTAAATGCCTTAGTGAGATAGAAAAAAAAACGATTAATGTTTCTAAGGTTGACGTCTGGTAGTTTTCTATAATTAACCGGCTTATTGGTATCACCATTTTAGCATTATTATGTGTGTTATAATTCTAGTTGAAGCCATACCATTAGTGTTCTTGTTGCGAACCAGACCTAATCGTGTGTCATTTGTATTCAATGTTAATGACCTATTTTGTTCACGAATGTATGTTT
This sequence comes from Flabesymbios commensalis, assembly GCA_964017125.1. Classification (NCBI taxonomy): domain Eukaryota; kingdom Metazoa; phylum Annelida; class Polychaeta; order Terebellida; family Flabelligeridae; genus Flabesymbios; species Flabesymbios commensalis. The sequence goes on from OZ024902.1 coordinate 71,971,509, forward strand.
TGTCCATTAAGGATGAACATGTTGTGAATGATAAAAAAGCAATTGCTAATATGTTTACCAACTTTTTTACAAATGTAGGTGGGGCCTATCAAACTGGCAAATTATATTATTGTTCCTCCAGAACATAATTTCAAAGACTATTTACATGACGAACCTGGTGTATCTCTAACTTGAAATCTGTTTTTAATACAAGTACGGGCTCAGAAAAACTCATTCAACAGAATATGCGGTTTTGAACACCCGTATGCATGTTTTATTTATCTTAATTAGATCATGCAATTATAATTCATAAATTAAATCACTATGGGATAGCAGAGTCGCATTTAACTTTACTTCAAAATTATTTAACTAATGGGAAACATATGTGCAATTTAACTAAGTAGACTTGGAACTAATGAGTATTCGTACGAGTGTACTTCAAAGTTATCTATTATGTCCACTTTTATTTTTAATTAATGTTAACGACATGGCAAATGCTTAAATTTAATTAATTGTATAAATTTTCTGACGATACGTCACTTGCAAGTAAAACATAAACTTTAAATACGAATGCAATTAATAACTAACTAGATAAACTGCTTCCTGCTAAAACAAACTTTAAATATTGGAGATCTACAGGAATGTTTTTAAGCCTAAAACCTATTTACCATCCGACATAGTTTTGGGTTATGGACAACTCGTACCACGGACATCCGAAATCTAATTAACAGGAAATCCACTTGAAACAAGTCCAGGGTGATGAACTACACACAGTTAGAATAGAGAGATAGCAAGCAGTGCATAACTTTCAGTTTTTTATCCTGTTTGATGGGCGTTTATAAACGGCCGGGTCATGTTGATGACACTAAGTCACGCAGGTGACAAAAATGTGTCATGGGGATGACCTAAAGTCATGTAGTGAATGTACTGCCTTTTGTATGTCACAAAAACATATTTTATGAATTTTAAGTTATTTTATATATGGATTGGAGACCACTTATTGCAAAATGAAACATTGTCATGATGATATATCCCCTAAATGAGATCCAAAACGCATCATAAAAACAAATTTATACTTGAATAAAATGAAATCCAAATAAACCTGTAACTGACAAAAAAATCTTGACTGGTATAAACAAAGACTAGCACAGATAATGTTACAGTAGTACTGCATAAAAGTTCCTCTAGCATAGTGCTTGATAAGAAATAGTTTAAAAGGTCACTTTGTACATAGTTCGTCTAGAAGTACTCTTTTCAGCCTGTGGAACAGGTGGTGGGACTTCTTGAACCACTACACTAAGAGGTTCACACGACTCATCATCTGCAGCAGGCCAGTAATACAAACCACGACTGCAAGCTTCAAGCACACATCTCCACTGTCATTGGGACCTTCCGTGATCTGAAATTAAAAAATATAAGAAAAACAAGGCAGTACATAAACTACCTACTGAAATTACAACATTGCCGAATAGTAAAATGGCTTTAATCGTTCTTAGAAAATTAATTGTTTTTGCTAGATTCTCCATATACTCCAATTTAACTCGACTCTAAACGGAAAAATAATATTATGTGATAATTGTTGATTTTAAAAAAACATTTGCACTAAATAAAATTAGATTTAAAACATATAAATGTCTTAGCACTACAAGCAGGCAAAATAATTTTAGCATACAACATAACTTTCATTTTTTATATTTACCTCAGCAACATATCTTTTCTTTTTCTCACCAAGCTCGACCAATACAAAAAGACCTTCTTTCCACATATGAAACTGGTCACCAGCAGGTAATACAGGTTGCAGGTCATCAGCGGGTAAAACAGGTTGCAGGTCATCAGCGGGTAGTACAGGTTGCAGGTCATCAGCGGGTAATACAGGTTGCAGGTCATCAGCCGGTAATACAGGTTGCAGGTCATTAGCGGGTAATACAGGTTGCAGGTCATCAGCGGGTGATACAGGTTGCAGGTCATCAGCGGGTAGTACAGGTTGCAGGTCATCAGCGGGTAATACAGGTTGCAGGTCATCAGCGGGTGATACAGGTTGCATGTCAGCAGCAGGTGATACAGGTTGCATGTCAGCAGCAGATAGGTCAAGCTGCTGAAGATTAGCGTCGTTGGCTACATATGCTTGCGAAAATCTAACTTCAGTTGCAAACATGGGGATGACTGCAAAACCAAGACAAGTCTCTGACACTGAGTACTCCAGGCTGCACCGTTTGCAACTGATGCAATTTCATGGTTCCAGAGATAGGGACAATATATGCTGCTAAAAATATGGAAACAGTCACTTATGAACAGCATCACGCTCAGTGTAAGCAATCTGAAACAACAATGGTAGAACACACTTTGTGAAAAATTATTGAAAAATGGTTCCCATATTGACATTTATCAAAGATAAATAAAAATGTGAAAATTTTGAATACTAGGAAATATTGTTTTATTTATAAAATATTTTGTTATATATTCTTTATAAATATCAATATATAGTGTCGTTTTTTTATTCCTATTCATGTAAAATTTACCTATAACGGTTTAAATTTCATTTGTATTCGAGCTATTGAACATGTTGAACATCAAAAAGTTCATTATTAGCATCTATGACTGACAAGTCTGGGAAATAATATAGAAATATAGCGTAGAAACCTGAAAATTACATACAAGTTTACTTTTTTTCTAGGGTAGATAAAAAAAACAATATTAATGGCTAAATTGTCTTTAGAAGAACACCAACATATCTTAGAATTTTAAAGTGTATGGTAAAAGAGACACTACAAAAAAAAACTAAATAGACCCTCTGCAAGATTTATACACATAGTCTAACTCTAATGTTACATATTTTTTAGTTTATAATTTGTTATTTTAACACTTTTCATACACTTTGAATCGCTATGGTGCTTTACGTCCCCAGTTTATTATTATCCTGAATACACTACTATTGTTAAAATTACATTAGGACGAGATTATATATATAGCAGCTCCGCTCTGTACATTCACCCTACCACTCAAAGGGTGCGCTGGGCAGTACTGTTTATACAGATAGCACAGTTTATTTTGCTTGAGTTTGTGTCTTATTTAGGGACAAGAGGGGTAATATTTGTGGGAAATGGTTCACATTTCTGCAGTCCTTATGAACATGTGCAATATAACTTTTCAGGTCCTTAGGTTAAGTACTTTTGTCTTTAACAAGTGTTCAGAAAAAATATATTCACGATTATTTGTGGTTAAGTGCTTAAAGGGTTCTGGTTAAAATAATGTTGGTCCATCGTCGCAGACGGTGGCTCAGCATTATATCAGCAATGGGCCAATGCATCGCTTATCTGGTGTTTCTGGCGTCGGGATGTTCAAGCGTCACCAGCATAATGCAGCAGGCAGAATACACGGCTAAATCACCCAATGCTGTTTATTGATGGGCCAGCGTCAAAGACGGTGGGTCAACATTGGAACAGCATTGGTTGAATTCCACGAGTTTGTGTATATGTATACAACAGACTCGATGATAGATTAGTGTTGGGCCAGCGTCGTAGATGATTGACCGGCATTGAACCACCAATGGGCTGAAACGCTGGCCCATCATTGAACCGGAATTGGGTGGGTAGGCTTACCTCCTCTGTACCAGGTACATCGTAGGCAAGTATTGAATGAATGTTGGCCAGCATCGGCGATGGTGGTAGAACGAATACACGTCGAAGATATATTTGAACTCCTTGGTTCTTTCTTTAATTATATCCTGGATATTTAGGATTCTGCCCCATGAAGAAGACCAATGCACTTATTTTTTGTCCATAGCACTCAAACAGACTAAAACCGGGCCTCGGAGTTAGGGAACTCCTTTTCCAGTCTTATAATAATATTGTATCAACTGAAAAATTACTTATTTTTTTGTATCTGCTCAATATTTATTGAAACACGTGATCAGTGCCTTATATTATAAATATAATGTGTCTCATACGGGTACAAAACAAAAATAAATAGGTTTGTGAAATAGTTTAAGAAAAATATTAAATACCACAATCATGTTTTATCAGGCAGGATATGTATTGTGGGAGCTGATTATTTCTGAATTAATAGTCTTATAATAATATTGTATCACTGAAAAATATCTTACTTTTTTGTATCTTCTCAATATTTATTGAAACACGTGATCAGTGCCTTATATTATAAATATAATGTGTCTCCTACGGGTACAAAACAAAAATAAATTGGTTTGTGAAATAGTTTGCGAAAAATATTAAATACCATAAACATGTTGTATCAGGCAGGATATTTATTGTGGGAGCTAATTATTTCTGATATTTTCCCGATATTCGTGGATAAATTATACAAAATTACAATTGAATCTGATGATTAAGCTATAAAACCACACGACAGAATCAATGGAGCGAAGAAGAGTGAAGTGAAGATTGAGCCGAGACGAGTGAAAACGCCACAGATCCCGCCTATTTTGTGCAAATTCAACACATTTAACATCAGTGACCAGCAATTGAATACCCGCACGGAACTTTTACATATTTCAAGAGTATAATGACGGATTTTCACGATTTTAGGACGATCTAATCAGCCATATCAGGTAAAACAGTTTGTAATTATGGCAGCACGCTCAGCATATTTTGAAGCTTTTACAAACCATTTACAAACCATTATTTTTCATCTTGACACTCTAAAAAATTATCATAGCTGGAATCAGTCTTGTTGCTTAAAAACGCGGTTTCATGGGACATACCTTGTCTGTCTTTGTGATCGTCCTCGGAAGAGTGAAAATTAAGCCGCGGAAGAGTGCAATTTGGATAACTGTATAGCTTGCTTTCTCAGATGATCCCATTTGAAGACTACTATTTAATATTTAGTATTTTCCTAAATCGTAATCGAATGTCTGTTACTGTTACATACAAAATTGTTTGACCTGTTCATTCTTCGCTAAAAATAACGAAAATAAGCCCCGCCCTATTTATATATTATAATAATCACGTCAAACGCGTGGTGCCTGATTTCAGATGATTTTTCAGTCAATTCTTAACCAATTTGAATGAAATGTTATCATCACTACTACCTTAAAAAAGTCATTGAAAAATAGTGATATTATAAGTAGTATCAAGTGGCGTAATAACTTAAACACGGTTGGTCGCAGCCGCCACTGCGGACTCCATCAGATCTGTCATTTAATGTGGCAAATTAAGTTAAGCATTGTCGTGAGTTTGGATATCACAAATCTTGAACCGTTCAATGTCACGGGATTACTATGTAGGTACGAAATATTAACAAATCCCCCAAAAACTGGAAATATGTTTGTGAGTAAGCTGTATGAAAATAAACATTAAAAAGTAATAAAAAAAGCCATGATGTTCAGTCAAGAATAATAGGTTATAACTGTAACATTACAACCTGACTTGAATTATTTATGAAATACACCTGTAACATATCTTATAAAGTATAATATGTTGCCACAAGAAAACCGCGAAAATGCAGAAACTGCAAGATATAGCTTCAGAAACAAAAAAAAAGGAAAAATCATGTTTAGTCCATAACAAAATGTGTTAATAAAATTGTGGCACAAAAAAAACTGATAAAAAACTGATAAAAAACTGGAGTATCTCGGTAAAAAACGACGTTATCGACCAATATACATGTGACTAAAATACCTACAATTTCGGGTAGCGAGCTGACATGTACAGTAACCGGTGCGACAAAGACAGATGTAAAAAGTGGCCAAACAACTAACAAAATAGAAATGCTTCCTAGAACTTTGATTGCTGCTCAAATTAATTGCTGAGGATAATTGCTATAAGAATATAGCATTCTGTCTCATGCTCGTTGGTTCTCCAACCAAACCACAACACAAATGTATACTACTGGGACTATACATTATAATTTTGGAAAGCGGAGTTATTGTTATTGAAAGAAAATAATATTGCATTTATGTCGTGAAGGATAAAATTGGTCCAGATCGTAGGTGGTGAATGCAAAGGGGTGGATATAGTCCAATTGATGCACAAATAAATTTTAACGTACCATCTTGATCAGTACTAAAGTCATATAATGATCATTTTCCCAAAACAAATAGATCCTGCAATCACTGGGAGCACAATTGACTTGATGCCGCGTCTCATGCGGACAAATACTTCGTAATATGTGTTGTTGGCAAGAAATTAGCAGAATCAGCACTAATACCAATAAATAGTATGTTGCATGAAATAATGTAGGAATTAATTTAGCGAAACAATGTCCAGGGAAAAATTGTTCAGTATCTCATAAAAATGCTACGCAATTCTGCCTATTTGCTAATCAAATTTGTAATTGATTATAGTCAGGGCCCATTTTTCAAAAAGAGGCATTCTTAAAGTTTGTAAGGCATTTCTTAATAGAATTTGTCATGCAGTTGTTTTCACACAATTCAGATATGCTGATTCCAAATCTGCCCCATGCCAAGCTCTATTTTTAGTTTTTCCCTTTCAAAATTGCAAAACAAAATGGCCGCCAAAATAACAGATAAAGTCTCAATTATCATGATTATACATCATGTCTGGGTGCACAGCAGACACACAAACTTGACTTTCGTGTTCAAAATAACATTTTTATTTTGAGGAATTTCATCTTCTAAGACCCGGTCAACTATCACGCAAAAAATCCAAGATGGCCGCCAATAATACAGAAAGTACCATAACGTTTTTCTAAAAGTCATAGAAAGTTGTTTTTGGTGATTAAATATAGGTTTTTAATACCAATAAATCTAGTACAATACAGTTATAACCTCTAACTTTTATATTACATGTAGTTTATGAGGAAAATCCAACATGGCCGCCAATTATACAGCAAGTACTATAACCGTTTTTCTAAATGTCGTAGGAAGTTATTTTTGGCGCTTATATAGTTTTCTGATTGAAAAAAAATACACAGCATCAAAAAACTCAACTCCCATGTTACATGTAGTTACAGGGAATGCAAAAAATATGATTATTTAAAAACAACACATTAACTATGAGGAAATCTCACAAGAGTAGCATGTGTTACTTTCATCACTGTAGCTACAGAGGCTTGCTGTGTATATCTCAGATTTGCATGAATGCCATCATCTTGCATAATGGTAATGCTAGAATCCTCACCCTCATCAATATATTCATCATATATTTGTGCAACTTCGGAGTTGATGTAGCGGCTCCTTGATAGGACGTCATTGGCTACTTTCTCGTTGTTCTAATTCACACTTAATCAAACTAAATGTGATAGCCCTTCAGGTTGAGCAGGAAGCTTTTACACGAGAACTAGTTGCATTTGTCCATTAAATGAAGCTCCAACCACAATCTCATAGATGTATATAATATTGTTATCTGGCCAGATATGTATTTATTGCTAAACGGTCCTAAACTACAACGGAAACAATATCCACTTCTTTTTGTGGCAGGGGTTTTGTCGAAGAGGATAGCCTACATTGAAATACTTCAATTGGCTTAAGTTCCAGTTCTGGGTGTTTATGAATTACTTTAAATGTCTTTCTTTTAGAATTGATGTGCTGGTGTTGTGTAAGCCATTGAGACGGTTGAGTGGTACGATAATTATCACCAGTTCTAGGTTTACACAGCTAGGCATTGCTATGATGAGAACGTTTCGAAAGCAAAATGAGCAAGTTTACATCAGTTCCTACGACTACCACATTTTCAGTATCTGACAGTTTGATTGCTGTAATAACATTCAACGTCCCATTATGTACCTCAGTATTTTTCACACTTAAATACCAGTGTTCATTGAATAGTTGAATGGCATTGTTTTTTACCAAAGTGGTGAATTTGCACATTGAACTGAAACTGTATTGCCCTCCTCCCTGATTCTGTACTTCATTTGTTATATATTCATCTGAGATACCATCGCAGTGTGCATGGAGATGTTTTTGATGTGGGATACATGTGTCTTGCATAGATTATTAGATGATCAATGTTTATACAAAAGAATTAATAGATAAGTCATAAATACTCTGTATGAATCATATCACGACCATATCTAGAAAGTTTCTGTATTTTATGTTAATCTTCATAAAAACATCCTGATCATGCTACGAACGGTATTATTGCCCCAATTACCACATATTCTGCATCATATCTTGTTGCAATAGTGTACCCAATAACCTTTTTGTGACTTGTTCATGACACTCTATAGCATTTAGTTGCCGATTAATAAACTATGTCTGGAGGGGACATATAGTTATTAGGGACCTAAATATTTTCACGTCCATCATATGATTTCATCACTTTATATATGGTAAGATTTATTGTCCTTAACATTGATACCTCCTCTTGTAAAATAGAGTGGTCGCTCCCGTAGCACTTCAAGACACAACTGAACCTGTTGGGTTATTGTATATTATGTGAGAGTGAGAGCTTATAATCTGATTAGAAGCATGTATGAGCAGAGCCTACTGATTCCACATACATTCTACCATATCACGACCATATCTAGAAAGTTTCTGTATTTTATGTTAATCTTCATAAAAAACATCCTGATCGTGCTACGAACGGTATTATTGCCCCAATCACCACATATTCTGCATCATATCTTGTTGCGATAGTGTACCCAATAATCTTTGGTGACTTGTTCATGACACTCCCTAGCATTTAGTTGCCAAGACTAAGTTAGTTACTAACATCTTCTGAAGATGGTGCATGTTCATACTATATTTATAAAAAAAATTCATCGTCAGTATTTTCAACATTACCCTAGCGTGTCCTCAACCATCAATCTTATATGCCCAAAACATATATAAGTCAACTTCTGCACCAAATTACAGATTTCCGATATCGTGTAACTGTATTTTATCATAGTTATTCATAGTGATATCATCTATCTCATTCAAGTTAGGGGAGTAGAAATATGTGTAGCCTACATTACGGTTTTGTGTGTATCTCTGAGCCGATGGTTGGGACTTTATTCGTTCAATTATGTCTGAAAACTGTGTTATCACCGCATTACCAGGCTTTTGTACGGTATATATTCTTATCAAAAATATAACAATTAAGATGATACTATTATCATGATTATGTAAATTGTCAATCCGATTGAGAAACATAATTTTTATGTGATGTGTACGTTTTAACCAGCTAGCACAGTATACCTAGTTACTACAATCATAAACTGTTAAATTTGAACGACTTCTTCGACGTCTCAATAGGAACGGAACATGTATGTGTGTCATTATTGGTATGGTTATGCAGACCACCTTGATGGATTAACTTCATGTTTTGCTTAACCCTAGTACAGGGCTTGGGCAGGAGGGTGCCACCCGTGGCCAACGCACATTTAAATTATTGTTTTCTTCCTTACGGTACTGTAAAAACACGATGCAGGTGGATATCACATAGGCCACATACTAATAGGCCTAGAACGGATATATGGTGAGCGACAGGTTATCTAGTACCGGACAGTGATCAACAATTATAAAATATTTTTTGTCAATAGTCTAAACATTTTTACAATATGCCGGATATTACGTTTGTTTCCCTCGACTTCTAAATGTGAAATAATGACTTTATTAAATAAATCTTTATTATTACACTGGCCTACGATGTGTCGTTTTCCTGGCGCAACATTTGTTCCCCCCCCCCCCCTCCCATAACTTTTGTGAAATATTGATAATAGATGTTATCACGGCCCCGAATTGGTTTTCGGGGTGTGAGAAACCTATATGGAGACACCAAAAACACATCTCTACGTTATTTTGAAGCAAAGTTATAGCACATTGCCTTGCAGTGGCGGCCATTTTGAATTCTGTCCTCTAGCGGTAAGCGCACAAGGTGAAATTCAGTGGACTTTAAGTATTTTGCTCAGGCGGGTTTTAATACACCGAAATGATGTTTTGTGTTATTGTAAGCCAAGCCGTGATGTAAAGTTGTGACATTTTCACTAATTTTGGCGGCCATTTTGTTTTTGGATTTTGAATAGGAAAAACACAAAATATGGCTTGGCATGGGGCAGATTTGGAATCAGCGTTTCCAAATTGTGTAAGAACAACTGCATGCCATATTCTACTAAAAAATGCCTTACTAAGTTAGAAATTTCGAAAATGGGCCCTGACTATTAGCAAAATAATTGTACATGAATGATAATGATGTCTAGCAAGCTACGACTTAGATGAGAAAATTGTTAATCAATAATTTTTAAACTAATTTTTCCCTGAATGTCACACATACAGATTGATATTTATTGTGAAGATGACTGCTCAATTAACTGACTACAATGATTACATTATATCAAAAACATATTATGTAGTAGTTCATTATACATGAATTCATTGCATATGGCAAAATAATAGATTGATATTATACAAAAAAAACAATTTCCATGATAGGCTTCCCAAATATGCTTTTAAAAATTAGGTAGTAAACCACTGCTAAAATAATCCATGATTTTTAAATCTTTTCTTTAAATAAAGATTGATGAAAATATTTTAAACATTAGGCCTACCATTCCAGACGTACTAGGATTATAATAATAGCATCTATAACAGGCATATATAAACCGACATAGTACGTGTTCAAGCACGTGTATGCATTATCTAGCTGATGGAGGGGGGGGGGGGCACTTTACATAAAACTGGGATGTGATGTGATGTGCACATCCACAAGAGTTCGCCAGATAAAAAATAGGTGACGTGGGCATATTTTTTGCTCTAGTATCGTGAAAAATTGTTATATTTATTATACGCCCATGCAGCTTGGACAATGAGTAGGTGAGCTTTAGTGAAACAGACCTATTAAACAGTACAATATAACCAGTTGATATGTGTGCCCTACTCACAGTAGAGCAGATATCTCACGTTTAGTGATATTTATTATGCAGTTCATTTCATCACAGAATAAGCATGATCAAGTAAAGCTCTGACGACTGATTCCAGCTATGGGACTTTTTTTAAGAGTGGCAAGATCAATGATAATGGTTTATAAAAATAGTTTGGTCTATGTCAATTTGACCGTACTTGATTGAGTAGACCTTTGGAAAGCCTCAACATATGCTGAGAGCGCTGCTATAACTACAAACTGTTTTGCTTAGTATGGCTAATTACATCGCCCTAAAATCGTGAAAATGAGTCACTATATTCTTTAAATATGTAAAAGTTCCGTCCGGGTATTCATTTGTTGTCACTGATGTTGGAATGTGTTGAATTTGCACAAAATCAGCGAGATCTGTCACGTTTTCACTCGTCTTGCTCAATCTTCACTTGTGACGGACGATTTCACTCTTCTTCGCTCCATTGATTATGCCGTGTGAAATCGGCACACGGAAGTCTAGAGGAGACTGGGGCACAGTAGACACAGGGGCACAGTGTGTACAGTTGCTATATTTAGATATTTAAACCATAGAAATCCGCGATGACGTCATCAATTGATGTCAAGGGAATTTTCTGTTTCCCACAGAATGAACAAGAGGATAGACCACACTGCTTCTATTTTATCAGAAAAGGTATGTTTTTCGGTCACAAAAGTAAATATTTTTCACCTGATTTTCGAACCTGATAATCTGTAGAAGAACTATGACTAATGTAGGCTATATTGTCCTTACCAATGAGTAATGTTGTATAGTGGCCCTGTAAACGTGTAGTGCCATTTGGCTGAGAATTCATGGAGGCCATTTTTAGCCTAAAATGTCCACGTGGTACGTCTGGGGTACAGTGGTTCGGGGCACATTGGTTCATCATCAGATATATCATTATCAGAGATGAGCCTCTGTGCCCCACCTATATGCCACTGTGCCTCACCTATGATATTGTGTATTAACCATGTAAATGTATTAACTATTACATGTGTATATTGAATATTAATGTTATAAACGTATATCTTTGGTTTATTTGAATATTATTAAATCTTAAAAATGAAATCAGGTGTGTTTTTTAACTGTTGATCCGCTGTGCCCCACCGAATGATTTACTGTGCCCCAGGCGTAGGGCACCGTGGATGATGATTTTTATTTTTGTCATGTGTCTATAGGAATTGCTGGTAACATAAACCACACAAATAACATATACTGTATAATTACCCTTAGTAGACCTCATTCACATAACTTTAAATAAAAATTCGATTTCTCATAAGTTTCATTAGGCGTAAAAAAATCCGAACCATTGTGACCCGGTCTCCCCTACTTATGACCACAGACACAGCTGTGTTGTGTCCTTTCTATGAGCTATTTCTGCGGGCTGCATGATACGTGTTGTCTGTTTTAGTGGTACGAGCCGTCTTGTACTATAGATACAACTCGTACCATGGAACGAGTCGTCATGACAGCTCGTACCATGGTACGAGTTGTCTGTTTACGAGATGTCCATGATAAGATTTGTCCAGATACCTAATTTTGTATAACTATTTTATTCTCATATAAATTATGCACTGATACCGTAGGTTATAAAAATACAAACATACTTAGTTTACAAAAAAAATATTAAAATTATTACAGTAAGTACATTTTCAGCACATACTGATCCTCTATTTAAAACAAACTCCGACAAATACAAGATTTTTTTTGTAAATGAAATGAAATGAATCGGGCTTTAGGCCACCTTTGTGCACATATAGATTTTTTTTGTAAATCACATGAGCTGACATTGTATCCTAACTATGTTAATAATATGCTGCCTTCTTTTTTCTTACGCTTCTATCTTTTGAATCTAGCAGCCCCCATTACAATACTAGAAGTCAAAATTTAACATAAACATGAATTCACTAAAATTGTCTTCCACATGGTATTACACACTTTGTATTTTTAAATAGATGTAAAGAAGTGTGCAATTTACTCCAATGTTTTTATTCTTCGATAAATAGTTAGAGTATATACAGAACTACCGTATTTTAGGGTCTTTCTTTTGTTCATACCTGACTATTAGGTCGTTTGAAGACACCATAATTTAGACACATTTTGAAAGGACTTCTAAGATTTCTTTAGGGTAGGTGTTCGAGGGATGGGGGTGGCGCCACCAATATATACTGCTCCGTCTTTTAGTTAAATTTTAAACTTTCTATCTTAACTAAAAGACAGGTATTTATTGAATCATTGAAAAACGTACATCATGCCTAAATGATGTGGATTTACACTATCCTGGTTATTGGTGACACACATATGCATCAATATGTTCAATTGTTACGCAATTAAGCACAACTGGGCCAACCTCTCGTAATTCATTTGAAATACATGCAGTTAATTGCCGGGGTTAAAAGCAAGAACTCATGTCACTAAAGCATGTAAAAATTGAAGAGTTACCTTATCGTAAGTTTCACTTTTTTTCAAGAAAACCTAAGATACCTTTTCTCTTGGAAAGGACAAAGAGATAAGATAAGTCTTATCAATAATAATAATTTTAGTGGGATGGGCCCCAGGCCTTTATTATGTGTATACAACACTACTACAAAGCGGTAGCTTAACATCATAGAATGACATGAACTATAAACAAAGCCCTCCTGATCGTGCTAAACCGGGTCGCTATATTGGTTCCCGGTTGTGCTGCTGCACTTTCTACATTTAGTCCATGAGCCAGGACCTCGAAAAGGGGGTCATTGGTACCATAAAAAGGTACAAATTATTATTGTGCTTTTCGACAAGGTGTATATCTGCACTACATATGTTTGCATGATAGCAGTTTGTATGAAGTAGCTTAACGTGTGTTATCACGTCACAAATCAACCCACCCTCTCCATGATTTATCATTTAATTTTAGCAGTCATGCATACGTTTTTGACGATAATTCTAAAACCACTTAATATAAGGGCTCTATTTTTTGCTTGTAGACTTATATATATCTAACACATGCTGATACTAAATTTGATGCTAATAAACAGTTGATAGAAATATAAAAATATGTCACTAATAATTTTATATTATATTTATTATTATTTTTACAATGTAGTAATAGTGATTGTTTTGCGTGGCTCAATCATATAAGAAACACAAATTAGTCATTTTGATTTTCGACAAGGTGTATGTCTGTGGTAAATATATTTACATGATAGCAGTTTGTATGTAGTAGCTTAATGTATGGTATCACCTCACAAATAAACCACCATATGAATTAAATGACCATTTTATTTTCCAGGGCAACATACGTTATTCGCCATAGCTTTTAAACTACTAGATATTATCGCTAAATGTTTTGTATGTAGGCTGATATATATCTGAACTATATTATTGCTTCGTTTGATGCAAATGAAATGGTCACAACATAACAAATTATGTAACTGAATATTTTGTTATGTACAATTTTGCACGCTTTTGCTACATAGTTACAGAGATTGTTTTTAGCGGTAGCCTAATCATGCAAGATGAACAAACTTATTATTGTGTGTTTTGGTAAGGCATGTGCATGTACTAAATATATTGGTATGATAGCCGCTGCTATGTAGTAGAATAATATGTGTTATCACGTAAAAATCAAACCCACTGTGTGCATTATTTACCTCTTTTATTTTTTTCAATTCAACGTACGTTGTTGACCACAATGTAAAGACTACTAGGCATTATAGTTCATTTTTTTAATATAGGCGGATAAATATATCTGACATATTTTAAACTTACGTCTGATACAAAAAAGATGGCCAAAACATAAACAATAATGGAGCTAAATAGGTGTATATGTACACGTTTTTACTCATTTGCTCATTTGCTACATTGGAACAGTAATTGTTTTGAGTTGTAACCGAAGCACGCAAGAAACACAAATTCATATTATTGAAATTCTGACAATGTACATAATAAATACTAAATATTGTGGCATGATAACAGTTCCAATATAGTGGCTTAGGCTTAATGTATGTTATCGCGTTACAAATTAATCCACCCAACCCCGTGCAACATACAGCGTTATTGTCATGCTTATTGAAAGCTATATTTTTAGACGTAATTAGCTGATATATAAATATGAAACATTTAAATGTTAAATTTAATGCAAATAAAAGAGCCACGACACTGAAAAATATCTAACCAAATATTTGTATACAGTATATGTAGGGCCTATTTTCAGTCACACTTTAGTAGTCAGTGCTTCTGAGTAGTAGCATACATGCATGCAAGAAACGTGTGTCCTAGTAACTTTAAACGGTTGTATTATAAGGTATCTGAAGATATTTCTCTAAACAATACGTGATAACATTTACACATACATGTGAAAACATTTCTTTCGGTCGATGTTAGTCCCTGCATCTTCAGATATATAGGACTACTTTTCGTTGTCTAGATTTATTACATTGGCATGACAATTATGAGGTTAGTGGGTTGGTTAACCTGATTTCAATTTGTGTTTTGTATTACTGTTGCAACCAGCACTAAACCGTATGCAGAACATATTGAAACTGGCCGTGTTTCAAGAAAGCATCATGACCTAAATTGTGAAATGTTATTGTACTGAAATCCAATTTGCAATATACATTTTCTAGATATTTTAAAATTATTTGAAAAGCAATACAATTTACCACTTCTGCAATAACTGTAAAAAAAACTATACCCGTCACCCGTTTATTTACTGACATATGGACATTTGCATTAGTAGGCATACCTTACCTCATTTTACCACATTGTTTTTTTATAATAAAAACAACAATAACAAAAGAAACAACAGCACACAAAATTAATACAAACCAGATGTCCAAAATTCATACCTACAACATTTGTAAAAAATGAGCAGATACATATATTTTGTCATTTTTCCTTAGCACGCATAATTATTATAACGGATCCATTAAATTTCAGATGGTGGATTGTTTGTCTTAGTTATTGCACAGCAGCGTCTTACTTAGCGTGTTAAGCAGTTAAAATATTGTCTGACAATTATAAAAAAGTCTTTATTGATAAAAACGTGTGCCAATTTCCCTCAAAAATATTTACATTATTTGAACATGTATCATATCTCAGAAATTAATTCAAACTAATAATAGACAACTGTTGTTTTGGAAAAAACTCACTCATAGAATCAAATTGATGGTATTGGCTTAGGGGTCTTGTCAAGTAATAATAAATCAAAAAATCCGAAAAAAACTCGGATTGGTCAGACCTCACACACCCAAAATAAAAATCCGAGTTGGGGCTTGACCCACCCACCCACTTCCGAGTTTTCCTCGGATTTTTGATTTTTTTTATCTTGACAAAACACCTTAGGGTGATGGGGTGGATTACATGTCGACACATATTATATACGCTAAAGCGTCCGCCTGTCATCCGACTAGTATACGTAGAAAGATTCATATTCTATCTTGGGACATTATTTTGATAGTGGGTCCTTAGGCAAGGCACTTCACCCTCAAATGCTTCACTTGTGAAAAACAGGGAAAAAACAGGGAACGAAAACGATAGGATAGGTCTCAGCGTTCAACAGACGCGTTTTGTAAGTAAGCATCTGCAACGGCATACTGTTCCAGGAAGCAGCTGCCTCTGTTTGCCTCTGCAAGTCCGAGATAGTTTAGAGATGAGCCTAGGAGCTCAGAGGGAGTCATAAACAAGCTTCAGTCGGAGCCGGGAGGTGCAGGTCGTAGAGAGAGCTTCTCCTACTCTGCGAGGTACAGATAAAAGGCAGTAACGGCTTGCTTTTCAAGTGCGCCGTCAATGCCTTTTAGCTTTGCAGCGCTGTGTCGGAGGCTGGTGATGTATGACTGGAGGGGTTGGGGGGCAGCAGCCTTCTCTCTTGTGACCTGCCGATGACATTTTGAAGCATGGCCGAAAGTGTGTTGTCTCTTGCCCTCTCCTACTTTGGCATCTGTCTCCCGCTCTCCCAGGGCCGGTGTCATCACCAAAATTAGACCGCTATTATCATCCGTATTGGCCATTATTCACGTGGCCACCTTATTTATCATCTGTAACCTCTCCGGCTCCACACACAGTGGAAGATTCATGTGTTAACCGGCAAAGCATCAATTCTGAATTTGAAGGTGTACAAGCATGCACTTTTATTTGGTGATAATAGGACAATATAGAATAAATGATTCACTATGCCAATGCCTGGGAAATCACTCCATTGAGCCTCACAGCTCGGACCGCTGAGGATTTAGTAGCTTTGAAAGTTTGATTGATTGATTAATCATGCAATTATCGGCGGTTTAAAAGTACATTTTTTACACGTATATCAATATGATCTCACAGGAAGAATCAGGCACATAATCTTGGTATTTTTTATATTTCTGTGTCATCACTGTCGATCTTATTCTGTGAAACGCAGTAAGGTCACTCGGTGAAAACAACATTATATAACACCCCCTCCTCCATATTTCATTCTGTGAAACGCAGTGACGTCACTCGGTGAAAACAAGGTTATATAAGAACCCTCCCCCATACTTCATTGTATTGGCCAGCTCGGTGATAACAAAGGAGGTCGAGGTCATTAAGTTTCACAGAATTGATACAGAATCAATGACTTTCAACAATGATAGACAGATTTGTCAAGGAAGGCTTCACAAATAAAAGGACACTCGTGTCTGTCCAAAATGTGTAATCAAAACCATTTCCATGACGATGAGAGACGATAAAAATGTTTATCAGCCTCGTAGATAAACGTGGAGGACATCAACATTCACTAGGCCAGCGCCTTGGAAATCACTCCTGGTCATTTGCAAGCAGCACCTCGCGTTTTCTAGATCTGGTATGATTTAGGGCCTGAGTCGAATGACGTGAGTCTAACGCTATACAGACACTTTGTTTCAGTTGTAGCAAGAACTTTATATAAAGTTCTTGGTTGGAGGTTGAGTGTATCAGATGATCCATCATTGTGGAAACCTTGGTTGACATATATACGGAATACGGCGTTAGCTCATCGGTGTCGGGTCAATCACTGAAGTTAAGCAACGCCGACCCCGTCCATAATTGGATGGGTGACCGCCTGGCACACACCAGGTGTTGTATACACTAGGACATGCGTGCAGCGATGTCGTGTCGTGGGGCTCAAGAGAACCACGTAAATCAGAATCAGAGCTCGTCTGACTGAACTAGAGTTGGACGTAAAATAACCTCAATGGACGTAGGCGCAGTTTCCATCGAGACCCCAGAAAATCCACACCGTGGCGCGATAGCACAATAGTGCGTACTGCCACGTAACATACAGATACAGATACAGAACACGAGGGATGACAATCGGACAGCTGGCAAAACAATAACGACCGCTGCAATTGTTCCCTACTAAAACAGATAGCAGTAACAGTTTTTGTTTCAAGTAAGCAGTAGCTGCTGTTTATCTTAGCACGCCAAATTTTTCTTCTGATTTGCAGGAGCAGGTTGCGATTTGACCTGGTGACACTACGCCGCATACAAATAAGGTGTGTACATGTCATTATAACATAACCATGCAGAGACACTTAGCCAAAAAAGCACAATAATAGTTTACCATGACCATGCAGCCACCTAGGAAACGTTTGCCTCTGGGCTTGTTCTAAAACAATCTATTTGTCGCAGCTAATTCACGGATCGCCATCAATCAATATTGTAAGCGTTGTTTTGTTTAATGGCGCATTGTAGTACGGCCCTGTAAATGCAGGCAGCTGTAACTGCCTAATTGAAAAGTACTGCCTTTGCACACATCATGTGTGTAGCATACTTCCAATATTTTGTTATTCTGTGAAACTCAATAACCTTGACCTTATGGTGTACCCTGACCTTCAGCCGAACTAGGTGAACACAAATTATCTCTATGACTTGTAATATTACAACTTGGGTTGGTAAAATGTACAATGCATTGATTCTCTCTATAAGGGGACCATCATTTAATCTCCAAGGGGGGAGGGGGCCTGGAGTTTTTGTCGCGGCCAAATTATTTATTTTAACCCGGCTCGGTTTTTAATTTTAATACATGTTTATATAGAATAGTTCTTGAAGTAAATTATTTGTTTCATACAGTCTGCCCAAAATTATTTATTTAAAAAAATACTCCATCTTTCCTGCTGGGTATCAATTTGTGGCCCCCTAAGTAGTAGGCCTAATACATTTTGGGTTGGTAAAATATACACCGATTCTCTTTATAACTAGTAATACATCTTACATCAATGTTCTGAGAAAAATGTGTTGATTACATACACTTTTGAAATTTGACACACAATGCTACTGATAGTTTACCTAGCTGTAAAATATTTTGCTAGTGAAAAGTAATAAGCTCAGATTTTTCTGGTGGATTTTGTCGTACACCCGCTGGGTACGGTTCTGATTTATGAATTGGGTATAGATCGGCCCGGAATTCCTAAAAAATGATCATGGAAAGTCATGGGAAATCATGGAATTTTATTTCTAGAAATATGTGGAAACCTTGTACGAGTTAATCACGATTGACCTGCGCGTTATATACGAGCTCAACGTGGGTGTTTCAAGAGTCATCCAAGAGTGATATAAGAGCTCTAATAGTGCCCTACGTGCTGTACGAGTGTACTGCGAGCCACAGGAGTGTACTATGAGTGACATACGAGTGATATACGAGTGGTGTGCCAAATAACGCAAGGGCATTACCTCCTAAGACCTATAAATTAAAGAACGTTAAACAATTTCACGTAATACCTTTCTTTTTATATTATGGCGAATGACTTCAGCCCATCATAGGCAAATTAAACCATGTTGCTCGTATTTCACTCTTAAGCATAGGTCCTACCGGACTAAAATCAAATTGTATTGTCTTGTGATCAATTACTGATTTGGTTGTAAAATGATCGCGTAAAATTTGTTAGCTGCGATTGATTTTCTAACGATGATCGCACGATTTTATGTCTAATTTGAGAAAAAGTATCAAGAATTTGGACGATCGGCTACGATATGATGAGATCTGTTACGATAAAGTACAATAATTCTGGAGTGGACACGATCACTTACCAATCACTTCCGATTTTCATACAAATATGCACGATTAAATAACATTATTTTACGAGTGGTTAAGATGGTATTAGGATTAATCACGATGGATGCGATTGTTTAGGATCAGGGTAAGAATGGTTTCGATTACTTTACAATTATCGAAAGTTTTAAAAAATGTTGCAGACGTAGTGCCTTCTGGAATCCCATAAATTGTACAAATTAATTGCAGGACAGTTATTTTATATAATTGACTCTCTTTTGTCAGATAGGCACAAATAATATATTTTTTCAGGTGAAAACTGGAGATCCAGGATTTACACAATGTCTACAAGGTTCAGTTTCATAAAGGTTGTTTCAATTTCGTTAAGATTATCAGCGATGTAGGTGTCATATATATCTATAAAATAAGAAGCAAACATTCTTTCCAGCACCAAGAACATCAAAGTACAAACAGATGAAACAAAAACAAACAACATAACAGATAATATCGTATAAAACATGAAACACGTATTACCGACAGTTTTAAAAAATGTTACCGACATAGTGCCTTCTGGAATCCCATAAATTGTACAAATCAATTGCAGAAGACAGTTGTCCAATAATATATCGTTTCGCTTATTTCTTGAAACTGTTAGGTGGTACTCTTTACATTAAATTATATATAAAGTTCTTGATAGTACCCATGTTGAAAAACTATGATTTCATTGCAATACCATATTTGTGTTGTTTAATGTTCTTGGTACTATAGACAGTGCTCAAGAAAATGTGTAGTAATAACGCACGAAATACACGGTGATAAATTATTTTGTGAGTACAAGTACACATACATGATTGATTTGCGCACACACAGTTATTTTGCTGAATAACATAACATGCCACGGTTGTGATTCTCATAATGAAGTGCGTCAATCAGAGCAAATAAATTTCAGACAATTGACCATAGCCATGGGGCGACTAAACTCTTAACATTTTGCGAAGTTTTAGAAGAGCGTTATGTAGGTTTTGATTTTAATTAAGCTAATTTATGTCAATTTTTGCAAATGAGGTTGATTCGAGGTCTTCAAAATGTCGTGAAATGACCTCCATGGGGTGAAAACTCCGAGTATAGTTACAG
The DNA here is from genome assembly GCA_964017125.1 of Flabesymbios commensalis. Taxonomy (NCBI): domain Eukaryota; kingdom Metazoa; phylum Annelida; class Polychaeta; order Terebellida; family Flabelligeridae; genus Flabesymbios; species Flabesymbios commensalis. The sequence goes on from OZ024902.1 coordinate 71,992,372, forward strand.
CATGTTATAGGTTTTGGCTTTAAATATGTAAATTTATGCTAATTTATGCAAATTAGGTTGATCCGAGGTCTTCAAAAGTTATTGAAACGACTTCCATGGGGTGAAAAGCCAGGGTACAGTTACAAAATCACCTCTGTGGGTGACTTCGTTGAAAAGTTAGAGCATTTTATAGTTTTTTTAAATGAATTATGTAAATTTATGTTAATTTATGTAAATTAGGTTGTGCTGTGGTCTACAAAAAGTAGTGAAACGACTTCCTTGTTTTGGAAAACCTAGTTATAGACACCCGAAACACCTCTGTGGGTGACTTGCTTGAAAAGATAGAGCATTTTTAAGATTGATAGCTTTAAATATGCTAATTTATGTTAATTTATGCAAATTTATGCAAATTAGATGGGTTTGTGGAATTTTAAGATCAACTATGACAAAATCCACGGAATGTCAACCTGGATGGAAACATGAAATTATCTTTTCAGAAAGTGTGTCTAAATTGCCTGTGTCTAAGTGACTGACACCCTTGACACGTAATGAAATTATTGGACGAAGCTAATAGGCAATAAGCTACAACCACCCACCGTGCACCCCCCGCCCCCCACCACATTTCACCCACACCAACTTTTTTAAACCTTGATATGTCTAAAACATGAAATGAGATGTTAGCAGCAAAAAAATAGGCATCAACTTTATATTTTGACCCCTTATAGGGAGGGGGGGGGGTACCCCTAAACCTGTCTAAAATTAGGGGGTAGGGTTACGCAAACGTCTGTCGTTGATGTTTTGGTTATCCAATCTGCACTTGCAATATACCATATAACAGATAATTAAATTCCCGTTCTTATGATAAGGTAATTTTTTATTATAAAATGAACAACAAAACAAACGATTCAACTTGGTGAAAGAAAACGTCTAAAGAAAATGTAATTATTGGACATATCCATATCTGGTCTATATTTTCTGAAACCAAATATGTTTATGCTTAAAAATGAGTGCTAATTATAGTTATAAATGTCCTTAAAAAATTAATGAAAACATATTAAAGGCTTACCTGAAAATATTTGTATTTCGCATGGGCTGATATCTGAAACATTCGAATCTGTCGGATAACATTCTATATTTGGTGACCTTCACCTTCAAAACAGAAAAACACAAAATAGCTGCCAAAATGTAAAGAAACCCTCGTATTTTCTATGTTTTTTCGCACAAGAAAGCACAATTGATGATTTCTGCAAGATTGTTATTATATATATTTTTTTAATGTCATTGGAAAGAAATGACCTCTATTTGACCTTTAAATACAATATGTCCGTCGTTTTTTATATATTTACTGTTACTATAAGTATACAGCTAAACATGTTGACGATAGTCTGATGTATTTCTGTTAACATAGTGCACCAGAAATAAAAGTTACTGACGAGTAAATTTAAATGAAAAAAATCAAAATGGCGGCGAAATTCACCTTCATATGAACAAGAAACAAAATGACTTTCAAAATGTAAATTAAACACCTTTTTTAATTTGTGGCTCGAAATTGCTCATTTTTTAAATTTTGTACGACTTGTGGGCCGAAAAAAACTTTTCTGGTGTTTATTGTTCATCGTCTGACCTATAGTTTATCGCATATGCAGTTTCGAATGCCTTGAAACCTTATCTGGCGTATTAGCCTACGTAGTCTATTTTTTGTTTTTCATTAGACAAATGTTGTTTATGATATTATAGTTCACGTGCATAAAAACAGCTTTTATGTTTGTGTTGGCGGTAACCATGTTGAACTTGAAGGTCAAATAAAGGTCATTTTGATCGAGAAACTTGAGACATGAATTTGTCAACTCTAAATCGTGCAAAAACCGGAAATCGTGCAATAATATGTAACAAAAATATAGAACAGATGTGGTTTTGACACTCAGTTTTAAGCAAATATGCATCTGGGTTAAGAAAACATAAGTTAAATATAGATATGGCCAATAATTATATTTTATTAAGTCGTTTTCATTGACCATGGTAACTAGCTTGTTTTGTTGTCGATTCTGATAATTTTGTAATAAAAAAACATGTTTCAACGTATTTGTAGAGAAAATCCTTTAATCCACTGCATTAATACATCATTATAACAAAAAATTAATTACCTTTTATATGATGTACTGCATGTGTAGATTTCTAAACAAGAATAGCTACGACAGAAGTTAGTGTAGCCTTACCCCCTAATTTTAGACAGGTTTGGGGGTAACCCCCTATTAGGGGTCAATATATAAAGTTCATCCCTATGTTTTTGCAGCTAACATCTCATTTTATGTTTTAGACATATGACGGTTTTAAAAATAGTTGGTATGGATGAAATGTGGGGGGGGGGCGTGCACGGTGGGTGGTTGTAGCCCATGCCCTATAAGGGGTTTATAGAGGGCGACATTTTTTGTTAAATACTACATGCTAAATAGACTAACTTTTATAGTAGGCCTATACAATATGTTTCAATGACATGTTCATGGTAGTCGCCCCATGACTAGACAATATCATGATAATTGGTTGAGCATTGACTTAGAAATCAAAGAAAATCCTTCACCACGGTGGGAATCCAAATGTAATATATAAGTTTGAGACCCGTGGGGTCCGAGAAACATCAACCCACCAAACGCTACATATTCACCCAATGCTGGTTTAATGTTGATCCATCGTATTCGAAGCTGGCCCATCATAAGTTGCAACTTCAGTTCACCGTCTCTCCCACATGTCGTATATGCCGAAGTACAGGATATATAATACGTATTTACCCAAAAAGGAAGGTGTCATTATATTTACAGACTGTTAAAGGGATTTTCTATTGTCTGCGAGCAGGAGTTGCCTAGTGATAGTTGACTAATGGTCCCCTTAATTACTATTATCGCCATGGATTCAACATACAAAATAAAATTATATGCATCATATGCATAAAGTGTTGTCGGTATCTACATTACGACATTTAGTTTACTTAATAATAAGGTTATGGCCTGGATAACTGAATAAAGTGTACTTATTGTGCAATGAAAACACATCATAGCACATAGTCCATGCTCTGGCTATAGCCCCGCAGGGAATTTTAAAACTTGATTTAGTTAAATGAACTATTAACCTTTGAAAATTCTGGAGGTGTTTTTTCAGAAGTGGTTGCAAATAGCCACTAGAGCCCAAAATCCAAGATGGCCGCCAATGGCCATATTTATCAGCTCATTATCAAACCACTAGACTCAGAATCATGTGTAAATATATGTTTTATATTATTTTTGTGCATGGAGTCCATTTATGATGGTATTGATGGGATTACTTGTTACAAACGGATGTCAAAGCCAATATCAAGGTCAAATAATGCATAAATTAAAGCTAAAAAATGTGCTTAAAGGTTATTGACATACTGGTGTTTTTCAGCATCACATTTTACTAATGTGTGTTTTGCTTAGATGATGAGGAGTGGGGAAATAAAAAAAAATTGTGAACCATAGTTATTGTAATATCTAAAGCCATATAGGTTACCTAATTTTATCTAGTAGTTAAAGCTATATGCCTAGGCCTATATTCACGTAATATTTTTTGATTCCATTACACCTGAAACTACAGTGAGGCCTATCATAACGTTGTGGGCTAGATGGGTTGTCAAAAACATTAAATTTACAAAGTTTTACACCTGAAAATTAGTTAAATATGAATAATTATAATTCTAATGCATTCATTTCACGAATTTGTTCTATCTGCTAGTCTAGCTAACTGATTCATATTTATGAATTATCGAAATTTTGATTTTAATTTCTGTTGTTTTTTAATATATATACTCCAAAATAGTATCGTCCACCAAGAAATTTTAAATGTTATTGTTCTAGTATTTTCTAGATCAGCCCCATCTACAATAAATGCATTAGTCCTGTGTATAGGCCTGTAAATCCGTATAAAAATAACTCGATAATGGACGATATTAGGTAAATTTCTCATCCATTACTGTCAAATCAGTCAGGTAGGAAAATCGCCATCTTTAAAAGTGAGCTCAAGAGATAAGAATTCATTGATGCCTATTGCATGAGATAAAGACATAGAAACAATTTTGGAACTTGCTATGGAAAGCCCATAATCATATTACTCAACATTATGATACAAATTTTAAGTAATATTATACAATTATACATAAATAAAAATGGCATGTGAATGTCTGCCTTCAATACAAAGTATTTAATGATTAAGGTGTGTGCATAAGATTGCATAGTACAGGTGTGTGTCATACAGGTCTGCTGCTACAGCTGCAGGTACACTACATGTGTGTTGTATAAAACAAATGTTGTGAATCCCATGTGCTACTGATTGTTATGATTGTGTCCAAGTTTAAAGTGTTGTAAGTGTATGCCAACTTGTGTTGTTGGCAATGGCAGATAGCAACGGTCAACAGCAACAAGTCTAATCCATCTTGTGCACCAGTTAGGGTGCTATTGAAAAGAGGTACTTCGGCAGATCCCAAGAAATGTTTATAGCCTATAGTATACCAAGGGGATAATAACAAAAAACTGACATATCCAACATAAATTGGCCAATAGAGTATGAAACATGCTTCATTGATCAGAAAAGGCATTGTAGGCAAACGATTGGGAAATATCGATGAAGAAAGACAGCACTAATGACTGCTATGAGTGTTACACCCATAAGACACAAATACAGGCATTAGAAGCAGAACTAGGAGCCTGTGTATATAGCAATGAAGAGATGGACATTTCAGAATCATTCACTACAACGCCCATAGTGCGCAGTTCTGTAACTCCACGAGATGCGGCAGTTGAGGATATACGTGCAGCAGCCCTATAAAGCTATTCTATTTGTATCAGACGTAGTACATGCATACGTATAAATGTTTGCGAATATGCTGCTAAGACTAACCGTGCATTATTTTTTGAAGGCTTTAGATCACATTGGCCCTCTTGTGCAAAATGGATATACTTTACCGTGTCAGATATTACAAAGCGTATGGTTCAATTAAATTTCACACATGTAACCAGAATTGAGTTGTAAAAAAACTCCTTGTAGATCATCAAGGTGATACTATGCTGTGAATCCTAGGAGAAATGAATCAGAACTAGTGTTCTCATCGCACATTACAGCTGCACATTTAGCCACCAAGGTAACAAATATTGAGACAATTACCAAAGTGGGAGACGCATTGAACCAGTGCTAAGCACTGTCTATGGACTAGATGATAGTTTCTGTGATACAGTAAGGCTCACGCATGCTATGGAAAATTTGAACAGGTTTTCACTAAAAATTAAAGCATTTATGTGCAAGATTTGTAGTACAAGAATGTCACGAAAAATCTGAACTATGTCGCTACTTTGGAAACTTTGTCACTTCTGACCGTGATCGCAACTGGCCATTGCACGTGGGAACAGTTCAGGAGACTATGGGCATACTATGTGAACTTGATGCAATTTACTATCTTCGATATGCCTCGTGGTATTTGGAAAATATTCAGGTGTTGGAAATCACACACCTTACTCTTTACATAAATGTTTGTTCGTGGTGTATTTGCTGCGGTGGAAGGTGATATGAGACTGTGAACAGTCGCTGAATAGATTTTCACGGTGTCCTAGGGGACAGATGATTGTAGGAAGTTCTGGTAATGCTGTGGTCGTGGCATAATTTGGGCTACTTTTTCATGAAATATTTGCAGTCATAAATCTTCTAGAGCTTTCACCAATGTTCAACTCATGAAACGACAATATGCATTAAGCGGTTGCCGGGGCGATTACAATGGTTTGGTAGTTGATAGAAATGTAGCGCTGCTGTTGGACATGGTATGGTAAACTATTGTATTATACAGCAGCCCACTGCCCACTGCACAACATTGTTACCAGACAGTTTGTGAACGACACCATGGTGATGCGACTGTTAAATGCACTTGAACATGGTGAAACAGCATATATAAGGTATTCTGGAACGAACGATATCTACTGAAAGCCAAGAAGTGACAAGAGTGTGACAATATCTAAGCTGAATCTTCCATCTTTCAATTCCCATGTTTCAATGGAGAAGACTAAGACTCAAATCACCATGATTTATTTCTTCAATAAAGACATTGTAGCTGCACAGAGGATAATGAGTGCTACGGGAAATGTCAATAAATGAGTTATATACCCATGATATTACAAGTTATAGCCCATTATATCTTGGGGATATCACAACACAACCGAATAAAGCACAATTGGTAACTGAACTACAAACCAATCTGAGCCAAGGTGATATTATTTACATTCTCACAATCCCTAACAAAACATGTAGGTCTTTTTGTCAAAAATGCGGCGATTCTTAACCACGGTACCACGTTCGGGTATGGTCCGGTGTTAGAAGCAAACCAACCTCACACACATTTGATGAGTTGCAGCTTAGGCATAAAGTTCAAAATAATTCAATACTAGGACTAGATACATGTACACTGCTACCTACATCTAGTATTAACCACGGACATTTGAAGAGAGTATATTTTTTTGTATAATCATATTTTATTTTGCAATTGAAAAAATACAAAAATGTAATACAAGGTTGCATGGCTACTGATGACCGGTGATGTCTGTGTCGTGGCAATCGATACGGAGGAACCTAGTGCAAAGCTTTTTTCGACAGCTGACAGGGAGATCCCACCAAATGAATTTATTAGTGGTACACAGGACAAGGACTAAGGTATTAAAACACAATTAGATCCTGACAATAATGTCAGCAACAAGGAAACTTAGGGTGAAAGTTGATGTAAGTTTGTTTTGTCAAACCCTGGTGGCAACTGAAATGCTAACCAGCAGTGATCTCACCCATCTCAGTATTATAAATAATCTCATACTGAGAAAGATGAGAAAACACCTTCAGTCCGGTAAATTTGACAGAGTTAATGTAAATCCCTGGGTTGTGGTTATAAATGTTTCGACTGCAGTAACCAATTCTGGTAAGTTGCCCGAAGGAACATCACCAAAAAGTACATTGGGGGTTAATCAAAGTTGATCGAAGCTCTTCCCTACCAATGTGGTGCAGTGGACAGTCAAAAAAATAATGTTCAGGGGTTTCTATTGCTCCACAGGGACTATCAGCAACGTGATTTTGATACAAGTAGTATAGCAGTTCACTGCACTGCATTCTAATTCTAGCTAATGTAATTTTAATTCGTCTGGAATACATGTAAAAATACGATATTTTGTTAGGTAAACTGCGATAGAAATGTGATTTAAGGTTATTGCGATCATCTATATTTTTAATTGTCTCGTCTGTGGAGTTCCAATTGTTAGTTGTGGATGGGAAAAAAGAATATCTAGAAGTTTCAGTTCGTGTGTGGAATTGACTGAGGTCTGACCTATTTCGCAATTGATATCGGCAAATAAAACTAATTTTCTACGTTCACGACGGGCCTGTAATGATTCCCAGCCTAGTTCTGAAAGAATTGTTGCATATGCAGTACCTTTTATGGCACCGGAAACAATTTTACCAGCACGTTTTTGAATTCTTTCAAGACGTGTATTGTCACCATCAGATATGTTATCAAAAGCCACATCGCTGTATTCAACAATTGGCTGAATATAAGATATATATAAAATTTCTAGGGTTTTTCGGTTTAATTTAAAACGTAGCGCTTCAAGTTGACACAGTCTATTATCGGCACGAGCATTTTTTAGAGAGTATTGTTCTAACCTTCCTGGGAACCTGAACCAATTGTGCTTGATCCCCTCAATGATGGGTGGTTCAACAAAGACGGTATTGTCCTTTAAATATCTGAAAGTGATCCATGTTAACTTCCTGAGTGTTTGTGGTTGTAGTGGAAAATGTAATTCGGAGCGATGTTCGCGCAAGGCAGCCGAGGTAAAATGTGTGGTATACTGCCACAAAAAAGTTACTAAACCTTCCTGCATAAATAACTAATACAAATTCATATTACATGTACCTTACATTAAATTTGTAATTTTTGTGGCAATAGGCCTATGAACAAGTTTTTTTATGTCAGGCCAGCATTTGACTAAAAATAGAAAATACCGATGATATACATGTATATATGTAAACGACTCATGGTTGAATATGTTATGAAATTAACACTACAATCATAATAGTATATTTTTGTTTGATTCAAATTCCCACATTACATTTAATAATATAACTTTCAGTTGTTCTATATAGTATGTTGTATACAAGACGAGTCATGTATGTCATAACAATCAATACATGTTGAAATATGTGCTAGGGTTACTTAGTTTGACTTTTTATATTACGTAGAACAGAACTAATGGTTATTGTTCAATCAATTAGATTTTAATTATATCTCATCATATAAACTTAATATTTACACAAGGAAATTATGCCTCAAGTTGTTTCCCCAGACCTTGATCTTGACCTTGACATCTGTTAATGACATCTAATTACAGAAATGATGTCAGAAATAGACTCCACGGAGAAAAATAATATAAAACATATAATTACACACGTTGCTCGGGCTAATGGTTCGATTTTTATCTGATAAATATGAAAATCGGCGACCATCTTGGATTTTGAGTCCTAGCGTCCATTTGCAGCCACTTGTGAAAAAACACCTCTCAAATTTCTGAAGGTTAATAGTTCATTGAGCTAAAACAGGTCTCAAAATTTCCTGCGGATGAGTTGTACACGGGGTTACAACCAGAGACAGGACTAACATATTTGTCGACTTATGTCGAGTTTCTAGATAGCTGTATTTTATGTAGAGCTTTGAGAAAGGTATCATTTAACTCTTCATTTCACTCTCGGTTGGGTACAATATTTACCATGACACCTTTTTAACTAGCTTTTGTGTGGTGGCTCATTTGCGTTGGGTGCTCATAAAAAAAACACGATTTTCAGCGCTGAGGGGGCGTTCCAAAGTCTCGGAAAGGGACTTTCGCCTCTGAAACGGACTAACGATTATAGCATGTGATATTGCTGAGTTCATGAGCGAAAGCTTTTCCTATGCTTCCTAAGAATGACGGAGGCTTCTCATGTCTCGATACTCATGTGTTTGATAGGCGAGAGCCATCAGTCCAACTGAGTATAGTATAGTATAGATGGCTTTTATCGGCTGAGCGACGGCTATGCGAGCTGACGCCAGCAAATGTAATTTAGACGAGTCAATTACTTTCATTTTGAAGGGACTAACGTTATGTACTCGTCGAGGTATATGTTAAAAGGGCTCTATTTAATATAATACCACATAGTTGTATTATTGTTTTTTTATAAATACTCGTAATATAGTATTGTTTCATTGTATTATTAACTAAACTTGTGTGGTGGATCAGGCCACCTTCTGTTTGCTCCGCAGTCAAGCAAATATCTACAACATTGAAAATGTAAAGACTTTATAAAACTAAAATAATGCTATAGCTATAAAATTGCATGCTTTTAAAATTGCTCTACTTGTAGTTGTTTTATAACTTTCTAGGCTTTCTGAGGTTTTTTTGCTAGTTTTATACTAATATGAAGTTATTTTATCTCTGGTTTTAGCGCGGGAAACAAACATTAAGTATAGTATATTTTTACCTTATTTTACTTTCTAGTGTAATTACCATGTATATAAATTTAATCCTGGATGTCGAACTTAGTTAGGGTGCTGGTCACCTGTATTCGATATCCTGATGTACACAATTTTACTTACAATTGTATATTTGTACGATTATTGTATATATTTGTGTATATAAAGCGTTATAAATAAATAAATAAATAACATTATTTATACCAGCGGAAGAACAAATAAGGCAATAATCTGCAACATTATTGCAAATGGTAACATATAGTTTTATCTTCCTGTCTTTTTAATACCTTTTTGTTCCATATACCATGTATACATGAGTGTGTAAAAGAAAAAAATTAAATTTAAATAATAATAAGTGACACAAAAAATATTCGCGAAGAAAAACATATAGGCATATTTTTTTTAATACTACTAATAAAATGTTCCTTGACAACGCAAATATTTCACAGGGTGGATCAAGGCGAGGTGCAATTAAATAAAAAAAACAGTTTAAAAAATTAGAGCAATATTTAAGAAAGTTTTAAAAATAATTATCTAAGCAATAATTTAGTGACGTGTGCCTAAAATACCAGCTAAACTATTTAAGGGGAAAGTGCGTCTTTTAAAATACACCAGTGCTTAAAACAATGCGTTCTGCATGGCGCCACTGTACAGCACGTGACATCATACGAAGCAACATTCCTATGTACACTGTGGTACTCTGCAAAAACAAAAGGCAGTAGGCCTACCTCGTCATTTAAAAAGTAATCAATTTGTGTGTTTAGGCTTCGCACGGCACTCTAGCTCTGCCAGTGCAGCCTGACGCATGTCACGTCAGATGGACATCGGTCAGTGAGGGGCAGCTGTCCAGCCTTGTGCCTGACCGCGGGTGTCTGCAGCAGACACTTCTCATCTGTCTTTTGAACCAGTCACTTAATCACATCTATTATTCATGGAGCTCGATTAGGTGCGATCTGTTAGGAGTGGATCTAATGTGGTCTGGGAAAGGCTATGCGTGGTCGGGTTCAGACCGTGCTTGTGTCCGGACTACGCTCCCCAGACTCTCCCATCACCTTTTCAGATCCATACTCTACTCTCCAGCGGATGTCTGCCCCGCGGCACTGAAGAAATTATGGACTGAATTGTATGGTCCAACTAGTAGATACAATGTACATGTATTATAAGATTGTGGCGGAAGGATCTAGTATTTGGTGACTGACATAATCTCATGTTCATGTATTCTGCAATGCAAAGACAAACAGCAGTTCGCTGTTGTATGGCAAGATAAATGACACGGGTGCTGGCGATCTCGGCCTACGACCATCTCGGACCAGATGACCTCGGCCCACATTTATGTGACCTCGGCCTAGCCCCAGCGTGACTGTACTGGCAAGCCTCGTGCTTGACCGAGGACTGAAATCTTAGTTAACCTCGGCCCACATTAGTCTAGTTGCCAAAATGATGACCATGCAATGGTCATTCCTGTAAACTTTTTTTGCAGAAATGGTTTCTATGTGCCCTTGATACCAAAATTAGCTTCGTTGCTAAATCTGCAATATTGAGCATTTTTAGGAATCCAAGATGGCGGCCGCGGCCATCTTGGATATAGGGTGATTGATAACTTTTGACTTCTGTGACATACATATTTGTGTAATATGTCTAGTAGGGGAGTGTTGAGTGGGCTAAGATCCTTTATCACCTTTATTTTACAATCGCAGTATATTTGGTTAATGTATTATCTATACTAGCTGTATCAAGATTTTCTGTATCTCCTGCAGCTTGCTTCCTGACATGACATAATATGTGCCTTCCAATAATTACCATTGCATAATATGGGACAGTTGATTAGTTTTCATAATGGTATCACTTTGTTACCAAGAGACAACCTTCACTCTCTTTCTCAAACTGCCACCTATCTTTAACAAATCTGGAGGAGCACGACTCAAACAACTGTATATATTGTGTTGTTGTCCAACAACTGCCAGTGGAACCATAATTGTCTCTACATCATATACTACCGTTCTGCTATTCCTCTATTGCTTTACCTTTATATTCGCCGCCCACGAAGTAGGGAAGGGGAATATTGCCATCACCATGTCTGACCGTGCGTCTATACGTCCGCGTTTCGTTTCCGGACGATACCTCAGAAGCCATCAGCCGGATTGTTTTTATATTGCATGCACACATCCCTTAGAAGGTGCAGATATGCCTATTGAGGGTTACTACCTTCGACCTATTTTTTTACCTTCAATTTTGTAGCGATTATTGACTTTAATTGATGGCGGATGATAAGTTCAGTTTCCGGACGATATCTCGGAAAGCGTTTGTTGGATTGTTTTTATATTGCACACCCACATGCTTTAGGGGTGTAGTTGTGCCTTTTGGGGGTTATGACCTTCAATTTGCAGCCTTTATTGACTTTAACTATTGGCGTGGGATATCGTTAGCGTCAGCGCTCTTGTCATGGCTGTATGACAATATGTTTACCACCAGGAGAAAATGCTTCACTCTGTTCACTGCCGATGTGAATCCCATAACGAACACATATATATTGATTAGTGAGGGGATGGAAATGATATAATTAGATCCATTGTTATTTTCCTACCATCAATCTCATGCAGTTTTCTTTACTATGTCTCTCCTCTTTTTGTAAAGTAATGTAGGCAATCCACCCGGCGCTACAAGTAATGGTTGCCCTATTGAAGTATATTTATTTTCAGTACCCAACAGTCTACACTGCTAAACAAAATTATGCCATTCTCATTCAGCAACATTGCCTAAAGCCAAGAGGCAATGTTTTCTGTGTTTTGGTGCGGTACATTATAATTCTGCATCTTGCATCAGCTGGCAGATACATTAATGGGAAAGTATTCCTGAAGGAGCCGTGAAAGATTTATTTGTGATGCACATGTAATTCAGCACTCAGATGGTGGTACTGTAGTGTTGTAAGATTAGTTTGGCGGGTAGACTTAAATTAAAATTTTTGGTAGTTATTGGGTCCTGATAGGAGTCTGTATGAGCGCTTAGGGCATTTGTCCAGATTTTGCAGCAACGATGCCAATAATGCCCTCAAATGATGCAACATGAGAGTATCCACATCATATGCCTTAATCAGGGTACATAATTATAGAACCCAAAAATATAATTTCCTGATGAAGCAGGAGGTTTTTCCGGAGTTCATTGATTTGTATTAGACAGGCAACCTGGTAGAATTGAAGTTGATAATGCATTCGGATGGTGTGTAAATTCTATGCCCATGATATGGGTTATCTTCAGGTGACTTTTGGGCTTGATGGAATAAGTCGTAGTTATGAGCCCATTTTTTTGGTGATGCACAGAACAAACCTAATCACATACTTTCAAAAACAGAGAACTTTCTCATTGCATGCAATGTTCACTGACAGTTTTAATTAGCTCATAACGGTTATACCTGCGATGTAACCCAAGACTAGTCTGGTTTCGGCTGTTGTTACGAAGATGTTGCTGTAGGGCTATTCACTAATTTCTGTGCTTATATTGTTTACCTCTGGATACGACACTGGACACTAATTTCAGCAGGGTGGTGATAATACGTTAAGTATTTTCAACAAGCTGATATGGTTTCACGATAAGATTTAGGACATTATAATGTAAACAAAATGGAGATATCGCGGTCTTGCATCTGCGAACATTATTTGAATCTCGGGCTGCTATGGCGACCATCTTGGATTTCACAAAAACAATGTATTGCACAAATAAATTCAAAATTGACAAAAAATTAAAATCGAAAGCTGCTATGGCGGTCATCTTGTTTTTTACGAAAATGCTCAAGGTTTCAAGTTTAGCAACTAAGCTAATTTAGCTCTCCTACACATCCGTAACATGTTTCAACAATGTTTTGCACAACAGTGTATGAAAATAAATTCAAAAATGACAAAAAGTTTAAATCGAAAGCTGCTATGGCGGTCATCTTTCACAAAATGCTCAAGGCTGCAAGTTTAGCAACTAAGCTAATTTAGCTCCCCTACACATGTGTAACATTGTCAACAATAAAATTTTACAGGAATAGACATTCCAGGGTCAAGTACATGCAACATATAGGCGGCAACTAGACTACATTGGTGACTTTGGCCCCAAGTGGTCTAAGTGACCTTGGCCCACTATTCTGAGACAGTGTTTCTGGGCCGTGGTCACCAAAGTGGGCCTATGTCACTGGGCCGAGGTCACCAAAGTGGGCCTAGGTCACTGGGCCGAGGTCACCAAAGTGGGCCGAGATTATTGTATGTAAGACCCAGTAATGAAATTCAAAGACGAGAAAGTATATAATATGCATATTTCGACTATCACTATGTATTAAAAGTTAGGCAAAAGGATATTGACACATCCCTCGATTTCTACTTTTTATTATGCTATAAATGTTTGCGAAATTAAACTTTTGAAATTTGGACATAATTTTTCTGTACCACCTACAAATGTATTTCTTAGATTGTTATTCTGTTTTTTTTTAATTATCAACTCTAGTCCTTAACCAGTCACAAGGTAGCCTGAAAACCAGGACGATTGGATTTAAACCCCATGGTGAACAATATATGGCGTTAACATATACATTCGAGCTCACGCTCCTGACTTGAAGTGCGCCAAAATTAACTAGGCCAACACACACAGTAAAATATATCACATTATAATGAAATAAAGTGAATGAATATTACATAAATGGAGTAGTGATGTAAAGTAAATTTAATAGGACGAGCAATAATTTGAATGCTCGAATAAATAAATGAATAATAATGACGAAGTAATGTACAAGACGATCTAATAAACAAACTAGAACAGGAGTTCTCGAACTGCGAGGCCCGGCCTTAGTCTGTTTGAGTGCAATATAGGCTTGGTTTTGCTGGTTCAATGCCGGTCAATAGTCAACGACGCTTGCCCAACACTAATTCAACACTGGGTCTGCTGTATATTTTGCGCCTCACATCAGCAAACACATGGCATTTACCCAATACTGTTTCATTGTTGACTCTTCGACGCTGGCCCAACATTAAAAAAGCATTGGGTGACTGTCCCGTATTGCTGGGACTGAGGCATTGCTATGTGCGGGTGACACTAAATTTCTTTCCCGGTCGCCAGAAAGACCACATCCCAGATAACGCGATAAATTGGCCCAATGCTGATGTAATGCTGGACCACCGTCTGTGACGCTGGAAAAACATTACTCTAACCAAAACCCTTTAATCTCTTATCATGAAAAAAAATTGTATCTGAGCACTTTTTAAAGACGAAAGTATTTAACCTAGGGACCTCAATTATAAATGTCATTCACCAGTAGGTCAGCTTACTCTATTAGAAAAGGTTACCCTTTCAATACTGTTTGTCTTCTTTAAACCTTCTCATCAAAAGCCGTCACGGGAGATGAAATTGTTGGTAATAGCTGTATCCCTGAAATGTGATATTACCTAATAACACTACTTTTGAATGCTGCTGGTCAAGAAACATCATTTACATATGTACCTCATGTGAAGCGACCTGATTCTGAAGCGGATCGGAACAATGCTACCATTGACAAATGTTTCAAGAAGTGCTGCAGGTCCACCATACCTTTTTTTCTGTGACACATACACGAAGTTTAAATGACTGGATCTTGGAGTAACGCCACCTTTCATATACTGAGAGACTAATACAGCCTCTCCAGGCTGGGATAATATTTCGAGGGCTCTATTGTGAAATATGCCGAGGACATTATCGTAGTCAACAACATTGTGAACCATGAAATTGATACCAGTTAGATGTTTTATTATGCAGACATATTTATTAGTAGTGATGCTGGGACTGCATAATCAAAAAATCTAGCATGGAGTGCGCTGTTAATTTTTTTAATTATGTTTAAACATGTCACATCATATTATTTCAGCAAACTTCGCCTTTAACTAAACATGTGTTAGCTTGTGCGATCAATTTTCTTAATTCTTTTTAAATGTCAGGACATTACACCCTTGTTGATGCTCTTCAGCTCAAAGACAGTTATTTAGGAATAATCAAGTCAAAATTTACCTTTTTCAGCATTTTCACTTACGCCACTGATAACCTTCAGTCTTTACCTGGATGATAATGCAGTCAAAAAACAGGAGTGAGTTTCAGAATTGTTAAAATGCAGACAAAGAAAAAAAAACGGGTGAAATTCGGAATTTTTTAAATGCAGACAAAATGAATAGCTGAGTAGACCTAGCTGGTAGCATGCCAACACATTGGCACGCCGCCATTATCCACATACCCTGTTAAACATTCCAGTGATTGAACTCTGTGAAAGAGCTGGGCCGAGTGTAGTTGAAATTATGCCCTTGTTGTAAAAGTGATCCACCAAATTGAACCAACCGATGCGGCTCCGCCGGTTCTGGCACGCCAGGAGACACAATGTCTACATTGTAACTGTTCTCATCGGAAAGGGAACATATAGGTCTGATGTCACACTTCCATTTATTGGCTCGTGATAAACGTCACCAGTTTAAAGAAAGCCAGGCAAGCGCTAGGCACCGTACCACAGTCCAGCCAGAGGCACCAGTACCACAGTCCAGCCAGAGGCACCGTACCATGCATTAGCAGTTATTGCTATGCGTTTCTAAGTAGCGACACAGCTATGCAAACAGACAATATTGAAAAGTTCAATAACTGTCCAAAATGCATTGTAGTTAGCTAATTTCTGATCAAATGCCTACTAGAGTGTATTCAAACTAGAACAAACAAATTCAGAATATATACAAACATAATTTGATGTATATATAAAAGTATAATTTGATACCAGTACCACTGAAATAGATATTATTTGTGAGAAAAATTGTTCTGTCAATGTCATTTGGCACTAGAAAACGGAATTTGAGGTGTTAAAAGAATATACAATTTGACACCAATATCATTCAAACCAGCTAAGGAGATCCATGTTTGGTATTTAGAGATAAAATTGGCTGTCATCTTACAAAAATGTCCTTATCTTGGTTTTCACAATTAAGAAAAACTAACGTAGCATTCAAAACAGATAATTTAACACAAAGATCACACAAATCACATAATTCAATTTATGAAGAAGTACATTTGGCGGCCATCTTAGAAAATGGTCTCCATCTTGGATTCTAAAAATATTTAAATAAACTCGGCAAAAACAACTAATGTTTTGACACAAAAATGAATCAAATACATGAATTAGCTCTTTATTTATTAGAAAATTGGAATTAGAAATTACTTTGGCGGCCATCTTGAAAAATAGTCGTCATCTTGGAATTTCCATGGGCTAGCTGTCCTATAGAATGCTGAAGCATGCTCTTAAGAACCATCGTGCTAAATTTTACTGCTAAATTGTTTTTTGTTCCACAGTAACAATTGGAACATATTTTGAGAGCAAAAATCAAGATATGCTGTTTTATTAGGCCGGAATTTAGTGGGGGGGGGAGTTTTGCATCAACGGTCCCTGAAGGTTCCACTTATCTTCGCGTGAATTTTTTTTGGCAGCTTTTTGATATTGACATTTCAACATTTTCAAACCTAAAACGACAATAAAATAGATCAAAACGTACCCATTTCATAAAATCGAAAAATCATTTTGGTACCTATGTTTTTTTATCGCCTATAAAATGACTCAGTCCGTCATTCTAAACAATTTGGTGGGTGAATGGGTAAAATTTACCCAATATTAAAGCCCCGGCATGAATTTAAATAATTTGCTTAATTTATCAATATATTGCATACCCTTCTGTCAGAGATGCTCAATTTTGAAGATTATACACAAGGCTGTACACAAAACGTTCCTGAAACCTAAGATTATGCACTAACAGAAAATCGAGGCTAGACAATGTTTGTTTTTTTGTTTGAAAAAAACACCTCTCCTTTGGGAATTTGCCGCTCCTCTATATTAATCCTGCCGCGTGTCAATTGTCGCGATGATGTCTTAACGTCTATATACACACAATTTTGCTGTATAGTCCAGTGGCTTGTGTAGCAAGATATGGTCCCGTGGGATTGGCGTGTCAAGAGTTTGGAACCAAACATTTGTTTAATCAGTAATTCATTAGCTTTCAAACAAACTTGGGTTCCATTTTTTCTGACATGTGTAAACCTGATTTTTTACCATTTATCGTAGCCACCCCTAAACTGATAGATTAATTATTGTTGTGTATGATGGTTACATAAAGTCTGCAAAATAAAAACAACAAGAAGCATTTGAAAAGCGAATGCAATCCAAATCTTACGTATCTATATAATATATTTTTCTCGCGCAGAACATACGTCTTTTGATATAAACATTTGTGTTCATCCGTTTTTCAATATATACCCGTAATTCAATATATCTATATCAAAAGAGTAAAAAAGATAATAAATCAGTATTGATCAGCCATAGACTTGACAATATTATTAGAATTTTCATATTGATATTCACAACTATTTAATTGTGACACTAATTTTGTCTTTTATAATCATTCATATAACCATACACATAATTGTAATATCTATATTAATCTTACGTTCATCATCCTGAGCATTTTGTGATGTATTTAGCAACAACAGTCCAAATTTAAAAAACTGTAAACCCCATATAATTATCTTATCATGGGTGCCAAACGCTAACATTCCAAAACCACGGCATTACATAGCGGGGGCCCTAGGGTATAATCTACTGTCTTAGAGGTTTTCGTGTTCATTTTTGGAAGAAATCACCAAATTTGGCCCAGATCCCCTTTGAGGTGTACTTATCATATCCTGATATAGGACACACATTTTTGGATACGTTAACAACCCTAATTTGCATAAATTCAAATGGCCGTCAAAAATATTGGATAAAATTCATTATTGTCATTTTTAAGCTACTATTTTGTCGATTCTGTTGATTTTATTTTATTTCTAAATAGGCTTGATGAATTAGAGAGATTGTAGTTCCGAACAAAATCATCACAAGTATAAGGTACAAGTTCATATCTATGGGCATGTTGCTTAAAACGACCACAATTTGTCAACTTTTTTAAAACTAATATTTTACAATCGTTGAACATGTTGAATATGCTCCACCGATTTACAAAATTTTAAATTCTATTAGGATCTCTAATGGTCCAGCTAGCACTAGGTCATCAAGGTCAAGGTCATAAGGTCAACATCTTATGGAATGTGCAAAAATATAATAGATCAATTATAGGAATGAACTATGTGGATATCAACATTAACATGATTAATCATTATAGATATATTATTAATAATACTGAGCGGAGGTGTAATTATACAATCTAATTTCTATTAATAGCTCTGATGTTCCTGCTAGCACTAGGTCATCAAAGTCAAGGTCATACGGTCAAGATCTTATGAAATGTGCAAAAATAATAGTTTTATTATAGGAATGAACTATGTGGAGACCATCAATAATAATTATTATATAAATGTACATATATGTCTAACTTCTTCTCCAGTCCGAGAGTCACCCATAATTTATCGGCTACAATCTCAGCAAACAAGTGTACCGCTAACACAATTATGTCAGTATCATTTGCAATCATTAGTATGCGTTTACAACCTTGTGAGACTACATTTGCTGCATGAAGCATGACTCGAATTCCCCATGATTGCATGGACTGAGATATTGAATCACCGATTGATCATCCTGTGGGGTTGGATTCTGCAAAACGTTCTCTCCACAAGTTGTGATGCATACTTTTTGCTTCTCCAAAGGCAAACTGAGCAATTTCGCCCGATATGTATTCAAACAGCTCCACCTTGTTGGAAATGTTACATAGATGGCTGTTCCAGTTATTTGATATTTTGCCATTTCCAGTACTTGGTAATTGGTGTCGCAATCCTGTTCGTCGTCTCTCCCTGGTCGTTGCTTCCAGACGTACTTTTAGATACTGGTCTCAAATAACATCGATACGTTTAACAGTAGATGATTTACAATTAGACGGACGGATTTTTTTTTGAGCAGTATCGTTGAATGTGTGTATGCCTTTATCAGGTCTTAGAAAATGAACCATATTCGCACCATCTATAAGTTTAATGTCAGCTTCAGCAAAATCAGATGGAATGTCAACTTCTAAGTACAGAACCAGATCCGACTTTTGGCCAGTCCGTAAAACGTCATGTTTTGATAAGGACGATGGGACATCAGCATTCTCTACTTCATAAAAAAATCATATTGCTCCCCGTACTTGCAGTGCTATGCAACGTTGACCCATCAGCTTAAAGTCATCTTTTGTCTTATCAACACACTTTATTTTTATGTTTCTTGTGGCGATTGCTTGGAAGCGGGATTTTATTCACTTTGATTGGATCATGAAAGGAAACTACTTGACTCTCTAGTCGCTCTTTCGCAAAAGCTGAATGTTGTTTCTTCCTTACTTCTTGGGCACGCATTATACTATGAGCCATTTCATCTGACAATACCTCTTTGGTTTCTAACATAACAATTTCTTTATCAAACGGGTTGCCCACCTCTTCGTGTGCTAATATTAGTGCTTTAGTGTCTGCTAAAAACCTCTTCTGAACGCTCGGACTTTGGTCATGATGTTTGGGAATGGAGCTCTTACATGAAAATATACCCGCCACAAATTCTGTGATAGGTCTTGCGACTTCTGGTACTGCAACAGACCACTCTGTGAAGATGCATTCATAATTTAAATTAAGATTTCCACCATGTATTTTTTAGTTTTTTGTTTTGTTGCTCGTGGTTCTGGTTAAATCCAATCAGTGAAAATGGGTTTTGTGTTTTTGCAATAGCAAAGAAGCCCTCATCAAAGTTATTGTAGAGATGCGGGGGTTTTATCTGCAGATTCAGCATATCCCGCACATGAACAGGAAGTCAAACGGGCATAATGGTAATGATCCAGAATGAAAGCCCAATCTGCAATTTCATCTAACGAACCAAAGTCTCCAATCCGGATAGAGCGCACAAAACCCAACAATAAAATTCCCATGTCATAGACTGTCAGCCAGTACTTGAAATGCGGCAGTTTTTTTTCTGGTTACTCCAGGCTTCAAATGATTGGATTTCATTGTTATTCTCTTGGTAGTCTTTCGTGTATTTGAGGTATGCTTCCCTTCGCAGAGTTGAAAATGACTCTGGCTGATGGGCGTAACGTGTCCCAGTCACATGTGTGCCTTTGAGCATTGCTTCAGCCTGACCTGACGCGGTCACCTCTGCATTAATAAGCATTTGGATCCATTCACTGTTTCGTAGCCAATCACCCAATAGTTTTTCCATAAGCATTCCTGAATGCAAAGGTTCCAAAAATACACAATAATTGTCCTCATTGAACTCGTAGCTGGATCCCACTGGATGGCTTTACCGATTACATAAAGAGGCTGGTCTAGAGTGATAGCTGGACTTTGTCCAGAATTCAAATAATCTGTTGCTGCATTGATCAGAGACATGGCATGGTAGATCATATTGAGAGAACTGGCTTTCTGGTGAAAGATGGGAAGCATTAACGAGATACATGGTGGTCGGCTTTATGGTGGTTGATTAGAGACACAGAAGGCTGCCCATCATAGAGCATCATCATGGCTGAGAAAAATTCTTTGCATAAGCTGCTGTGAATGGGCAATCCACTCTTCCTCTTTGTTCAACGTTGAGCCTATAATTGCAGATGAAATAGAGACTGTTTCAGTGGGAACAGATGGTGTTGGGGTGTTGGTGGTTAGAACAGGGAGAAGTGGCCTACATAAACCAGTCACGGGTGGAGCAATCAATTTTGTAGTATTTACTGTCACTTCCTTTTTATTTCTGTAAGACGATTGCAGGTGAGAAATGTTAGAAAGACCTCGATTGTTTTGTACTCCTCTTATTGCCAGTGTAATTCAAAGTTGGAAGACGGATGAGAGCGCATCCAGTACCATGCAATGCATCTCTAGAACCCCTATTAGAAGGGTTTATGTCGATGTTGTCCGTGCTTCCTATTGCTAACAACCCCTTTCTGAGGATAGGTCCATAGCCTACACCTTCCCCCTCAAACATTTTAATAACAAAATTTGCCATTTCCTTTGAGATATCTCTTACTTGGGCATAAGATAGACATACCAAGTTTATCTAACTGGTTTAAAGTTTCCTCACAATGTTCTGTTGCGCCGTATATTTTGAATGCTATATATATTGCGAGAGGTCTCTCCCTGTCGACCTTATGTCAATATTAGTAGCTGGTTTGGATGGTGTATTTTTTATGGCAGTGTACATCAACAGCTGTACAATAGATAAAGCCACATATGTTCTACCATCATGATCAAAGTTAGTGTCACGTTTGGCAAAAGGACCACACAACAACATGTCAGTAAATTATGACAACATTTGGGGAACGAAATTCTTCTGTGCGTCAGCTGGGAATTCGCCATCGAAGCTTTGTTGTTTCACGTAAGTTAGTGGCGGTTTCAGCCATATTACATGCATCATGATGAGAACTTCGGTGCAGCTCACGTGCAGCTGTCTTTTCGATGATTCAAAGCTTCTTATCAGCCTTGTGACCTTACATCCATGGTATTTGTGACAGTATGCGTTCTTGGAAACGAGGTGTATGTATTCTACCAGGAACTGCACCACCTAACCCTTTAAGTCTACTTGTGTATAGTTCTGCTAGTTCAATAATGTAAAATGGACCATCACTATCATCTTCAACTACATTTTCAGCTACAGTTTCAGCGAGGGCAATACCTTCAAGCTCAGACTGACTCATAGTGTGATTGTTATGCTTTTTACGAATACTAGACTTAGGCCGATTATAATATCCGGGCATACATTCTTTAAGATAAACTGTGTCATGTGAAAACATATCACCATTTGCAAGCTCTCCAAGCATTCAAAATCGTCAGAATTAGTGGTCACGTCTCCAGTTTGAGGTCAATTCCAGTATAAGAAACATTATGGAGCACATCGTGTAAGTACGCAAAACCACAAAAGAGTCATACAAGAGAGTCTACACCATGACTTATTCCACTGGATTCTCCAGCATTTCTTGTCTTTGCCGGACTTTCACATTCAGATTCTTCCTCGACTTTTTAATAAGGCTGCTTCCCTTTACGATTTTGTCGAGTCAGCTTGTTCTGACAAGATATATGGGACTTTGCATTGTTTATTATTAATGTCTCTAGAAGATTTGCATCACTAGTGAGAAAATATGAATTGTTCATTGGCATGTCACTGTTTGCAAATGCTGAAAGTAACCGGCGCCTTTATCTAAACGTTTGCTTTGAGCTGGACCCCTCATCTCCCCACCACCATCAGTTTGACAAAGACAACACAAATGCCAGTTTACCCCTTCTGCTGTCATGTTTGTTTATTCACCTGAATAGAAAAATGATAATATTAAGCTGTAATAATGATAATAATTAAGGTATCATCACTGGCATTTTTTTTAATTTTAGTTTAAAATAGTACAATTTTGTCGTTTTTCGAAAAACCTTTTTTCGGATGATGCTCAACATGAGTTCAATCGATCAAACAACCCCGAAAATGTTAGAAAGCATACCAAAAATATGTAAATTGACCTGTTATTGGCGGAGATATGACAATTTTATGTAATACCCTTCATCGGCGGCGGCCATTTTGAATTTGTGAAATTTGAGGGTGTTAACTTTCGCCAAAATGTGTGTCCTATATCAGGATTTGATAAGTACATATCAGACGATATGTCTGCCAAATTTGGTGATTTCTCCCAAAAATGAACATTACTTCTGAATATTGACTCTAAGACAGTGGACTAGTAGTGGTTAGCACCGCTGCCTTTCACGCCAGAGCTCGGGGTTCGGTTCCCGGTCTCGGCGGTTTGAAAGAAACTAAAAATGTTTCTTCCCCATCCACGTGTGAAAGTTAGTATTGTGGGAAGCCTCCGTGACCGAGAGGTAGCGTGCTCTGCCTCAGACCGCCATGGCTCGAATTTCGGATCCTGTGTCTGGAGGACAGTGTCATCTCAATCATCTCACCATCCTCAGGAGGTTCTCCTGGCCCAGTTTAGCCTATATGTGCACAAAGGTGGCCTAAAACCCGATTCATTTCATTTCATTACATTATAACTATAATACAAACTTGAAAGTAAATCTTGAAGAGATGTGTAGTAACAATCCAAAAGATTATTGGGGTTTCTGGAAACGCCTGCAACGACAGAGCCTTAGCGAAAGCACAATTGAACTATACCAATTTTACAATTGTTTTCTAAAACAAAGTGAACCACCTACCGGTCAAAACGCAAATACAAAATGCAAAACTATACAACAAAAAATACCTATTGATAGATATAATTACGACATATCGAATGACATTCTCAATGGTAAAATTCAATTGGACGAAGTAGAGAAAGCGCTAGGTAGAATAAGAAAAGGTACTGACAACATTATTCAATACCATTTTCGATTCGGCAGATTATCCAGATGACTGGGCACAAGGGTTGATATACCCAGTTCACAAAAAGGGCGATAAGTCAGATCCACAGAACTATCGGAAAGTTTCTCTGATTCCCTCTCTTGCAAAAGTTTGTTTTAATCTGTACTCGAAAATAGATTGTCATTCAAAAACTTAGTGTGCCGTGACAATGATCCTCTACAAAGAGGCTTTAAAAAAGATTGTAGGACATCTGATAATTTATTTGTGTTGTACAATCTGGTTGAAACGCAAAAAACACGTAAAAAAACGCATTGCAGGGGGGTATCTTAAGCCCCAGACTTTTTAATGAATTCCTGCAGGATCTCGGAGAATATTTAAATCCTTAATACGGTCTTAAGATAGGAGACATATACCTTGCGTACCTCCTATTTGCCGACGACATAGTCCATTTTTCAGAATTTGCAGAGAGCCTACAGGCACAAATTGACTTATTTTACAAGTACTGTGAAATATGGAATCTGATAATAAGCATTGCTAAAACAATAATAGTCATTTACAACCAAATATATGCTAAACATTCATTTTCTTTCACACTGGCCGAAAATACGCTTGAAATCGTGGACAAATATAAATATTTAGGTCTTTGGTGTAGTAATAATACAAATATATTTGTAAAAAAACATTCGTTTCTGGCTGAACAAGCTCGCAAAGCAATATTCACAATTAGAAATTATAGTCACAACTTAGGACATCTAACGCCAAAATTGTCTTTAAAAGTATTCCAAGCCCAAATAGGGCCAATACTGATGTATGGTAGCGAGGTACTATTTATTGGTAAAGAAATTTTGGACTTTGAGACAGTCCATTTATCATTCTTGAAAAATATGCTTGGAGTCAAACAACAAACCACATCAGTTACTATTTACGGGGATACAGGAAGGTATCCTCTCTTTTTAAAACAACAAATTCCAGCTTTGAAATTATGGATTCGCTTGATCTCCTTGCCTAGAAGCTGTTATTTGAGAATCGTGTACAACTCACTGACGTCTCTTGACTTTATTGGTGAAACAAATTGGTGCTCTCACATCAGGTCATTATTATTCCGAACAAACCACCGCGACGTTTGGGAAAATCATAGGGTAGAAAATGTCAATCGTCTCATCAAACAAGTTAAATCATGTTAGATTAATACATATAAAGTTGATTGGTCCATCAAAGCCCGAAACTCCATAATATTACGAATGTACATAAAGTTCAAATTCGAACACTCGCTAGAAGAATATCTGTTTTACATCCCCGACACAAGGTGGATGAAGGCACTATCAAGATTAGGAATGAGCTCACATATGCTAGAAATTAAACGAGGAAGGCATGTCAAGCCGCAAAAACTACCACTAGAACAGCGCATATGTCAAAGATGTACATCAAACTCTGTTGATGACGAAATTCATTTTTTAATTACTTGCTCTTACTTCGCTACGCAGCGAGCTAGTTTACTTGCCTAAAGCAAACTACTCAATAGTGAATTTGACTCACTCTCAAACGACGACAAATTTATATATATTATGTCATCTACACATCGACCATTAGTAATATGCTTAGCAAAATACACCTATAGCTGTTTTCAAACCTTAAGCGTGTCGCGTACCTCCTCTTTATAAAACGAGTGGGGCGTGGAAATCATCCATGCTTTCGGGGGATCACCACTGTAGTATCAGCGACTGGTGCGGCTGGTGGTTGCGCTAATCATCCATTCATGAAATCATCCATGCTGTCGAGGGATCACCACTGTGGTATCAGCGACTGGTGCGGCTGGTGATTCCTCTAATCATCCACTAATGAAATCATCCATGATGTCGGGGGAACACCACTGTGGTATCAGCGACTGGTGCGGCTGGTGATTCCTCTAATCATCTTGGTGTTTCGAGCTGACGTCAGTCAATGCATTTTTTAGATTGATTTTTTAACATGTTCGATGTAACTAATATTATTATTTTCTTCTCTGTACATACTCTCACTCATTATGTAATTACTCGGTTTCTACGCTTTCCAGAGGGTTTTTTTGCTATATGCAGTAGCTATTTTATCTCTGGTTTTGGTGCGGGAAACTTAAAAATATCATGCCAATGCTGTTTAACTGTAGGTTATTTTAAATAGTTCTCATGCATATTTTATTTAACCTGTGCTTGTTCTAGTATATAATGTCGTTTGATTTTAACATGTTCAAGTTAACTTAGCATGCATATTTTACCGAACTAATCCTGTTGTATATAGTCTTGTACATATGTTCATTTTAAGGACGCATAAGTCTGCATAGACTTACCGTCGTCAATAAATATCTATCATTAGCCACTGGACTAGTAGTACTTTAGTTCAAAGGTATAGCAGCAAGGGTAAATCAACAGGTACTGCCGAAGCTGTTTTGTGGTTAATACCTTCGTAACACAGTTAATCACAAAGAATCGGGATGAAACATATCAATGGATCATATATTATATAAATATTTTTAGAAAAGATCTAAGATACAGTGGAGACCCGGTATCGGACCGCCTCACAAAGCGGACCATCCCGGGATACGGACCAGCTTTTTCAGTTCCAAATTTTTCCCCATTCACATAATGTATTATCAGATTCAGAAAGCGGACCGAACCGCGATTCGAATCACGGACCACCTTTTTCCAGTCCTAAATCATAAAAGGACTCGAAAAACGGACCAGCCCCAGCAGCCAAAAAATAATTCACACTTTTACAGTTATATATCAATCAGGGACCAGCTGCGGCTGGATTCACTAATGGGACCAGCTGTAGCCGGATCCATTATAAGGGACCAGCACTGGCATAATTCACTAAGCTCACTAGCCCTGGTTGGATCTAATAAAGGGACCAGATCTGGTTGAATCTAGCAAGGGATCAGCGTTGGAAGACCGGAGCTGGCTGGATCCACAAAAGTGGCCAGCGCTGGCTGGATGCACTGAGCTCAGATTGGATAACGGAAAGGATTAACGCTGGTGAGATAAATCATACAATGTTAATTCAACATTTAAACATGTCATCAGTGCAAATTGCGATCACTCGCCTTATCATGTCATGGCCCTTCCTTGAGTTGCGCCTCTTGGGTTGGTTAATTCTCAACGGTTTAGTGTTTTAGCTCCTACGTCTTTCTTTGTTAATACAGCTCAAATAATTTACAGAGCGCGAACTTACGATGACAGCTTAGTGTGAAAGTTCATGCTGCTAAGATAAAACAACATAATTTAAGTCAGCTTCTTATATTTAATAATTTGTTAAATTAGAGGAAGTTATAGCAGCACTGTAAGTGTTGTAGCAATAATTGAGCTACTGGTATATATAAACCACAAGGTTAAACAAAGACGCTTTTGATTTTCGACCAGCTGACAAAAAAAAACATCGGCGTCTAACAATAATTTAATTGCGCAGGGTATGTAAGGTCTATGTGTGGAAAAGCCTAGCGTATAAATAGTTACTGAAATAGGAAACAATTGATACAAGCGATACAAATAAACAGATTGTCATATTTATAACATGATCATAATTCGAGAAGACTAATTCGCTAGGCTGTTTTTTATCAGCTTGACTATAATATATAATATAATTTTATGACAGGCCCTAGCGTACAGAGGGGAATTTCACCTGTATAGCGTGAATATACCTTTGCGATCCCAAAAGTCTTGCAAATTGCTATGTCAACTCATACAGTGAAGCAAAACATAACAATTCCGTCATGATTTTCTGTATTAGTTACGCATATAAAACAGAATAATTATCTGATGTATTTTTACGCGAGAAAGTATAAAATATATCCAGTTAATGGACTGTAAGTTACATAGGGTTATTCACGGCTGATCGATTTTCCTATTCACAGCAGCATGGCCTGATCACCCTTAACAAACGATACTATCACACTAGGAACGTAATGAAAGAAATGATGTTTTACTCGAAGTTGATCATAATGACTCCGTGTACGACTCCCGAATTTTGAAAAAACAAGAAGCGTGACATCTGATTTGAACACTGCTAATTAATATCATATTTGTCAATACATCTGTCATGATAAATGTCACTTCAAAACACATTTTAAACAATTTGAAGCCAGCGAATTTCGCAGTCTTTTATAATAAAGAAAAAACAGACAATATCGACAATCATAATAAGGGACTTCAGGGATATTTTGATTAGCAATTTTTCATCTAAGTTTAGCTTGCTAGACATCCTTATTGGGGTCAAAATAAATGTTTTCAATAATGCAGAAGACGAATTTGTTACTTTGAAATACCAAATGGTCGCCATTTTCCAAGATGGCCGCCATTATTAATCCACAAAACTACTTTTTATCATAGCATTTCACTCACTGGCCCAATTTTAATGATGTTGGGGTCAAAAAATATGTTTTCAACTATACACTCGCATAATTTACTACTTTAACACATCACAGAAGTTTATTTCTGACTTACAAATGGTATAACATGCTATTTATACATTTTATTTATAAATACACAAAAAAACGTACAACATGTTCAACCAAATTTTTTTATTAACAATCTGTCAATTGTACAAGAAAAGGTTGAATAAATTGTTCCTGGTTTAGAGATCACAGGGAAATGATTACTTATTTAACTCCACACTACACTATGTACAGGAAATGTTTTGTTCACAGACTATATATTGAATCACGACTAAATAACGCAACTACAGCTACACACATGACAATAATTAAATTGCTTAATACATGTCATATCATATCATATCATATCATATAATATCATATCATATCATATCATATCAGTTTGAATGCCTTCTGACTAGAAAATGTTTTGTTCACACAGAACACAAACTTGAGATTTCGTCTTATTTAGCTCCTCATTATACTGTGTGGATTGATTTGAGAAAAGTCAAAAACATTTCAACACAACTTGTAACTCAAGGCCATAAAATACGCTAGCGAATGTCATATCAGTTTATCATGTTTATAAATGTCTTGTGACTAGGATTTGTTTTGTTCCCAAAAACACAGACTAGATGTCGAGTCAGGACTAAATCTCACAACTACAAACGCAGAGTGTTGTACAAGTGAGACGACAGAAGAATGACTAACCTTTTTAACTGCACATTTACACCATGGCGATTGTCAAATCAAAAATACTTCACCCCAACTTGTAACTCAAGGGCATAAAACAGGCTTGAAAAATAAAGTCATATCAATTTGAATGTCTTGTGACTAGGAAATGTTTGTTTATACAGACCACAGACTAAATGTCAAGTAAGGACTACATATCGCAATTACAGCTGCACAGTGTTGTGTGCAAGTGAGACCAAGAACATAACATTTGCACCTTCCATGACATTTTTTGTTGCATCAACACCCGTTCAGCTGTTGGCAGCTCTCTGCAATGGGTAGGTTTGAAGTCGAGAAGATCTGCCACACGTCACCTTGTAGTGTCCATCCCCAGTCAGCAGGATTTTGTGTTTCTGGCTGACTCCAAATGCACCCAGCCTCGTAGGCAGCACGTTTGACATGCTCACGAATATCACAACCAGTGAAGCTGTGGAATAACAGGATTCCACTTGTCTTGAGAGCGGCGTCCTGGTACGTACGTATTTGTACTTCCAAGGATGTAAGCCTATGAAAGAGCATCAGCAACCATGTTAGCCAAACTGTGCAGAAGCCAGATTGAAAAGGCAACATTTTTGCTGTTTGGAAATCTCTTGAATTTGACATGATTTTTTATTAGATTATTCCGTAGCCGTTTCAGCAATTTCTCAGCCTCGACATAGAGCAAGAACAATGAAGATAGCAAGACGGTCTCATTCTGTTGGACAACATGTTCTCCAGTGGGAAGACAAGTGCCTTCTAATGCGCAGATGGCATAAAGGCATGATTCGTAAAATTTGCCCTTCAGCTCTTAGAATTAAGGTTAGCAAATGTTGCGCGGAAAGATCTCAAGCGCTATGGATGGTGTTTGTACTCGTCAGCAAAGAGGTCTTTGTTTTTCACCCGGCAATGAAGTTGATCTAGACACGTTCTCTTAGATTATAATCCAATTTGCTGCCATGTATTTGTATGTGTTTGTTTTTCGACAAGAGGAGAACAGTTCAGTTAGTTCTCCTTTGCGGTTACCATATACGAAATACGGCGTTAGCTCATCGGTGTTGGCTCTATCACTGAAGTTAAGCAGCGCCGGGCCCGGTCCATAATTGGATGGGTGAACGCCTGAGAGCCACGTAAATCAGATGGCTCGTCTGACTGAGCTAGAGTTGGACGTAAAAGAACCTCAATGGACGTAGGCGCAGTTTCCATCCCGCGAGACCCCAGAAAATCCACAATGTGGTGCGAAAGCACCCGTGGCGCGATATCACAATAGTGCGTACTGCCACTTAACATACAGATACAGATACAGATACCATATTGACCTCTAGTATTTGTCACAGAAGAAGCACCCTGGTAGGAATGTCCAGCGGAAGTCATTTTACTAGAGGAATGATGTTGTTGCGAGATTGATGTTTTTGGTTCTGTTTCATCTCCCAGAAGATGGAGGTTGGGAGCAAAGCGTTGATTACACTGTCGATTATACCCAACACCTTACAGGTCATTTGGCAGAGATGCAAGGATTTTATCATGGTTATCATTGTTATGGCCTTATTTGTGAAGACGGCTATTTCGTATGGTATGAGTATGTTGGAAGGTTTTCAGCAGCAGTTTCTTTTGCATTACTGAATGGTGTGAATCGACCATAATGGCATATTAAGAATGCATGCACGTTTTCTTTTAGACATGTTGGCCTAATATCTATACTGTCACCACCACTACATGCAAATGTGGAATATCTAGTAGTAGTACAGGTGATAGATCCAACCTATACTACTACATCTATATTTCTACCAGCTATACCACCACCGACATTAAAGTGGCATGGAACGCAAGGCTGAAATGAAAACATAGATGCAACATATGTGCTGTTATATTGTTTACAGACATGCAAATGACATATCAGATCACTCTGACAATGGTTTTATTATGTTCTTTGATCCCTCACCACATAGATCTGGGAGCTTGTTATGTGCAATTGTGCACGAAAAATAGACTGTTCTTTAATGGCGGCAATCCTAAGCACAATAGATTGACCACTTCAAGAATAGTTTTATAACGCGCTTGGATCCTCAAAACATGGATACTTACATTCTCCAGTAATGGTAGCATTATTTTGCATAAAAAATGATACGGGGAACATTTTAACATAGTAAATCGTGTTCTCTAATATTTTTCCAATCTAGTAACATAATTTAGAAGTTGATTTCTGGAGGGTGCAGGATACCCACTTCTTCTTGCCCAACTAAATCAACAGGTAATGCCTAAACTGTTTTTATGGTTAACACATTCGTGACGGAGTAATCTATAATGTCACCCATTGCAACCAGCCTACAGGAAACATCATTCTACTGAATCAGCTCTACTGAAAGTACATAACGATATCATTATTTGTATGGACAAGGATGAGATTACAGCTCTGACTTTGTTTGACTTGTCGGCCGCTTTCGACATCATTGGCCTTTAACAGACAGACTTTCAGATTGATATGGGATATCTGGGCAGGCTAAAATTTGGTTTTCTTCTTATTTGCAAAAAGGCACCACTAATCCGTAAAAAAATAAAGATAAAGTCACACTCTCATATGGATTTCCACAGGGCTCTTAGTAATAGACCGGGTATCTGTCTTTGGGTCGGTGTTGACTACTGCTCCTCCCCTCAGACAGGCAGTGATGCACGTTGTCAAAAAATTCATAATAAAAAACTTATGCGCTCTAATAGGGGTGAACTCGATCATTGTTTATCAAATATATATGTATATATATATATATATATATGGCTTATCAAATATATATTCAGTTAAAAGGCAACATTGAGTCTGTGGGACAGCGTCGGAGACGTTGGCCCGCATTGATCTACCACATGTCCTTTATCACAAGGTATCCAGTAAACGCGGATCATAACAGCCCCATTTTAGTTCAATGCGTGCCACTGTTTCTGACGCTCACCCAGCATCTCGTATCGTGTTTTTATTGAGGAATGAGACATCACAACTTCTTAATGGCAGATTGTGCATTTTCTGTAAAGAATTATATATTATTGTTTTAGAAGATGTTCTTACTGTTATGTCCTGCTTATACAGAATTGAGATCGAATTATACATATTACAGCAGCTTCATAGAAATACTAACATAAATTGAGGAACATAAAATAAAGAAATTAGCTTCATTTGTATATCATAAAGAGAAACTCAGAACAAATAACCTAACTAATATGTATTGATATGTCCTACACAAATGTGTACTGTGTTTATTTGAATCTCTTATGTATTTATGTATGTATATAACATGTTAAATTGTTTTGTACTATGGGCCCAAGGCTTTAAAAATACTACTACTACTACTACTACTACTAGTACTACTACTACTACTACTACTACTACTACTACTACTACTACTACTACTACTACTACTACTACTACTGCTACTACTACTACTACTACTACTACTACTACTACTACTACTACTGCAACATTGAAAATATATTATGTTTTTGTTTGTTAGTATTTTCGCAACATATTCAGAGACATCTATAGGGCTTCAAGCATTTCTGTTTTCAGACACCACTTGGGTATCAAAATGTCTGTTTGTGAACAGATGTTCACAACAAGCAAATGTTGTCAAGGGGATGTAGAAACATTTCTTTATGGTAATAAATAAATATTTACTGCATACTGACTGATATATTTATGAAGACAACATTTTCACAATTTTGAAGCATCCCATTTTTTGCGTGTTTTCTGGCAGTAAAAGTGTGCTTGAAATAATCAAATCATGTTTATATATATATATATTTAGGTCATGACAGGTTAATTATATGTGCTACGTGCTGAGTGACGGTTTGCTGCATACTATTGCAGGTATATATCAATGACCATAGCGGAAAATAAATCTTAAGGAAATATGTGATTTTGATTCACGAAGGGTTAATTTGCTAAAAAATTCGTTCAAAATTTCTTTCTTGTTATCCCCCTAGCCACCATGTTGAGATTTCAAGCTTTCCAACGGTATATGATAACAAACGATTTTTTTCATGGAAGGTTGCCCTCTAAATAACGTCTTTTTGGTGGGTCTGCTGCAGCACTATATCTAAATTTAAAGTTAGTTTTGTCTTAATAAAATATTAGAGTTTTGAGTGCGTGAAGGGTGTGTAAATTTATTTTATAATTTTATTCTTTTCCGACACACATGGAATGGTGAAAATATGTATATTTTTTTTTTAGTAATGTATTTCGCATCATATTCAAATAAATCTATGAGTATTTGAGCATTCCTATTTTCAGAAGTAATGATTTTCAATAGGCCTACTTTGGGTATCAAATTGTCTGTCTATAAAGGTATGTTCACAAACAAATGTTGTCAAAGAGATGTAGAAACATTACTTTATAGTAATTAATAAATATTTGCTGCATATTATTGATTGATATCTCTATGAAGAAAAACATTTTCACAATTTCAAGGAAAATAAGTTTACAGTTAAAGGGTGCTTGAAATAATAAATTCATATTTTTTACTTTTTTTAAGTAATGGTCGGTTAAATATATGTGTTTGGTGCTGATGGATAGTTTGCTGCATATTATTTTAAGTATATATCGATGACCATAGCATAAAATAAATATAAACTAAATATGTGATGCTGGTTCACAAATGGTGATTTTCCAAATTTGTCCAAAATTTCGTTCTTGCTACAAACCCGCCCCCCCCCCCCCAGCCATATTATTGAGATTTTAAGCTTTCCAACAGTATATGATAACTAATGTTGTTTATTCATGGAAAGCTGCTCATACTTTTTAGCGGGTCTGCTGCAGCACTATTACTGCTTTGAAAACCGGAGATCACGAGCTCGAACCCCACTCCGGCCTTCAAGTTTCAAACAATATGTTTCTTCCCCGTTCATTAGGTAAAAACAATACTATGGGGAGCCATATTTCAAACCAAAAGGGATATATTCTGGGAGGGAGGGGTAGATTCTGGGAGCCGATTACACTTAATCACATAATCACAGTAAAGGGGGGAAGATCCTGGGAGGGAGGGGTAGATTCTTGGAGCCACCGTAATCTACCCCGGGGGTATAGTTCAGGATCTATCCCGAGGTAAATTCTGGGGCGCCCACAATATACCCGGGTATAATCTGGGAGGGGGTATATTTTTAGACTTTACACCGGCTACATTATTATTATTCACATGAGTAACGTAAGATGCCCTTTTTCAGTCATACTTTTCACAATTTCAAATATCCTTAGTTTACAGTGCATTAGCAAGTAATACAAATCTTTTTAAATTAAAATTTTATTCATTGTCTCAAAAATTCTCTTTAAAATGAGAGAAAGTGGCATAACATGCAAAAATTTGAACGTTTGTAAAAATAAATCTGTTGTGACTGAATAGGGACATGGTGTCCCAAATATGCCATAGTTGACGACCTTAGAGGTCATGGTGTCTTCAGTCGGTCAGCGTATATATTTGAACTTTATTATTGACAATTGTAACACAAATACACACCATAAAAGATATAAGTAGGCCATCATTCAATTCCTGGGGGGGTTGACGTTTTTAAATCGGACAAATTATTTAGTTAAATTATATTCAATTATTTAGTTAGGTTCACACTCTGCCTGAAGCAGAATATCTATTTAAGTTTGTGTGTGGAGACGAATATGTATTTAACTTTCTTTAACAAAATTCTGTCTACAAAGCTAGATGCCAAATTTGGCCTAGTATTGATTTTTAGTGTCCTTGAATCAAAAAATTGTTTTATAGTTTACCAACAAACCTTGCACTTTGGTTAAAAGCATGATACTTGGCATATAAAAAGAAAGATCTGTACTGAGCAATTGAAAATATAGATCACATATATAAGTGCCCCCTAGCGACCATAGGGTTATTTTTTTTCTTTTGGGTCTAAACTGAGCCTTAAAGTAGCTGCTTATGTTGACATTTTTTTTCTAAATCATTTTTTTTTTCATGAAGTAGTGTATCCCGCAAGTCATTATTTCATTTTTTTTTCAGATTTTAAAGATTTTCAAAAACATTTCTTAAAAATATTTATGAGAACCAGGAATAACTCAAACATACAGTTTATTCGCCTAAAAGATGGTTGAATGCTAGAACAGCATTGAGCCACAAGTTGATGCCGTCGGCCCAGCGTTGAGCAGAAAATCGGTGCTGTTCCCAGACCAATCATAGTCCGGCAGCCAAGTCCCTTATATTGCTCTATCCTGGACTTGGAGAATATAGTTTTTTTCTTCGCAGAATACTGTTGCTCAGACCCCCTAGTTATATAATCCTGAGGGTGTATTGTTTTCACCCTTAATCAATTTTAGTTATACACGTTTTTTTCAAAATGGCCGCCAATAGCCTTTGTGGATATCTAACGTTTTCACTTTTTGTCCTAGAAATGTGTATAATACCTCTTTTTCGACTAAATTAAACACGAGAACTCATTACCTGCCATTCGTGCATGAATTCAAGATGGCCGCCATCGCTATATTGACAATTACCATTTTGTATCATTAGACGTATGTATAAGTACAGGTACCTGGTATATGACTTTCTAAGCCTACTTACCGACTTTACAATGCTATCACATTGGAAGATATACTACTAGACTCATAGCTGCAGATGAAAAGATGTTATCATACATGTTTGCATCAGGGCATCTAAACTATACACGTTATGGTTTATATTATCTGCAAAATATGCCATTAGATATTCTGAAACAGTCAATGAAAGGCGAACATACATTGCACCATAATCCATGTAGTTTTAATGGTGTCTGGAGTGATATGTTCATCGAGTAAAATTATATGAAGTACGGGCATGGTCCTGGGGTGGTGGTAGGTGTTACATTAAAGCCAAGTACTTTAGGGACATGGTCGTTAAAGGCCATGTAAGGTCATTTTTATTTAGCAATATAATCAACTAAAGTATATATTACAATGCACTGTTCTCTAATTCATCACATTATTTCAGTCTACTAAGTATCAGTTATTGTCAAAAATAAAAACTGAATACGACACCGTCTCTGCTCTGGGTAGTTCTCACAACTGATAACTTCACACACAAAAGTCAACCATTTTTGTTTCATGTTCACCAAGGGGAACAAGGGGGTAGTCAATAGCCTACTTGATGCCGACCAGTAGCAGACCCGGTGATGGCCAGAAATTATAGAGCTGCACCTCCTGCAACCCACCAACCCACCAACCCACCAACCAACCAACCAACCAACCAACCAACCAACCAACCAACCAACCAACCAACCAACCAACCAACCAACCAACCACCCAACCAACCAACCAACCAACCAACCAACCAACCAACCAACCAACCAACCAGTCGGTTGGTTGGTTGGTTGGTTGGTTGGTTGGTTGGTTGGTTGGTCGGTCGGTCGGTCGGTCGGTCGGTCGGTCGGTCGGTCGGTCGGTCGGTCGGTCGGTCGGTCGGTCGGTCGGTCGGTCGGTCGGTCGGTCAGTCGGTCGGTCAGTCGGTCAGTCGGTCAGTCGGTCAGTCGGTCAGTCGGTCAGTCGGTCAGTCGGACAGATAGTCAGTCAGTCAGTCAGTCAGTCAGTCAGTCAGTCAGTCAGTCAGTCAGTCAGTCAGTCAGTCAGTCAGTCAGTCAGTCAGTCAGTCAGTCAGTCAGTCAGTCAGTCAGTCAGTCAGTCAGTCAGTCAGTCAGTCAGTCAGTCAGTCAGTCAGTCAGTCAGTCAGTCAGTCAGTCAGTCAGTCAGCCAGCCAGCCAGCCAGCCAGCCAGCCAGCCAGCCAGCCAGCCAGCCAGCCAGCCAGCCAGCCAGCCTGCCTGCCTGCCTGCCTGCCTGCCTGCCTGCCTGCCTGCCTGCCTGCCTGCCTGCCTGCCTGCCTGCCTGCCTGCCTGCCTGCCTGCCTGTTAAGAATAAGAAAGAGATAAGAAAGAAAAATTGTGGCTCTTTGCAGCAGCTCCTGTGGTGATTATTAAGGATATATCATTTTGATACCAATTTAAATCGATTCTGTGATGTTTTGTTGTAGCAAAAGCATCGAAATTATAAAAGATAGATCTAACAGGTCCTTGCGCTGTCTGCAAGAAGGCTCTTCTAAAAAACGAGGTCAATTTTTTTCTAGGTCGCCGGGGGAAAGTGGGACAAAAGCTTATTCTACGCTAAAATAGCAGAAAAGCAAGCAGATTCACATACCTTTTTTATTTTGTATTTTAAAAGAGAACAGAAGGATGGTTAAAATGATATATAGGGTTATTTACATTTCCCCATTTTAGGAGTGCTGGGAGGCCTGAGAATATGGGTCATAATACATGTAAGTCTATGGGACGGGTATTATGTGTGGTGAGACGTTAAATCTGGTCTTTTCATTGAGTAACATGCAGAGTTTGTATGCCAATGAATCTGACTTAAAATTGTCTGAAATACAAATTATGGCAAATGACTGGCACATAGACGTCCTTGCCGTAACTGAAACCTGGCTGGATAGCAACATTCACGACGCGTTTGTTTCTATCACTGGTTACCAGAAACCATTTAGACGGCACAGAAACAAGCGCGGCGGCGGTACTGCTATATGCATCGTTGTGCGTGCCTGAATTTTGTCAGGACACGCGAGACACGAATGAGTCAGAAAGCATTTAACACGCCACATACTAACGCTACGCATATTTTTGTGCGCACAGTAATCGACAAAGGAAGTTGGTGTGTTCAAAATATTGAACGCATATGAACGTTTGCGTTATCTAGATGTAAGTTGAAATCTCCCAATATACAAATTGTCATGAAGTTGGATTATGTCCTCCTTAAATGATGGAAGATGATGAATATCAGTGTCCAATTGGTCAGACACTAGTATGCCTACACCTCCTCCTGCCCGCTGATCTGCACGTGGTTCGTAGTTTGATCGTTTCAGCAGCTTTTAGGCCGCATACAATATCTACAAATCCTATGCGTAATGTTGGTCCAACGTTGGGCCAATGTTTGTAAAGATAACTAGACTTTGTATTGCTTATAAATTAGTCTGACAACCTACGATTATACGTAATATGACACTATTTATATTATTTTAAAAATTATGCTAAAATTTGTATAGAAATGGTGATTTATCTGTTTGATCCGGCTGGGTGTCCATTGTTCATTGAGGGTTTGTTGTTGATTTGCAGGTAGTTTTCTAATCCGTTTCAATCTTGCGTTCTTATTTCCATCCGTTGTTTAATTACACATTTTTGGATTCTGCATACTATATTCGTGATGTTTAACTAATTATTTTTAAATTTTGATGTCCAATTATGGTACAAATGTGTGATTTTATTACGATATTTTATTAAGAAGAGTTATCTAATATATGTTAAATAGTCATCTGAGGGTAAGAAAAACATAAACAACATAAAATAAAATATTTTAAAGCATTGAAAACGATAAAACTAGTTTTAATTTCCAAGAGGTATATTGTCATGTAAACAAGACTGCCACAAAAACCCAAGATCTCAGACGGCATGATCAAAGTAACCACATGATTACATCAATAACTGCCGCCCTAATTGGTCTGGGGCGCAATGATCCCCGCAGCATCGATTTTCTGCTCAACTCTGTGTTTTTCCTGGTTCTTATAAATATTTTAAGAAATGTTTTTGAAAATCTTTAAAATCTGAGAAAAAAATGAAATAATGATCTGCGGGATACACTACTTCATTAAAAAAATTGATGTAGAAAAACATGTCAACATAAGTAGTTACTTTGAGGCTCAGTTTGGACCCAAAATAAAAATTCACCCTGTGGTCGCTAGGGGGGGGGGGGGGGGGCAGCACTTATTTAGGTGTTCTATATCTTCAATTGCTCAGCACAGATATATTTTTATGTATGCCAAGTTTCATGCTTTTAACCTAAAGTGCAAGGTTTGTTGGGCTACTAGAAATAGGTTAAGGGGTAACACTTTGTTACCATATGAAAAAACATTTTTTACTGTCCATCAGGGTGTCAGGCTTAAGAGAAATGTGGATTTCGTTGCCGCATTATACGTCTTTTGTATTTTAAATATGCTTATATGGAGGTGCCCTCAAACCTGTTTATATTTAGGGTGTTGGGTTACGTAAGCTTCTGTCGTTGCTGGTCTTATTTACTAATCAACACATGTAATATACTTCATAACAGATGATTAAATTTCTGTTCTAAAGAGGTACTGCACGTTGCCGTGGTTGTGAAGATGGTTATGTCTCCACAAACGTTGAAACATCATTGTTATTACAAAATAATTAGAGTCAGCAACAAAGCAAACTAGTCAGCATGGTCAATGAAAAAGGTTTGATACAACATAATTATTGGTCATATCTATATCTGGCCTATGTCTTCTGAACCCAGACATGTATGTGTAAACGGTTTATATAATTGAAACTGAGTGGTATTTATATTTATAAATGCCATAAAAAAAATTATGGGAGATAATATTCCAGCATTTTATGAATCATTATCTTCAAATATGCTTTAATGTACTTCATGATTTTGTTTGTGGATATGTAAAATAACGGCCGTCCATAAACCAAGCATCTCCATTCAACAAATCCCCAAAAGAGGTGGCATTTTCAATTTTAAAACCGTTTCGTTTTTGTTCATTTTAAGGTGAATGTAGCGGCCATTTTTATTTTTTATTTCAAATGTACTTTTCAGTATCGTTTTCATACTGGTTTATTAAGTTACAGCAAATAAAGCATATTCTCGTTGGCATGTTTAGCGGTATAATTATAGTAACAGTAAATATATAAAAACGACAGACGTCTTGAATGTGAAGGTCAAATAAAAGTTTTTTTTATTCAAAGACGCTAGAAATATTTGTTTTAATACAAATCTTGACATAAACAAATTGAAACAAACCATATAAAATACGGGGTTTTCTTTACATTTTGGCAGCCATTTTGTGTTTTGCTAATTTGAACGTGAGGTCACCAAATATCAAATGTTATCCGACATATTCGAGCTTAGCACACCCAAATAATGTAAAACCAAGTGGATAACAAATTATATACTAAGATGCCGAGCAAAGTTCAATGTTTCAGATTTCAACCCAGGTCAAATACAATTATATTTATAAAAAGGTTGCTATATTACTCCATGAAACAAAATATATGCCATTTATAAATATATGCAATAGTCATTTTTAAGCATACACATATGAGGTCATGGGCATACATGTAAATATGTCAATTGGTTTCAAAGTTATCGCGAGAAGATCAATGTCCGGCTATGGCTGCTTAATTAGCATTATAATTAATTATTTTAGACATTTTACGCTTTCATTTATATCCTTTAATCCTTGACCATGAAAATGTGGGAATAGACACCACATAAATGTCTCTATGACAATTAATTTTAAATTTGTTAAAGAAATCCTGTTTTTGGGCAATGCCTGCCTAACTTGAATAATAATCAATGAAACAGCAACTTCCGGCAATGGAAACCGCATTTTTCTGAGTCCATGGGTATTGATGGTTCTTAAAAATGGTTTCCGTGTGGTAACAAAAAGTAGTTCACACAGTGAAATGTTGTCATTTTGCTACTAGGCTATGTCAGAAATCTAATTTATCAAAAATTTTGACAAGGCCTTATTGGGGCATGATGGATCAAAGTGTTCATGACGGCTTAATCTTGTGTGGCTGTGATTCCACGAGCTTTACGTAGAAAGTACTTCCGTGAATTTCATGATTGATTGATAAAGATATTGAGCGTGTAGTATGAAGTGTAAAACTTCCGTCACACGTGAAAGAGCCGTTGCTATCACCTCATAAACCAATGATGATATTCGAACATTTATCTGCCGATTTGTTTAGTTATGGCGGAATATATTGTGAGAATACTTCATGACACATTTCGAGATACTGCTGTGCCAACACAAATTCTATACAGTGGTGGTGGTCCTCAATTTGCTCGTTTTACTCAAGAATTTTCGAGGGAGTGGGGTGTTAGGAGCGTAATTTCCTCACCGCACAATCGCACTATCCTCAGTCCAATGGACATGCTGAAATAAGTCCAATGGTCATGCTGAAATTAGTCCAATGGACATGCTGAAATTAGTCCAATGGACATGCTGAAATTAGCCCAATGGGCATGCTGAAATTAGCCCAATGGGCATGCTGAAATTAGCCCAATGGGCATGCTGAAATTAGCCCAATGGGCATGCTGAAATTAGCCCAATGGGCATGCTGAAATTAGCAACAAAGAAATTAATCTTCAACTGTTGAAACACCCGCACTGAAATGTTGATATGGATGAGCTCATTTAAAGGACTTTTTCAGTGGCGAAATACACCTCGCATTCCCGGACAATCAATCGCTCAAGTTGCATTCGGCCACTACTAGTCTACTACTAATCTGGTGATAGAACTAGTTATTTGACCATTTGTGGGAAAAAAGCGAAGGATACATTTTTTATTGTTTTTTTGAATCAGTATACCCAACAGTGTCTCAGAAAAAATCTCCGTGAATATACTTTGGGCAATTTGTTTGACAGGACTTTAAATAAAAGTATTGGCTAAAACTTGGTTAAATACAATGAATCACACAAAAACACGCTACTGAAAGATGGGGTGTATTTCCAAAAGTTACATAATATACAATTAATCCGATGTGACAGTTATATTTCAAATCGAATGGAATATAGAAACTTATAAAAGTTCAAAATGGTGCCCATTTTTGCAACCTAAATCATGTATCGGTTAACTGCATACTTCTATCATTCTTAACATCACTTCTAGGCCTGTAGGTGGCATAAAAATATAAAGTCGCTGCAATCCCCCACCCCTCGAACATAAATGTTATGCTTATATGTTTTTTTAACCCTTTCGTCACCATAATCTTGAAGTTATTGATATCAAGCAACGAGTTATGGATTGATACGGAATACGGCGTTCGCTCAACGGTTTGTGCTCGATCACTGAAGCAACGTCGCGCCCTGTTCATAATTGGATGGGTGACCGCCTGGGACTGCCAAGTGCTGTATACACGCGTGGGGCTCAGAGAACCACGTAAATCAGATGGCTCGTCTGACTGACTTTGAGTTGGACGTAAAAGAACCTCAATGGACGTAGGCGCAGTTTCCATCCGGCGAGACCCCAAACAATCCACAACATAGAGTACTTGGCACATATATAAGGCCATGAATGATATCATGAATGATAACATGAATAAGCTACTCCTGTGGCGCGATAGCACTATAGTGTGTAGTGCCACGTAAGATACAGATACAGATAAACATCCATCAGAATATAACTACCACTTGCAAAAATAATACCGTATTGTGATAAAATATTAATAAAATCCTCAGTAATCACGAAAAAATATGCCCTTTTCAAATATATATAACAAATGTGAAAACAAATTACTTTTAGCGACACTTTTACCCCTTTAAAACGAAAAAATCCCAACCGATTTTGCACGTGCTTTGTGTGCTCTTATACTGGCTCATTGAGATCAAAATGCATTTTTTTTGTAGGTAGACATATTAAGATATTTTTGGAAACATTAACCTGATATATAAGTGCATAGACTAATAAATATAATAAAATCTCGACATGACCATCGTATACGTTTTAACTATTTTCAGTGCGGTTCTAGTTTATCATATTCATTCATCTCTATTTCCATACATTAGTAAAATGGTTTTCAAATATAAAATTATATAATTCAAACAACCTTGTTAAAATTGTGTTATTATTCTGAGAAGAATTATTTAAAAAAACATAAGTTATTGGACCCAGACGTTACAAGAGTACATTGAAGAGTTGATATTGTTAAATTGCATGCTGTCACGAGGCATGTGTAGTGGATGTGATTTGTTGATATATCAGTACAAAAGGCTGGCACATCATTGTGGATGCCGTTGATGTCGTAAATATGTTTTTTAGCTTCATATGCGACCTCATAGATTAATACAATGGCATAAGATGTACTCATAAATGCCTCAGGCGTGCATTAATTTAAAACTAGGGATGTACCATAAAAATTGCCATGAATTATAATAAATGTTTTGGTGTTATTAGCCCCTGTGAGATGATGTTCATAATGTCATGAGCTGTTTATGAGCAGACATGAACAGTTCATGAACAGCTCAGCGAAGGAATTAACTCGTCCATAATGCAAAAAAAAGTTATTGGTAAAGCAAATAAAAAATAAAAATAATTATAATGAATGTGTCTATAAAAAATATTGCAATAAATTAACAAATATTTTACGACGAGCTGAAAAACAACATTATGATAATCTATTTGCAACGCATAAAGATAAATTAAATAAAACATAGAAGACGAAGCTAAGGCAAGCATCTTTGTAATGAACAATAAGCAGGTTACAGACCCTAAAGAGATCGCAGATAACTTCAATAACTTCTTTGTTAATATTGGTCCTAATCTGGCCAATACAATTTATACACAAAATAAAAATCCAATATCTTATCTTAATAAGTCAGTGACGAATTTGCTGTTCCTTAATCCAGTAACAAGTGATGTGTTGGGTAAATTAATTTTATCCTTAAAATCATCAAATGCTCAAGGATGGGATGGTATTTTAATTTTTAATATTGTTAAAAAAATCCTAATTGTATAAACGTTTTATCGCATGTAATTAGCATGTCATTTTTAAAAAGAATATTTTCTAAGTAAAAGAAAATAGCAAAAGAAATTCCTCTGTATAAAAACGACAATAACAACAAATCAACAAATCAAGTGTTCTCCAAACTTTTGTAAAGATTGATGTATGACAGGTTAATAAGTTTTATAAATCAACACAAATTGTTAAATAAGTTCCAGTCTGGCTCCCGCTCTCAACATTCTACAAACCTGGCGTTAATATACCTTGTTGTTAAAATTACAAAGGCAATTGATGAAAAATAAATTGTTTTGGGCGTGTATTTGGCTTTCGATACTATAAACCACAAAATTTTATTTTCTAAATTAAACCATTGCGGTATAAGAGGAGTGGCTGGATACAGAGTTATTTAAAAAATAGAAGTCAATATGTGTGTTTTAATGATGTAAATTCTAGCTACTCAAATATCACATGTGGAGTACCGCAAGGGTCTATCTTAGGACCTCTACTTTTTCTTATTTACATAAATGATTTGTCCAACATATCTACATTGCCATTTACTATTCTCTTCGCAGA
The DNA here is from genome assembly GCA_964017125.1 of Flabesymbios commensalis. Lineage (NCBI taxonomy): Eukaryota > Metazoa > Annelida > Polychaeta > Terebellida > Flabelligeridae > Flabesymbios > Flabesymbios commensalis. The sequence continues at coordinate 72,036,398 of OZ024902.1, forward strand.
TGATACCAATATAGTTCTACAAGGTAAAAACATTTACGATTTAGTAAAACAAATGAATTTGGAGTTGTCTAAAATTGTAATGTGGCTAGAAGTAAATCGACTTTCTTTGAACATTGAAAAACTCGTTTTATGATATTTGCCACAGGAAATCACAGCATACACAAATAGAATGAAATAAATCCAAACATTAAAAAAATAATATTCCGATTGACAGAGTACATTCAACTAAATTCCTTGGTGCATATATAGATAGTAAATTAAAATGGTCAGAACGTATAAAATCAGAGGAAACTCTCTAAAAGTATTGGTATCAACTGCAAAGCTGGGACATTGTAGAATAGATCAACACTTTTATACAATTCATTTGTGTTGCCCTACATCTCGTAGTGTATAGAGGTGTGGGGCAACACATTGGACGAATATTTATTACCACTACATGTATATAGACTACAAAAAAGGGTCATAAGATTAATTACCTTTTCATGTTATATTGCTCACACTTCAGATTTATTTAAAGATTCTAACACTTTCAAAATTATATATTCTGAAGGTGCATTTATTTATGTTTAAATTTGAGAACAATACGCTTCCCGAATGATTAATCTATGTTCACAACAAACAGTCAAATACACACATACCCTACACGAACATCTTCAAACGTACATATGCCGATTGGAAATTTAATAATGGTTTATAGAACAGTACGATATTCGGGAGTTAAGATTTGGAATAATATCAAATCCAAAATTTATATTTCATCTAATTTTATCCATTATAAATTTAATTTACGGCAGTACCTTTTGGCTGTTAGTGATATACATTGTATACTGAAATAAATTGCATCGTTTTTTTTTGTTGTATCTCACATTCTGAAGATATTACTGCACTTGCACACACAAACAGAATGTATACATAATTAGAGGAAATATAAGCCATGCGGCTTCCCTCCTCACTTTCTGTTATACACAATTATGTATGTAATATGTATGGCTGAGACTATTGACATGACGACTCTGTCAACAGTGATTGGTTATGGCTTATTGACAGGATAATTATGTCAATAAGCACAGCATTTACCTTTATATACAGGTTATTTCCTGTCAATAATAACTGTTTTGCTATTATTGACAGTACGTCCTGTCAATGATCAAAGTTTTACTACTATTGACAAGTTGTGCATCGACCAATGGGAAACGCTATAGATTGTAGCAAGGCATCGGATTGGCTCGGCAATGGTATCATGACCATTCTGTCAATAAAGTCTTATCAGCTATAGACAGGACATGTTTGCAAGACGCTTCAGTAGACTTAACCATTGTTAACCCTTTTACTACGAGTTCCGGTGCAGCGACGGTAGGCTACAAATAACATAGCCACAGTACGTGAAACTGCGTGCGCTAATGCCGGTATTAACTTTCTGATTCGTTTGTGGTATGGTGCGGCGCCTATCATGACAGAAAAAGTATCCAGCAAATATGAGATTATTCCGCAAGGGAGGATCCAGAATTTTTGAAAGGGGGTTGACGTAGGGAGTCTTAGGGCTTGATCCCCCCATCCCCAGAGTATTTCAGATGATTCCTGGGCCTATACAATCGGCTGATTTGACTTCGAAATAACTTGAAAGTTGGATTATGCATCATGTAAGGGCAGCTGGGATCCATCTGAAATGACCTTTATATGACAAACAAAGGACAACCTCAATCCATATCAACCCTTGCACTCAGTTTAGATTCCATCTCCTACAGTAGACGTCTACAGCTATGTTTCAAATCGCTTCACTTTTTCCGGTCCAATTGGGTCAGTATACTAGAGGGTATCGTGTTGGTCCTACTTTTCCACTATGATTTCAATGACAATTTTTTTGAAAAAGAACAACAATTTATGTACGTTAACTTCACACCCTAAAATATCTAATTAAACACTTGAAACTTGTATCTCGCTACCGCGTCCCATACATTTGCAATGCACTCATTTCATTTCTAATAATTAGGATTTAGCCTGCTAACAAAACAGATTAAAAACGATTATAATCGTGATTATCGGTGAAAGGGTAAGGCGTCACAAGGACATTTATTATGTGACGTGGGAAATCCGGCACCTTATTCAAGTTTGAGATTTTGAGCGAGGACAAAATTAATAATTTACAATTCTTTTTAATAATAACATCTTTACCTAGCAGATACGAACAGTTGACAAAAAAAGTTTCCTGATTTTTTTCTGTCCTTTGGGCAACCCTACCTTGTGCAAAATGTTTTGTTTAAGACCTATAATCTGTTTATTGTGCAATTTTTCAAGTTCAGGTGTATCTGTCTTCAATTGCTTTACGATTTCACTGATAAACCCATCTTCTTGTTCTTTTTTTCTCCAAATTGATAAATTAGCCATTCAAACGCCAACTTATTTAATTGGAATTTTTACTCAATTGAAGTTGTGTCTCGCGTTGACGAGATTCACACATTCAAGTCAGTGAACATTGTTTTATAATAGACTAAAATAGGGGATCAACCATTTTGACATCTTGCAAATTAATGTCACGTTTTATGTTTAAAAGCTGGTATTTATTGTGTTAATAGAAAATCGGCGGTTAAATGATTAGGGCCATTTGTCTTAGATAGACATTCATTAACTAATAATTTCTACCCATCTATTGAAGAAAACATTTGTTTTGTGAGATATAATATATATGTTAACCCCTCTGTTTTCAAATATTTTGTTTGTTCAGTTGATATCGGTAGCACAAGGCAACCACTAACTTGTTATAGAGATCCTTAAAATTTCGGTGAGAGTTTTACCTAACACCCCGACTATGCCTTGGTAAATGGCTTAGAACGACGACTCAAACCTGTTTGAATTGAAAGCCTTAAAATTCATTTTTTAATGATTACACGATGTGTTAAATGTATGATATGTGCCCATGGTCATTTCCTATCAAATGTGTTTAATTTGGATCTGTTTTTCGTCAATATTTTAGATATTTTTGCAATGTGACGAATAAAAATAATTAAACTTGTTCAATATCTCGTGCTAGAAAATGTATCAACCATGATAAGGATCTATTTCTTTGTCACATATGTAAATATAACGGTTCGTATCGAACTGAAAATGGCGTAGAAAATGCCCGTCAGGTATCGATACTTAGGATTGGAGATGATGTATTTTACAGACCTAGGTTCAATTTCATTTTTTAGTTCTAATTCCCGTTCCATTTCTATTTGTTTAATTGCAAGTCTTAATCCAAACCCTAATATTTGAAATTGTATAATTCCAATTTCTAATTTCTTTTGTTATTCTCTACTATATTATTAAGCTTATAATTATTATCTGATTTAGGCACATAGTATTTTAAAGTGAGAATAATAAACAACACATTCCATATGAGAGGACATTTTATTATTGGTGATATCAAATCATCATCACAAATACCATAGGGAACATTATCATATTATACACTGTATAATATTATAATGTTCTCTCTCCCCAATTCCTGTATAGATAAAAATGTATAATTCAATTTTCAAAACCTATTATTTTCATCAATCTTTACAGAATTTGCATAACAATTTGAACATTAGCAAGTATCAACGGAATATGCAATACCAATACTTCCGGTGTAAAGTCTGAAAATATACCCCCCTCCCAGATTATACCCGGGTAGATTTTGGGATTCTGGGAGTGTCGCACATATAATTGGTTAAAAGGGGGGGGTATATTCTGGGAGGGAGGGGTAGATTCCCAGAATCTACCCGGGTATAATTTCAAAGGGGTTATAATCCGGGGTGTTACACCGGCCCTTGTCGATTCGATTTCAAACAACCTTAATGAAACTATAATTTGCATTTATAAGAAATAATCATACAAAATAAGTACACGATCAATCGTAAGTTACACAGAAATTATAGCTTTGCTGGATAATTTACAAATCTCGGATGTTCTTAGACCCCCTATCTAAAATAACAAAAGGTTAACTATTTACTAGTTTGTATCGCCTTCAAATGCGCCGCTCCAAACCAAATTGTAACGAGGACGATATAATACATTACTCACTTTTTTTGCGTCTTAATCAAATGGTGCTGTACATAGGTCTATAGTGCCTAAGGCGTTATGCCCCGTTGCGATTAAAAATGTGTGGAAACATATATAAGCCTATGCATAACACTAATATTCCCCCACTGTGGCCAACATTAATTGTGGCCAACATTTTGACAATCCAACAATTTAAACAAAAAAGTGTTATCAACAGAAAAAATCACAGTTGAAGGAATTCATATGACAATGTAGTCTTCTCACCGACTCACTGGATGACTTTAAATTAGCGTTTTTAAAACATCAAAACAAAGTAATATTACCACTACTAGTATATGTTAGCATTTGAAATGGTAGGATACCCCTAAACGTGACATAGTCATGAGGCGCAAAAACTCTACTTTGGATATATGTATGTGGTACATTTAAACACATGAGCTGTATTAGTATAAATGCATAAAACATATCTTTATATAAATTTTAAATGCGAATAAACTATCAAAAAGTACAACATTAACGTTGTAATAAAATGTTTATCAAATTATATATATCCGTCTGCTAAAGAATCGTATAACACGTCTAATGTATCTGCTAAAAACAATATTAATAATTCATAAACTTATCGAGTTACTTTACTACAACTATGAATAATTCCTATGTTCAACTCTTGTCGTTAATTAGGAAACGTTTGATGATACAGTCTGCTTGATATGTGTGATCTTTACATTTACACTGCAGTATGCAGTACACATACCCCAAAACGTAGGAGCTACGAGGGTGTATTTTTTCACATTCCAGATGAACCCATTGGTTGCAATTATCACATTTCAACAAACTACATTGTATAATCTCATCTTCTGTTTCCTAAAGGCAAAATATTGCTGCACAAAGTGAATGATGTTGGTCTCTGTGCTTTAAGAATGATTCATATATACATGGCTATGGAAATCGTTCACTATATTCTGCTTGATGGAAAGTTGTGGCAATCCATGCGTGGCTATAACTTCAGCATTCTGAAATGATACATCGAAAAAAATGTCAGCTGCGTTTTCATCAGGTCTATAGCATGTACAAGATAGCCTAACGTTATTTTTTACTTGTCTGGTGATAAGTATTATACCACCCACTGCTGACAAAATGACCTGTCAATGAGTGTTGGATCACTTTCTGCTGACAGAAGGACCTGTCAATAAGTAATAAATTACCGATTGCTGACAGAATGACCTGTCAATAAGTATTAGATCACCCACTGCTGACAGAGTGACCTGTTAATAAGTATTGAACTACCCACTGCTGACAGAATGACCTGTTAATAAGCATTGAACTATTCCCTGCTAACAGGATGACCTGTCAATAATAATTAGACCACTCACTGCCGGCCGAATAACTCAATAAGTATTGAGCTATCCACTGCTGACAGGATTACCTGTCAATTAGTGTTGAAGTATACACTGCTGACAGAATAACCTGTTAATGAGAACTAGACCACACACTGCTGATATGATGACCTGTGAATAAGCATTAGACCACCCACTACTGACAGATTGGCCTGTCAGTAAGTATTAAACTACCCACTGCTGACAAGATGACCTGTCAAGAAGTAGTAGACCACCTACTGCTGACAGAATGGCCTGTCATTAAGTATTAGACCACACACTGCTGACAGAATGACCTGTCAATAAGTATTGAACTACTCACTGCTGACAAGATGACCTGTCATAAATATTAGACCACCCACTGCTGACAGAATGACCTGTAAGTAAGTATTATATCACCCACTACTGACAGAGTGACCTGTCAATAGGTAGTAAGCTACTCACTGCTGACAAAATGACCTGTCAATAAGTATTAGACCACCTACTGCTGACAGAATGGCCTGTCAATAAGTATTAGACCACCCACTGCTGACAGAATGACCTGTCAATAAGTATTGAACTACCCACTGCTGACAAAATGACCTGTCAATAAGTAGTAGACCACCTACTGCTGACAGAATGACCTGTCAATAAGTATCATACCACCCACTGCAGACAGAATGGCCTGTCAATAAGTATTAGACCACCCACTGCTGAGTGAATGACCTGTCAATAAGCATTGAACTACCCACTGCTGACAAGATGACCTGTCAATAAGTATTAGAACACCCACTGCTGACAGACTGATCTGTCAATAAGTAATGAACTACCCACTGCTGACAGAATGACCTGTTAATAAGTATTGAACTACCCACTGCTGACAAGATGACCTGTCAATAAGTATTAGAACACCCACTGCTAACAGACTGATCTGTCAATAAGTAATGAGCTACCCACTGCTGACAGAAAGACCTGTTAATAAGTATTGAACTACCCACTGCTGACAAGATGACCTGTCGATAAGTATTAGACCACCGACTGCTGACAGAATGTCCTGTTAATAAGTATTGAATTATCCACCACTGACAACATGACCTGTCAATAAGTATTAGACCACCTACTGCTGACAAAATGGCCCGTCAATAAAGTATTAGACCACCCACTACTGAAAGAAGGACCTGTCAATAAGTAATATATCACCCACTGCTGACAGAATGACCTGTCAATAGGTATTAAACTACTCACTGCTGACAGACTGACCTGTTAATAAGTATTGAACTATCCACTGCTGACAGAATGACCTGTCAATAAGTATTAGATCACCCACTGCTGACAGAATGACTTGACAATAAGTTTTAGAATACTCTCTGCTGACAAAATGTCCTGTCAATAGCTATTTAACTACCCACTGCTGACAGAATTTCATTTCAAAAGTTATTAGGCAACCCACCGCTGACAGAATGACCTGTCAATAAGTATTAAGCCACACACTGCTGACAAAATGTTCTGTCAATAAGTATTTGAATAACCACTGCTGGCGAAATGACCTGTCAATAACTATTAGGCCACCCACTGCTGATAGAATAACCTGTCAATAAGTATTAGACCACCCACTGCTGACAGAATGCCCTGTTAATAACTATTAGATTAGCCACTGCTGGCACCCCGTCCATCCCATATGTAGGCCTAAATGAGTATTATAAGTGTGATTAAGCTGATACTGTTGACATAGCGGATTAGACTAATATACGGTACTCACGATTGATTTGGTGGTATCCCTGAGCTTCGTGGTCTGGGTTTCCCATGCAATGATGAACGCAGGCGAACCTGGCACTCACGCATACACGTGGTCAGACGGGTAGCATTTTCTAACATCTTGTATTTTCATATTAACGGTCTCCACACGCTTGCTACGTACTGTACCGTAAGCAGTATGTTCTTGCTGTACAAATGTCGTGTACTTCTTGTGAAATTCAGCCTGTTTTCTAAAAGATTCCTTTACTACAGACGTGCATGCAGTGAGCGACTGCAAATGGTTTGTCGCTATTTTTGCTCTGAGGTGTGCTCACGCAATGCTAGCCTACAATTAGCTTACACTGTAAGAAGATACGTGATTGGTCAAATTATATCCTGTCAATAAGAAATATTTATTGTTTATTGACAGAATTGTCCTGTCAATAGCCACTACGAATATGTAAATGTATGTTTCGGATAGTAAACGTTATTATTATTCAAAACAAATAAAAACAATGTTCTAGAATGGAGTTTATGAACTTTTTACTATGAACAATTTCAGGAGCAGTTCATGAGCTTTTTAAGAAAAAAATCATATTCACGAATTGTTCTTGGAAAAGGACTACAAAAAATTCATGAGCACTTGATGAATTATTCATGAACATGGCACATTCATTAAGTAGTCTTGAAATGCTCATAAAATATTTTATGAAAAAATCATGATTTTGCTGAGCGTGTATTGTTCATGAAATATTCTTGAAATTTTCATGTTTTGGGGTGTATTTTTTCATATCGGCTGGACTAGTATGATTTACATATGTTTTAATGTGTGCTTTACACCTAAGAACTACGACCTATTTGTCTTTGGGGGCAATGTCTGATTAATTTATATTACATGATATGATCTCTTAAGAAAGAACATATTTTGGCAATTATTGCAAATGATGAATTGTTACGAGCTTGAAATCTCAATCTAGCTCATGGTTTGTTCATGAAAGTTCATTAATCTGGCGAGTATGGTGTCAACTACGTGAGACTTTCTGAGTTACGTTATCAACCACAGAGCTTGAAATCTCAATCTAGTTCATGGTTTGTTCATGAAAGTTCATTACCCTGGCGAGTATGGTGTCAACTACGTGAGACTTTCTGAGTTACATTATCGACCACAGAGCTTAAAATCTCAATCTAGTTCATGGTTTGGTCATGAAAGCTCATTGCCCTGGCGAGTATGGTGTCAACTACGTGAGATTTTCTGAGTTACATTATCAACCACAGAATACATAAAATAATTAGGTTCTCAGTTTTTTCTGCTCAGTTCTGTGTAATAATGTGAGGGTGGGGGGTCTCTTTTTTCAATTAACATATGAAGCCTAATTAGCTTTGTGTGATTAGTTAGGAAATAACCCCCAGAAAAATACATGTATATGTATTTTACAGGTCAAAAGTTTTAGACTCGGAAGTTATTACATTTTCATGAACAACTCGTGAACATTCATGAACATAGGCTTGAACTTAATTTGTGAACATCATGAACTTTATGGTTTAAGTGTTTTTTAATCACTTAAAGATACGTTCATGAATCATTCAATGCCACATTTTCATGAACTGTTCATGAAATATCCATGCACATTAAAAAACATATGCATGAATATACCATGAACAGTTTACAAAAGAACTCATGAACTGTTCAAGAAATATCCGTGAACATTAAATGGCCGGGGGCAGTGCATGACTAATTTATGAACACTATTTTGCTGGAATGGTTCATGAATAGTTCCAGTCACACAGACATAGCCTAATTACCCTGGCAAGTATGGTGTCAACTACGTGAGACTTTCTGAGTTAGATTATCAACCACAGAATACATAATATCTTAAAAAAATTAGGTTCCTAGTTTTCTGTTCAGTTGTGTGTAATAATGTGAGGGTGGGGGTCTCTTTTTTAATTAGCAAAATGAAGCTTAATTACCTTTCTGTGATTAGTTAGGAAGTAACTCCAGACAAATATAATCTTCAATCAATATACTACATGTATATGTATTTTAAAGGTCAAATGTTTTGGAGTCGGAAGTTAATGAATTTTCATGAACAACTCGTGAACATTCATGAACATCAGCTTGAACTTAGTTTGTGAACATCATGAGCTTTATAGTTTAAGTGTTTTTAAGCATATAATTATACGCTCATGAATCATTCAATGCAACATTTTCATGAACTGTTCATGAAATATCCATGCACATTTAAAAAAACATATGCATGGATATATCATTAACAGTTTACAAAAGAGCTCATAAACTGTTTAAGAAATATCCATGAACATTAAATGGCCCAGGGCAGTTCATGACTAATTTATGAACACTATTTGCTGGAATGGTTCATGAATAGTTCCAATCACACAAACGTCGCATTCACATGGATAGTTCATGAGCAGTTCATGTGAATGTGGTATCTTTTTGGCATGAACTATTCACGAACCATTCCAAAAAATGGTGCTCATGAATTAATCATGAACTGTTCTGGGCCATTTAATGTTCACGGACATTCCTTGAACAGTTAATGGGCTCTTTTGTGAACTATTCATGAAATATTCATGAATAGAGTTCATGAAACGTCTACGATATTTCAAAGAAAGTTCATGAACTGTTCACTAGTACCTCGCAGGAGAAGGCATGATAAATGAGCAATGATACAAAATATGTATATAGAAACATAGGAAGACACTCCAGATAACCTTTCAGAGAAGAGATTGCCACTAGAATCTAAGAGGGCAGTATGAGTAGAAGGGAGAAGCATCATGAGAGTCTACTTATACCTAAAAAAAAGTCTTATATGTCTAGCCACCATTCTTTCTTTTCTTCATTCATTCATTCATTCATTCATTCATTCATTCATTCATTCATTCATTCATTCATTCATTCATTCATTCATTCATTCATTTGTTGTATGATATTATTAATTTTAACCCGTCAAATACATCCCACGCATGGTATACTCCACCCTAATTTAAATAACAATAATAACTGATTGACGGGATGGCTGGTCTCGTCATGTGATTGACTAAGTTACTCTGTCATTGGACGGGCTTAGAATACGATACTGGGTCATCTAAGATAGATGTTTCGTGTAATGAAAGGGATGTTAACTGGAGACAAAAAAAAACGACGAAAATAATAATATGTATGATTATATCAAAATATGACCATGCAAAATTATAGTAGTAAAATGTCTTCTGTTAATAATAGGCAATAAACCAAATATGTGATGCCAATACTATTTACACAAAATGGTCTTATCTCTCACATCCGTGTTTTAATTTGCTTTCATCTATTTTTCAATTCAAATAAAATTAAAATTAAAATTAAAAAAAAATTGTAACAAATAAATAACAAATCAATTTGTGTATTTTTTATCCCATTCTCTTCCATTTCGTATGTGTTCGTTCATTATCATTATAATGTTCTCCCACTTCATGTTAAGCCAGTGCTTAAACTACCCCCTGAGCAAGTTTAACTTTTGGTAGATAAACTGCCCGGTTTAAACCACAGTTTGGCCTAAACCCATTTTGTGCATACGGTTTAACGCTAAACTCGTGTTTACACCAGTAGTTTTGTTAAACCAGTCTTATACTTGCTTTGTGAATACGGCCGTAAGTATATATAAACATGGTTAGGAAGTAGCTGATGATAATGCTGGCGGCTTAATAAATAAATAAAAAACGTATAGATACTTTTCAAGTAAACGGTAATTCATCTCCAAATCCATAGACAATACTCAAAGGTATCTGAAAATAAAGTGTTGTAGTGCGGCAGAATTATCGGTCTCATAGTAAAACAATTAATCAGATAGGAAAATAAATCACAGAACTTTTTTGGTCTGGGCTCTTCCTCAATGTTATCGGCTCGCTGAGCAGCTTCAATAGCAGATGAAACGCAGATGTTTTGCGTTTGGGATAATAAAAGCCATAGACAAAGTACGTTGGTTTGTTATTTTGTTCAACATAATACCAAAGTCATTGACGCTTGTCCAGCAACGTTTATATGGATAGGCTTACTTTTTTTATTCCGATCATTCGTCCAATCAAACATTTCTGAAGAATACTAGCTGTTGGAAAAGCATAATATAATGCACTATAGAACACGTACTATGACGACAATAAATGATTCAATGCAAATTGCCGTAACATAGGAAAGGCTTAGTAAGACAAGGGTAGTATTACATGCAACTACCTGTGAATTGGATAATAATTTAATTTGATTGCTTGGACGTAATTCGAAAACACTTATTGCCATATGTACGAATAAAAACAGTGCCCCTTTTCGCTACTATGCACAGACATTTATAACCATTTGAAGTCCATCACACTGTGTGTAACTATCAAAACAACATCACTTAAGCCGTTATGAATATTGCTCTTAAGCTTCCATTCTTTTTTTAATGAAGTAACATTTCCCTTCATTCAGTGTACTTACTGGTTAAATAAAGAAAGCAACTATAATTCACCGCTAGTGGATTTCAATCGCAACATAGTACGTGTTTTGCGATATTGGTTATTATGCCAAATAGCGTCACTTTATATATAAAACATTAAATGCCCATTTGTGTTTTTGTTTATTTATTTGTTGATAAATAACAAAAAGAACATGTTATCATCAATACTACGTTGGTAATAATTTGTAGAGGTAATATAGTAAGTGTAGCATCTACATATATCCTTGTCTGCGAGCCTCAGGGTCTATCTGTCACCCAGCATAGTGTGAGATATTACATAAATACATAATTATACATGATAATTGTATTAAATTTTGATTTTATCAGGCTTCCAAATTACTATGTGGTTTAAACACAATTTTGAATAAAAATCTTTCACAATCGCGAAGGTGCTTTATCTAGATAGGTATACAGTCACTCCACAAAGTGGAAGGTATGACACTCTATTCATGAGGAGGTAGAGATTACCGTGTCTCCAATGTCACATCCAGCGTAATCTGTCTAATGAGCGGAATCCATGCGATGCCCCGTTGAATGATGCCAGCTTATGACTAACGCGCTGGGAGGCCCTAATTTGAAACGAGAATAAAACAATTTGTCTTGTTTTGCTCAGACAGGCGAGCGGGCTTGATCTTTTTTTGTCCTTTTCCACAGGCTGCGCTTTTTACTGCGATAATTTCATTGCTGGGCATGAACGACAAAGTACAATCGTTGTAGCAGAGAGAGGGAGAATAATAAAACTATATTAAATGTGATTGTCTGTTCTGTACTCGGATGTGTAACGCGTTTGGTATAGCTATACCACACAAAGACTGGTGTAGGGTCAGTAAATGTGGTTCCGCGGGATATGCATGTTAATGACACCTATATTCAATTTGAAGAAAGAAAAATGAACAAAATAAAAAAGGGTGTCATTTTTTATGAAGTTCTGAAGGTAAATAATGTATTTCTACCCAATTGGGCCACATTAGGCTAAATCAAACTACATTTTGCCACCATAGGCCAATCATTTGAAAAGTTGGCAAAGCCATTTAAAGTCAGTTTTTGACTGTTGGTCAAATACTCTTTCAACTGTGAATGTTGAATGTTGTCCTACATTAAAAAATACCGTAGAAACACCCGTCGGCTGAAGTGACTCATAATGTCCACAAATCTGACACAACTGCCTCCAATACGTTATGCCAATAATAGAAGATCAATGATAAAATCAAGATGACCGCCATCGGTTTGGATCGCACTTGAAAACGGACAATGCCAATAGACTCGCAAACCCCGTAAACCTGTATATGCCAGGTTTCAAAGCATTTACCAGAAAATAAGAACGACTTAATAAAATTGATAAAAATTAAATAGTTTCGGTCTCACATATAAACGGACAATGCCAATAGACTCGGAGACCCCCGAAAACCTATATATACCAGGTTTCAAGAGAATTTTGAGAAAATTAGATCGAAAAAAAAAATCGCCAGGTGGCGCTCATTTTAATTATCGGTGTAAAGCTGAAAATGTAATCAGGACATATCCATACTCATAGGTAGCTTCACGTGAAAAAATGGTGAGATCCAATAATTATTTCTCAAGTTATCGCGTTAACAAGAATATTTAGTAAAAAAAAACAAGGTGGCCTCCATAGTCTTGTTATCGGTTGCACACAAAAACAGACCATGCCAATAGACTCGCAGACCCCGAGAACTGGGTGTTTTTTCATAGGGGTCGCTTTCGGCAAATTTAATGTCCTCATTATCTGGGGTATTCAAATTGAGGGCGTATCCTAGCTTAATGTGTATCACAACAGTGGATCACCTGTAAAAACTCACAAAAAAAAGTATCCTCATATTTTACAAATTGCATGGTGTGCCCCCCGTTATGTGTCGCATATATCCACACATTGAGCTGTCCCTAATAGAGGTCAAATATTTATTGTTTTCAGATATAGTACTTGTAGACCACTTGTAAACAAATATATTAAGCATATTGATATGTGCATAACCACCAACTGCGTTAAAGATTCATACAACTGCGATGTTGGGACAAAGTCGTAGACGGTTGGCCAACATTAAACCACCATTTGGTCAACGTCTCGTGTTTGCTGGGGGGACGGTCAGGTGTAGGCCTACATTAGCCTATAGAGTACACTTTGACGGCATTAATATCAGCGACTAAACTTATTACAACGAGAAATTGTTTTTGATGTTAGAACAACGTCTGCGACGTTGGCCGACATTAAGCCAACTTTTGGTGAGTGTGCCGTGTTGGTTGGGAAAGCTCTCACTGTCAATATGCTGGAGGTTTTCTGTGAAACGCAGTGACGTCACTCGGTGAAAACAAGGTTATATAAGAACCCTCCCCCATACTTCATTGTATTAGCCAGCTCGGTGAAAACAAAGAAGGTCGAGGTCCTTGAGTTTCACAGAATACCTTTAATCAAGGTCATTTCTGCTTGGCTGAATCAATTTTAAGCACTTCAATCTGTGAATTTTCATGTGTCCCCAAATTGTTGTGCCACTTTGTGACGATTCCTGATTGGTGGGGCCACCTGGTGAGCATGAACGTAGTCACTACATCAATCTTTTTCAACTTTCTAGCTGACCACCTTGGCCTCAAATCTCACTAAAAAACAAAGGTAAGCGTACTCTGGTTCCCAGAGCCACACTACGCGGCGTGGCCGAGCTTCATGTAGCCTCTGGTATGCCCCAGTGGCGAATGTTTGTGACTTGTTGCTATTTTTAGATGAAAATAGGGTAATCCCCGAATTCAGACATTTTTGAAAGGTCACATCACCGGATGAAGAGTTGTTCACAGTATTGTATTTCCCCTCTGACGCATTTCCTATGACTTGACCCAGGAAATTATTCACCGGCCTCAATTGCACAGGCATGATGGTCACGTGACTAAGAACCTTGGCCAATACCCGGCCATAAATGAAATTGGCCGGGCTCGCCAGGCAAAGGTAAGCGCCCCTCCTGTCCAGGTACCCCGCAAGGGGAAGGGAGGCATGGAGGGGTTTGAGCCCTGCATAGCAGGCCTACACAGATCTAGCCTGAAGCAAATTGAACAATGAAATGAATGAATGAAAGTATTACATATTTGTGAATAAATCGTCTTTGATTGCATCTTTTTTATGAGTATGTTTAATATCCTGCCACTCTGTGACGATGTTCACAGGGAGTAGGCTATGAGCGATCTGTGACATGTTTAGCATTTTCTTGTAGACCCGAGTAGAGTCCAATGATCACTGTTCTCGGTTACCAAACTCATTCTATTATCGCTCGGTTAGGGGTTTAGTCAAGTTAAAAAAAATTAAAAAAAGTTCAAGAAAAACTCGCAAGTGGGTGAGTGGGTCAAGCCACAACTGGGATTCTTTTTTTTGTGAAAATTTTGTGGTTTTTTGTACATGTTTTAAAATAAAATACAAAAATGGATATGGGGGTGGGTGTTGCCTAGCCGACCGAGTTTTTCTCGGTTTTTTGGATTTTTTAACTTGACAAGATTCCTTAATGGTCTCACCACCCTAAATAAGCCGAAATCCAGGGAGGTGTCTACTAATGATGGAATCATCACACAAAATATTTTTAATGCGGCTGTTCCAACCTCTATTGAAACAAAATAAAATACAAAGAAGTAATAATTTTGTGAATATTTAATAAGCCCACGTTATCTTCTTTGTCAAGGATATCATATATAACTGTTTCATGATAACCTCACAGGGATACAGTGGGTTAAAATGATGTGTGTCTGTTCTGTGAAAGAGAGCACGGATTATAGCCCAATTTTAACAGTATTGACTTTTTTACACTCTAGGGGGCGTAGCTCAAAATCTGTCTGGTAACCATACCCATAGCGGGCCTGTTTTCGAACAAGGACATCTCAAGCTTTATCCTGATATGTCACACTAAATATCTAATAGGGTGAAAAATGGTGAAATCGGCCTGCGGAATTGAGGCAGTTTACATGTGTTTCAATGGGACTGGCATTTGGGGTGGTGAGACCATCAGTAGACACAAGGGGTTTGCATGTTCTAGTCCTTTCTTGACATATTCCAGCTGCTTGATAAAAACTCTGCAGCTTGATATCTATATTTTATTGAGTTTTACTATTGCTGTAACAATCTAAGTGTAATAGTTTTGATTAGAAAGTATATAATTGGTGAATAAATGTGATAACCATGACTAGAAAAGACCAGAAGAGGCCGTGTTTTGTTGATATAAGTCATAGATGAAATGCCTGGTTGGTAGTTTGATTGTCATATGGGCCCAAATAAAAATAAAAAATAGTGAATTTAAGTATGGATGCTACTAATAGCAGTCCATTCTAATATGTGTGGCATATTTCAACAACAATTTTCGAAATACAAGGTAACCATGACGACTTTGTGTGACAAAATAGAGGCGGGAATAGCCACTTCATTTAACTGTTTTATTCAATGCGACTTTCAAGGAAAGCAGGCCGATTTTCATGATATCAATAATTATTTAAAGGGCTCCGAGGGCAACAGTTTTCAATATATTTGCCTAATTCAAAAACTATATTGTTCAGAACACCTTCAAGCATCATACCAGGCCGAAATAAAATAATCAAAGACAATTATATCTCTACATATGGTCTCACCACCCTAAATAAGCCGAAATCCAGGGAGGTGTCTACTAATGATGGAATCATCACACAAAATATTTTTAATGCGGCTGTTCCAACCTCTATTGAAACAAAATAAAATACAAAGAAGTAATAATTTTGTGAATATTTAATAAGCCCACGTTATCTTCTTTGTCAAGGATATCATATATAACTGTTTCATGATAACCTCACAGGGATACAGTGGGTTAAAATGATGTGTGTCTGTTCTGTGAAAGAGAGCACGGATTATAGCCCAATTTTAACAGTATTGACTTTTTTACACTCTAGGGGGCGTAGCTCAAAATCTGTCTGGTAACCATACCCATAGCGGGCCTGTTTTCGAACAAGGACATCTCAAGCTTTATCCTGATATGTCACACTAAATATCTGATAGGGTGAAAAATGGTGAAATCGGCCTGCGGAATTGAGGCAGTTTACATGTGTTTCAATGGGACTGGCATTTGGGGTGGTGAGACCATCAGTAGACACAAGGGGTTTGCATGTTCTGGTCCTTTCTTGACATATTCTAGCTGCTTGATAAAAACTCTGCAGCTTGATATCTATATTTTATTGAGTTTTACTATCGCTGTAACAATCTAAGTGTAATAGTTTTGATTAGAAAGTATATAATTGGTGAATAAATGTGATAACCATGACTAGAAAAGACCAGAAGAGGCCGTGTTTTGTTGATATAAGTCATAGATGAAATGCCTGGTTGGTAGTTTGATTGTCATATGGGCCCAAATAAAAATAAAAAATAGTGAATTTAAGTATGGATGCTACTAATAGCAGTCCATTCTAATATGTGTGGCATATTTCAACAACAATTTTCGAAATACAAGGTAACCATGACGACTTTGTGTGACAAAATAGAGGCGGGAATAGCCACTTCATTTAACTGTTTTATTCAATGCGACTTTCAAGGAAAGCAGGCCGATTTTCATGATATCAATAATTATTTAAAGGGCTCCGAGGGCAACAGTTTTCAATATATTTGCCTAATTCAAAACTATATTGTTCAGAACACCTTCAAGCATCATACCAGGCCGAAATAAAATAATCAAAGACAATTATATCTCTACATCAGTAGACACAAGGGGTTTGCATGTTCTGGTCCTTTCTTGACATATTCCAGCTGCTTGATAAAAACTCTGCAGCTTGATATCTATATTTTATTGAGTTTTACTATCGCTGTAACAATCTAAGTGTAATAGTTTTGATTAGAAAGTATATAATTGGTGAATAAATGTGATAACCATGACTAGAAAAGACCAGAAGAGGCCGTGTTTTGTTGATATAAGTCATAGATGAAATGCCTGGTTGGTAGTTTGATTGTCATATGGGCCCAAATAAAAATAAAAAATAGTGAATTTAAGTATGGATGCTACTAATAGCAGTCCATTCTAATATGTGTGGCATATTTCAACAACAATTTTCGAAATACAAGGTAACCATGACGACTTTGTGTGACGAAATAGAGGCGGGAATAGCCACTTCATTTAACTGTTTTATTCAATGCGACTTTCAAGGAAAGCAGGCCGATTTTCATGATATCAATAATTATTCAAAGAGCTCCGAGGGCAACAGTTTTCAATACATTTGCCTAATTCAAAAACTATATTGTTCAGAACACCTTCAAGCATCATACCAGGCCGAAATAAAATAATCAAAGACAATTATATCTCTACATATGGTCTCACCACTCTAAATAAGCCGAAATCCAGGGAGGTGTCTACTAATGATGGAATCATCACACAAAATATTTTTAATGCGGCTGTTCCAACCTCTATTGAAACAAAATAAAATACAAAGAAGTAATAATTTTGTGAATATTTAATAAGCCCACGTTATCTTCTTTGTCAAGGATATCATATATAACTGTTTCATGATAACCTCACAGGGATACAGTGGGTTAAAATGATGTGCGTCTGTTCTGTGAAAGAGAGCACGGATTATAGCCCAATTTTAACAGTATTGACTTTTTTACACTCTAGGGGGCGTAGCTCAAAATCTGTCTGGTAACCATACCCATAGCGGGCCTGTTTTCGAACAAGGACATCTCAAGCTTTATCCTGATATGTCACACTAAATATCTAATAGGGTGAAAAATGGTGAAATCGGCCTGCGGAATTGAGGCAGTTTACATGTGTTTCAATGGGACTGGCATTTGGGGTGGTGAGACCTTAACATGCCGTTTTTTTATTTAAAAAATGCCACTTTGTGACGGGCCACTTCGTGACGTCACAGAGTGACAAATTACTATATCTAACGAACATACGGACTTTTTTATTAAGCTTATTTTGAACTGGACTTCTGAAATTAGATAACAGTTCATGCTTTTTGCTCATAATTATGCTCTTATAATTATAATTACACAAAGTGCACAATGCTAAATGTGGTTGATAAAATGCAACATGTCACCGAGTAGCATCAGAATTTAAAAAATTATCCAAATACTAAAGTATATTTATTATCCAGCACATAGATATAGCATGACAGGTTTGATGAACATGTAATTGCCTTTGCATATCATTTTAAAAGTATGTAACAGACTTTGATAAAGATATTAGCTCCAAATCTGACCCACAACTGTAATTTTTAAACTTTGTCGCAGAGTGGCAAAATTGTCACAGAGTGGCGAAGTTGTGATATTTTTTACCAGGACTTTGGAATTGTCACTTAGAAAATACTTTGAATAATAGGAGAGAAGCGGGCAAAGGGGGCCGGTGGGTAAAGGGGGCCATCAATGATATTTTTTGACATCTCATACATATCGTAGATAAAAAATAATAGACGATGGGGGGCTTATGGCAACAATCTTATGAATATAACCTTATATATCTGTATGAATCTCTTGATTAATTTATGTGATTTCTTCTGAAAATCCATTGTTTTGTGTGGTACATTATATTGCCTTTGTTTTCTAGTCATCACTACAATCAGGAGATTACTTTGGGGAGAGATAATCGATTTAGTTCCCCACTCCTACCCCTTGGGCAAAGGGGACAGGGCAAAGGGAACCAGGCCATTTCAATACAAAGACCATACAGCATGACCCCCTTTGCCCGCTAAATTTCAATGGGTGCATGTTTCTTAAAGTAATCCGAGTGAACGAAAGTATTTAGTACATTATTAGAATTATGTCCAACAAAGCATGTCACCATATATACATCAAATGAAGGGGTTTTTTCATATCTGTTTTATTAAGCTCACTTCGGTGTACACACTTGTGTATCAAAATAAAAAAAGTACCCAAAGTGGGGGTGGCCCCCTTTACCCAATGCGATGGCCCCCTTTGCCCAAGCTATTTCAGATCAAATCTATTTGGCTTATAATTAAAATAAGGTACCCTGAAACATTAAGTGTGTCTGCTATATGTATCTACATTGCATGTAGCCTACATAGAACAGTCATTGGTTTTAAAATAGTTCGAATATTCTCCTTAAATACCAAAGAAACATTAAGTGGCCCCCTTTGCACGCCCTTCCCCTAATGATATTAAATACAACAATAATAATAATAATAATAATAAAAATAGTACAAATATCAATAATAATAGATAATGATAATAATATTCATAATGATAATAATATCAAAGCATAAAAATTACAAACCTCATAAAATTGAAAAAACTTTGCATTTGTACATGATGTGATTTATTTTTTGCAGCATTATTTTCAACATTTAGCATGGCATTATCTAGGACTGAGAGCACACGCCTCTATAGAGCTAGACTGGCAGTAAATCCAGGGAAAATGGAAATTGCTACATCTGTAAATGAAAATGAATCGGGCTTTAGGCCACCTTTGTGCACATATAGGCTAAACTGGGCCAGGAGAACCTCCTGAGGATGGTGAGATGATTGAGATGACACTGTCCTCCAGACACAGGATTCGAAATTTGAGCCCTGGCGTTCTGAGGCCGAGCACGCTACCTCTCGGTCACGGAGGCTCCCCACAATACTGACTTGCTACATCTGTATTCCTGTTTAAAATCCGCCAGGCTGTAGATAACATTTTACTTGTATAAAAATTTAGATGGAAGCATGCACATTTATATATTTTTTACATTTGGTGTTCTAACGTTAAACATGCTAAAAATAACTTTTGTTACGATGTTTATTAGTTGAAAAGTTATTACATTCCTTGAGTGTATAGTGTATTCCTGATCAAGTCCACCACGCCGTAGAAAACATTCTACTCATATATATACCGATACACGACAGGTGACACACAATTGTAGGACCTCTCCAATTATTTCTAATTTAGTGCACATTTGATCATCAATTTTGCTGAAAACTGAAATTTAGATCTGTGAAGTAACATAGATCACAACGATGAAAGACAAGAAAAAAAGAAAAATAAAAAAAAAAAAAAAAAAAAAAAACATTTCTTCAGCCAGCACACCTGAACATAAGAAATCCAAAACGGATTCAACACAAAGCATACCACCATCTAGTTCAGATGCATCGCTCAGTTCTGACAGCGAAAGCTAGTCAGAGGAGGATTATAGCATGCACACTCTACGCAAAGACCAGGCCAGGGACATGAAAAGCCTGCGAAAGCTCATTAAGACCATAGCCTACAAGCAAAACGAGACAATAGAAAAACTAGATGACCTGGATAAACGTGTTTTAAAGTTAAAGGGACTGGCCCAGGCTAAAATCATAAAAAATGGGTGATTTTATTTTGGCCTCATAATATGACCATATGATGTAAACATGTCCATAGCACTGCGCACTCACCAGTTAGGCTAGATATAGAGACGAAATTCCTGCTTTCTAATTTTTGACAACCATGTCAAAAATTAGATATACGGGAATTTTGTCTCAAAATCTGGTCTAACTAGTGAATGCGCAGCAGAAAAATTAAAAAAAATTGCAGCTCTAGTCTATGGACATGTTCACATCATATGATCATATAAAGAAGCCAAAATAAAATCACCGTTTTTTTTATGATTTTAGCCTGGACCAGTCCCTTTAATCATAACGATGGCTGAACAAGGCAAAGCTTTAGCGTTATTACAATCTGACGTTAATGAGGTGAAGCGTGAACAGTCAAAATCTACCAAGATACAGGATACAATCACAACGTCATTGAACAGGCAAAACGAAACAATTGATACAATGAAAGAACATATAAATAAGTTAGAAAGAAAATCCAGAGAGAGAAATATTTACGAATCTTGAATTATAATGAAGAAGAAGGAGAAAATGTCAGTGAAATTGTGGCGGATGTTTTACAAACTAAATTGAGCATAGATGCATCTAAGATAGAGGTGGCACACAGAACTGGAAAGACCAAATTTGTGAATGGACATAAAAAACCTAGACACATTATCTTCAGGATCAATATTATTGATGATAAGTTCAAGATTTTTAAAATGAAAAGGGATTCTTTAAAAGAGGTGCCATATTATATCACAGAAGATCAGACGGAGATGGACATAAAGAAGAGAAACGATCTGCAACCCATAATAGAACAGGCGAAGCGTGACAGCAAACGTTGGAAATTCCGTAAAGGTGAACTGTACATTGACGAACGTCTATATCCACCCCCCCCCCCCCCTCTCTTGGTGGGTACTGGCTATCTCCGCCCACGACCATCTCGTACCAGGTGACCTCGGCCACATTTCTGTTATCTCGGCCCACTTTGGTGACTTTGGCCCAAAGTGGTCTAAGTGACCTCGGCCCACTTTTCTGAGGCAGTGTTACTGGGCCGAGGTCACCAAAGTGGGCCGAGATCGCCACTTTGAAAATATTTTATGTATGTTTTTCATAAGGCCCAATAATGAAATTTAAAGACGAGAAGGTATATGTATTTATGTTTACTTCGAGTTTCACTGTGTATTTAAATGATCTTCTTTTGCATAACAGATAATGCTATTGTTAGGCAAAAGCATATTAACACATCCCTCGATTGCTACTTTTTATTATGCTATATATGTTTGTGGAATTAAACTATTGATTTTTGAACATCATTTTTCTGTACCACCTACAAATGTATTTTTTATGTTGTTATTATTATTATTCAATCATAGGCATTAACCATACATATAAATTGGCGCTCACGCCCTAATTCGAAATGCGCTGAAATTTATTAGGCGAACGCACGGAAGTAAAATATATCACAATATAATAAAATAAAGTGAATGAACATTATATAAATGGAGTATAGTAGTGATGTAAAGTAAATTGAATGAGACAACAATTTTTAACATAAATGCTCGAGTAAATGAATGAATAATAATGACAAGTAATGGATAAGACGATCTGATATACAAACTACATAGCATGGCTATAGTCAATTTTACAGTATTTTGTCAAAATCTAAATCTGAAAATTAATATGATATTATTTTTCCTACCACCGTCACCCTTAATCGATGCCACCCCATTTTTCCGCAGGCCTAATCACCATTACGTAACGTCATAACGGTAAAAGTTGTCGGGGATATTAGTCCTGCCGCGTGTTAATTGTTGCGGTTGTGTCTTAACGGCTAAGTACACACAATTTGGCTGTGCTGTTTTAGTTCGAACGTATAACAGCTAGGGTGAATCAACAGGTATTGCCTACGCTGTTTTTTATGGTTAACAACTTCGTAACGGAGTTAATCACAAATAATCTAGATTAAAGTGTTTATTAAACATATTAATGGATCATAAATTATATGAATATTAAAAAAAAAAGATATATGATATGACTAAGTACATAAAATACATATCATTTCTTTAGTTTGATCATAGAGTTGATATTATTTATTAACTCTATGGTTGATCAATTCCTGTAAATGAAAGTTTATAGAATTTATGAAAAAAAACGGTCTCACTAATTAATTGTATGGAAATGTGGAAGTCCAGGAAAGTAATATTTACTATTATAATTGAACTATAGTTTGGTACGTTAAAGCGACACAATCAGGCTAAAATCATAAAAAATCAGTTTTTTTATTTTGGCTTCTTTATATGGCCATAAGATGTGAGCATGTTCATAGACTAGAATTGTGGAAGTTGTTTAAATTTTGGGCTACTGTGGCAACGTAGCAAGTGTGCCGAAATCCCCATTTATCAGTTATTCCCATATTACAGCAGATTCGGTTTTAAATATATACATGTTTGCTCGTCTGTTGGCATCACAAAAAAGGATCCTTCAGTAATAATCCAACAATATAATATTGCTAATTGTAAATCTTTATTATGAGAGCTGTAAAAATCTACATTGTTTTCCATCAAATTTAATATCATTCATGGTTCTAATACTGTCCAATTACTATAGCATATAGCAATCCTGCTGTGACTGATAAGGCTAAGATGTATAAAAATGGGCGATGTCACTGGGCCGAGGTCACCATTTTTGCTTTTTTGTGAGTGGATTGGATTAGAGAAAGTGACTGGAGAATCGAATGTTAACAGGCTGGGCCGAGAGGAAAAAAAGTGGGCCGAGGTCACTGGGCCGAGATCACCGTGGGCCGAGGTCACATG
Source organism: Flabesymbios commensalis (assembly GCA_964017125.1). Taxonomy (NCBI): domain Eukaryota; kingdom Metazoa; phylum Annelida; class Polychaeta; order Terebellida; family Flabelligeridae; genus Flabesymbios; species Flabesymbios commensalis. Next base: position 72,060,090 of record OZ024902.1, read on the forward strand.
TATCCCTCTACTCTGGTTCCCAGAGCCACACTACGCGGCGTGGCCGAGCTTCATGTAGCCTCTGGTATGCCCCAGTGGCGAATGTTTGTGACTTGCTGCTATTTTTAGATGAAAATAGGGTAATCCCCGAATTCAGACATTTTTGAAATGTCCACTTCCCCGGATGAAGATTTGTTCACAGTATTGTATTTCCCCTCTGACGCATGAGTTGACCCAGAAAATTATTCACTGGCCCCATAAAACAGGCATGATGGTCACGTGACTAAGAACATTGGCCAATACCCGGCCATAAATGAAATTGGCCGGGCTCGCCAGGCAAGTATCCCTCTTGGTGACGACCTGCGGGGACAACAACATCAAGCTAGCCACTACGAAACCGGCTAGGGGGGTCGCCTGTCCTTGCGCCTCAGAACAATCAACGCACGAACACAGTTTATTTGCACCCCAGAGCACCAATAATGATGTTAATACTCAATTAATCAATCGACACGATGTGTGTTTACTCAGTGAAACGTGGACAAACGTAAGGTGTGACCTAAGTCTGCCTGGATACAATTATAAGGCAATACACAGGACAATTAAGAAGCGTGGCACTGTCAGAGACTCCGGAGGACTGTTATTGCATTTTAAATCAGAACTCAAAGATGCTGTGGAAATTTAACATAATTTTGAAGATCATTTTTTATGAATAAAGCTGAACGGTGATAAGTTAGGATGGGACAATGATATATTTGTATGTTTAAGTTACGTCATACCAAGGTCATCGTCGAGACAAGATATAGTGGAAACACACGCATTTGATCGTAATGTAATGACATAGCTAATTTCCATGTGCGCTATGGTGATACATTTTTGTGTTTGATAGTCGGAGATATGAATTCGCGAATTGGTGAATCTAAGGATTATGTGGAGAATGACAATATGTACAATATGTGCCTGTTCTAGATGATTATACAGAAGATGATGACGTACCACACAGAACATCGTGTGACAAGAAGGCACCAGATGAGTACGGACATAAACTGATTGACCATGTTCACTTAGAATTGTAAACGGTAGAGTGGGTTCAGACAGAGGAGTTAGTAATTACACTAGTATCAAAAGCGAGGTCAAAGCGTTGTTGATTACGTGTTATGTAAATCAAATATATTCAAGTTGTTAAATGATTTTGCCGTGAATGAAATATGTGAATGGTCTGACCATTGTAAATTATCATTTACATTAAAAATAAAATATAAATCAACACTTCATCTGACAAAATAGGAAAAACACACAAATTCAAATGGAACAGTAAAAGAAGATTTCTTAAACAGTTTGAATAATGTTTTACCAGAAATAAGAGACTCGATTAATTATTTAACCAATGATATGACAGAGGGAAATGTAGATAAACACTAGACATAATAACAACGTTAATACAAAATACAGCTGAACCATTATTTGGTAAAGATACTTCAACTCGCGTTGTTTATAATAATAAAAACCCACTATTATACCGATGAATGTGAAAATAAGCGTAAATATTTCTTTGATTGTTTAAATTATTTTACTGCCAAATTTACAAATAATATTAGCTCCACTGAATTTTACAATTATTTTTTACGCATCAGCAACCCAGTACATTGTGATATAAATATAGACACTGATATTGATGATATTATACAACCAAATGAATTAGATATAATGTATGAAGAATTGAACCAGCCAGTGACAGTAGATGAAGTAAAAAAACTCAATTAAACAGCTTAAAGGTGTAGTCAACTGTCGAAATACGCGGGACAATGTAGTCCCCAGAATGCAACAGTGGCCCCTGGACATTCCACGATGACATATCACCCCACATCTACAGTTATCAGCCAAGATAATAATACTATATGAGTTTCATACCCATCGCCGCATTAAGAGCAAGTTCCCAAGTCATATAAACTCCATATACGTGAGTGACATCTGCGAGGGAATAATTCACCATTTCTCTCATGTGGGTTTTGTGTTGTGACTCAAAAGGTTGTGTTACCATATTATCTGGGAACAGTTGACCTCCAGCATATTGACAGTAAGAGCTTTCCCAGCTAACACGGCACACTCACAAAATGTTGGTTTTTTATGTCGGCCAACGTCGCAGACGTTGGTCTAACATTGAAACAGCATTGGGTCAATTTCTCGATGGAGTAGTATCCTGTAATCAGTTTAGTTGCTGATATTAATGCTGTCAAAGTGTACTCTATAGGCTAATGTAGGCCCACACTTGACCGTCCCCCAGATGCGCATTTCAAAGCTGTATGAATCTTTAAGTCAGGTAAATCAGCTGTGCTCGATTTATTATTGAACGAATTTTACATACATGGACAAGAACTACTCGCTGTGCCGTTATGTGATTTATTTAATTGTGTTATTAAATCCGGTCACTTTCCAAATAAATGGAGCGAAGATCCTATTGTACCGTTACATAAGAAGAGAGACGTGAACTCAGTCGATAACTACAGAGGTATTACCTTACTGAGCCCACTACACTGTGTATAGTCTCATCACGTGGTTTTGGTGGTGTACACCGTTTCATGACCACTAACTGTAGACATTTATATTAGACAAATATTTTTAAAGTTGATTTTTACAAAGAAATGTTTATTTTTGCGTTCTGTTCTTCCATCATTTAATTAATGGATCTACGTATAATTTTACTGTACCATCAAGTTGATGTTAAGTGCTTCTGAAAAACTGCGAATCAAGCCTTTTGATCGTAAATGCATAAAAATGTGACAAATATTCGTTTATTTCAATCTTTAGAGTAAAATATCACATAGAAAGGATCTAATTCGTTAATTCGGTCAATACACCACAACACAAAGGCAGAATCATCTCCCGCATGCTAATATACAACATGTTATATAAGCTTTCTCAGTGTAGTGTTGGTTCAGTGTACGGCGTTGCATGTGAAACAGGTGTACGGATAGCATAACATATTTTTTACTGGCTATATCTCTTGCATTCATGTTTCTTTAACGACCCCCCCCCCCGAAAAAAAAAGAAAAAAATATCAAATATTGCCTGAAATGCATTTATAGATCGTAGTGGCTATTGATAGGACAATTCTGTCAATAAACAATAAATATATTTCTTATTGACAAGATATAGTTTGACCAATCACATATCATCTTACAGTGTAAGCTAATTGTAGGCGACGCTGGCCCAATATTAACCTGACATTGAGGAATAATTTCATGTTTGTTGGCTACTTTTCCTGGTGATTACAGACGACACACCATACAACAAACGAAGCAGACATTTATACCGGCGCAGCGCCGTTACACCTACTGTGTACATGGTTAGGTTATTTGTACCGGCTCTGCGCCTGTACTCGCAGTGAAAAGGTTAATATACAGAAACGTCTTACATACATTTCCTGTCAATATTCGATAATACTTTATTGACAGGATGGGCACGATATCATTGGCGAGCTAATCAGATGCCTTGTTACAATATATGGCTTTTCCCATTGGTCAAGGTACAGCCTGTTAATAGTAGTAAAACTTATCATTGGCAGGACGATACTGTCTATAATAACAAAAAAGTTATTATTGACAGGATATATCCTGTATATAAAGGCAAATGCTGTGCTTATTGACAGGATTGTCCTGTCAATAGCCTCGGCCTTTTTTAGATATTGGCGCATAACATTTCAAGTGGGTGTGATGCGACAAATTTCCATTTTGTCACGGGCAAAACAGTAGGGTTTCTTTGTAGCAAGGAGTTGGCTATTGCGGCAGTTGGAAAAATTGAGATCCATATCAGAAGCTGTCACAAACTCGATTTTACAAATTATTAAACAGGAGGGCCTAAGTCGACTGTCCTTAAACTACCACCACTAGCAGAAGATGCATTTATGGTTTGAAGATGTATGAAGATGTATGTTTTTATCGTCGGGCGGGGGGTTATGGCGTCGCCTTGGATGTCTGGCCGTTCTTCCCTCTGGCCGTCTGTCCCCGTTTCGTTTTCGAGGCAGATCACGGAGTCAGAAACCCATCGGCGGATTTTTTTTATTTTGCATCCGCACATCCCTTAGAGGGTGTGGATGTGCCTATTGGGGTTTATGCACTTCGACCTACTTAAATGGCCGACCATCGGTCACAATTAACTTTAATATGCCTGATATCTGGCAAACCGTGGCTAGAACATTACCATAAAACAAAATGTGCATTTTAAGGTTGGGATATGCCCTGAAAAAAATCAACTCGATAAAATACAAAATTACATTTATTGACTTTAATAATTTTGCCTGATATCTGGCTAACCGTGCCAGATCGCTAGAACATTACTATAAAACTAAATGTGTGGTTTTAGGAAGAGTATGGCCTGAAAAATGTCAACTTGAGCTAATTCAATAATGGCCGACTTGCGACCATCATTGACTTTAATATATGTCATAAACATGGAGAACTTTGCTAAATAGCTAGACCATTAGGCCTACAGTAGAACAGAATGTTAGTGTTCCGGGAAAGATAAACTCTGAACAATTTCTATCACACGGGCTGGCCTCTTATTGCTACATGTTACAATCGGCAAAATTTTATACATCAACATACAGCAAAGTATGATAAATTTATTAAAATATACATGCGATAAGTGAGACTAATGTGGGACCAAAGACTATTTACAATAAGATGGTCGACTTGCGGATTTTATTATACAAATGCGTGTAATACATTATGCAGTGGTGTCCCCTTTTAATGAGAGTTGGAAGTACGCTTGAGCGTTAGCAGTATACTGATATTTTGAAAACAGATTTTGTAACTTCAATGGCTGAATTGAAACCACTGTTCATTTTGTCTGAATCTCATTTATCCTCCAATATAAACTTGCAATTTTAAATGTGATGCGAAAAGATGCACACAAAACAGTTTACAGTTCCTGACACCTAATAAGCTGTACTAATAGAAAATCAAAGTATTTTATTTTTTTTAATATTAAGAAATAGAGCTCTTCTGGAGATTGGTCGCTCCTCTAAAAGGGCTGTGGAAACCATATTGTTAGGACAAGTAACAACATCTGTACACTAATACATTAAATAACCATTGCAAATAACTCAGTACACATGAAAACCTCTTTACAAATTTAATTATATTGATTGGAACACTTGGAAATATTGAAATCAATGAGTGTCTAGAATATTATGATATATGAGCTGAATTTAAATGTGGAGGCGGTAAGGTCACTATTTCATATCTTGAGAACCCAATATAATTTACACGCATACAAATAAGGTCTTGGGGGGGAAAAGTGTCACCTCCGCGTGGTCCCCCCTGGGCAACTTCTTAGAAGGCCAAGCACACCCAAACCTTTCATCGAACCAGGTTTTTCTATTTTTTTGACGTAAAGTTTTTTTGTGTTTGCTTTCCGGTGGTTAAGGGTTTTTCACTGAGGTTGTTATGTTTACTTTCGAATAGTTTTCAGTTTCTTATATATATTCTTATATTCCTATATATTCTTTATATATTCATATTTATATTTTTTATATATTTTTTTTATTGTACTTGTGGTGCCTTACATTGCTCTCACGGATTGTGATCGCTCTGTCGTGCTAGTTCTCGATGACAGACCCGATCCCCAGCTGTGGGGGCATTGTAGGTCTACTCATAGTTCCTCTATGATTTGTTTTTTTGTGTTTGCAGTGGTTTCTCTTTAGCATCCTGGCGATGGACGGGATGTCCGAAAGAAACCAGTGCCATATAATTATTTTTTCACTTTATTGTTTTAAAGGTTTCTCTGTGGCATCCTGGCGGATAATGCAGCATGTCATAGAGAAGCCATTGCCGTACAATTAGCCTGTGGTGACTTACGGTGTCCTCACGGTTTGTGATCGCTCTGTGATGTCCTCCAATATCACAGACCTTATTACCAACTGCGGGGGCACTGTAACTCTTTAATTTTTGAGATTTTTTTGTGGTTTCATGATGTCTCCGGCCGTACTGGCCGAAAAGTGAAGTAAAGAAGACATTTACTTACTTACCTAATGGTTTCTCTGTTCATTGTTTATGTCATTCATATTTATGTCTAAATGGGTTTACTTTTTTGATTATAGTATATAGTATTATAGTATATATTATATATTTGTTTTGACAATGACACTGTTTTGACTTAGACTTGTAGTTTTTACACAATCACTCCAATTTCATAGAGATATAGTGACTTGAAAAGTCGTTCATTTTATAATCAGTTCATATTTTACATTATTTATACTGATATTTTTATACCCATTAAACTGTGTTGTAGTGCAGGCGCTACAACATGTCACCAGTGTCTTTACATATAGGCGCCAGGAGCATCGTCATCTTATCATATCAAACACTTTAAACTGAATATTTTAGTACAAACATGCTTTTATTAGCTTTGTCTTTCCTTTACTACTTTAACTATACAATATGGGATATTGTAATACCTGGAATTTTCACTTAAATGGCCATACTGGCCGAAAAGTGAAGTAAAGCAAATATTTTACTTACTTACTTACTTACAAATAAGGTCTTATGGCAAAGCTAATATATATAGGGCTACAATGATACTGCATATTTAAGTCACGAGAACATCACAATCAGACACATTAATGTAAAAATAAACTTTCCGAAATTTAAAACAAACACAAAACTGAAAAAAATAGATATATAATTTATCCACTATAATGGTCCAAGAGCATGTCTATGTAAGGGTAGTGTTTACCTCACTACTGAGATTGTCATTACAGACATTTCGGTAGGATACGAATTTAAGTAATTTTCTCGATTTTGTATAAAATTGCGTTTTAGATTGCTAAGAACCTGTACTAATGGAAAATCATAGTTAAACAATGTTTATTTTTGATTGAAAAAACACCAAGAAATAGAGCTCTTCTGGAGATTTGCCGCCCCTTTATGATGACTGGAGCGTTAGCAGTATACTGATATCTTGAAAACAAGACAAGTTTATTTTTTTGACACAATTTATGTATAGTTGAATTTTGATAATTTTTCATTTTTCTTTCCATTACTGGTAATAATGTGTTCATTGTTTTCCCGCAGTACATGGTGTGGCCGAATGGGGACATATAGGCCTATATGTAATATTAACGTGAAACTTGCATGTGATTTATTGTCTTTGATGAACGTGATAATTGGACCTCTTTCATGACACATATGTTGAATTTGTTCAGGTATATTCCCGAACACTCGTTCATTTGAACCAATTCTATTAGGTTTTGAAGTGGAACAAAAGCCCCACACCCTGAATAATAAAATATTGCTTCTTGGACAGAAATGTATGCAATTTATTATTGGCATCAACATTACTTTACATTGATCACATGCAGATCGCGACACTTTGCGACAATTATATCTACTGATTATACAAAAATATTTTTTTCCTTAATGGTAATAATACCCTTTTGTGGCGTGAATGACTTCAGCATTGAATAAGCTAATTCTGTGACATTATCGCTCAGATCAGGTAAATCAGCAGTAACAGTAATATGCTTTATATCAGCAAAAATATCTCTGTATAGGTATATGATAAACGTGACAAATGATAAACGTATAGTAATATTATGTTTTCCTTTGTCCTTATCTTGGTTTTCTTTGCCCGTATCTACCCTTGCACACATTGTCACCCGCCAGCAAATACGAGAGGATGAACCAATGTGGGGGTACTGCTGGACCAGCATTACAAACGTTGGACCAGCGTCACGAGTTCTATGATTGGGTAAACGTCTCGTGTTAGCTGGGCGTCACCTGTTGTTTGTAAGCAATGAATATGCATAGGCCTACTTGTTTATACGGGCGCATCAACCACTGAAGTACCAAAGGGAAGAAGACAATTAAAAAGTCTTGATAACTAACCACCAAATTATTTGATAAAAAATAGAAGCAAACCTCCATCAACACGTATTTTTCTGATTTTTATGATGTGAAGTATGTTTCGTTTTCAATAGGATCAATGTCATACTTATTCTTCGTAATATGGTTTTTATATTGTATTATGTTATTTTATGTATTTATTTAATAAGAGAGTTATATCTTGCTAATATTACCATTTTCTCACTTGCATGCAACCGCACACCAAACTTTTTTCACATGCAATCGTACACTCATCAAAACTGGGCATGTATGCAACATTTATGGGTGTACACTCCTTCGTGGAAGTTTTTGATTAATTATTCGAAATTTTAAATGCCAAGATATTAGATTGAGTTAATAAATTATGTATCAAGTACAGATGCTAATAACCGTGTTGATTGATTAGTCTCAACACATATGTTTTTTTTTATATGAATACAAAAAGAGTTTAAATATCTATCATTTTTGATAGAGTCTGCAATTTTTGTGTGATTTAAATGTGTTATACATGTTAGGTTATCCCACCAGCATTGCTAAGATGTTAATCAAGCTATTGTAATCACGGCTGTATTCAAACTACCTTTACATTACATTTTGCATTGTGGGCTGACATGATTTACGAATAAAATGTTTACTTCAATAAATTGGTAAATTGTGTCGTTTGCTACCGGAAGTGACATGCAACAGTGTACAACCCTACATGCAATGATTACGTCTATACACAGTGGCACCAGGCCACTGTATAATAGTGGCAGGTACGACCCTTGAGTGCCGTAGTGGCGATGTGTACACCCAGCAAACACGATAAGCTCGCCCTCTGCCGATTTAGTGTTGGGCCAGCATCGTAGACGTTGGCCCAGCATTGTTCCGGCGCTGTATAGATGCCTCGTGTTTTCTGGGTAGTGGTGAATACAATCTTGTGTGTATATATGTTTTATAAAAAATGCAATTATATTAGCGTTGTTTCGTGCTCAAAAGAAAATTCATTATTATAACGGGTGGCCCTTGTGATAAGCGACATACATTTGTCTTAACCTGTTAAAGAATCCTTCCACTGCAAAACGCGCATGCCTGGGATGGTCAAGTGTAGGCCAACAGTGGCCTATTGAGTACAGATTGACAGCATTATTATAACCACTGAACTGATTACAAGATACTACTTAAACGGGACATTGATCCAATGCTGTTTTAATGCTAGGCCAACGTCTGCGACGCTGGCCCAACATTGAACCAACATTGAATAAATGTACAATGTTTGAGAGTCATACAAATGTTTTGTGTTTACTGGGCATGCCAATACAAGTTTGGGTTCAAGCAGTTTCAACATCCCCACAGTAATACAGTCAGTTTGTTTGCAAGCCAGCGACCAAGTAGGGGCAAGGGCAAAGAGCTTTGAATTATTAACTCATAGATGTCGCTCAAGTATATATGAACTTGCTGTGATTTTAGAACTTGCTCTTAATGAGGCTTTGGGTATGAAACGCATATTTAGTAGTATTATGGAATAGGGCCTTGGCCTACCCACGGGCACTATTGCCTTCTGGGGGACCCTTGTCCCGCGAATTTTGAAAGTTGACTACACCTTTAAGCCCTCACGATGCACCAAAGCATCATTTTACATCCCTGAAAACAGACCTAATTTTCCTACAACTAAGGGTTTTAGAATGAAAATTTCAATGAAACTGCTTTACGAATACAATGCAATTTTCTTTACTTTTTCACCCACATCAAATCATATTCATCCATTACAAATCGAGAAATGTGACAGCAATTCGCGGCTTGTAATGGATAAAGATGACAATGGTAAATTCAGACTTGAAAGGGTTGACAAAGGTCTCCCTGTCAACCTTATTTTTGTTATGTTATCACTGTATATATATGTTTTGACAAAATAAATGAGTCCTGATGCGTCCTGACTTTTATTTTAGTTAGTAGCCTACGGTATACAGCATCACAGTAAGTTGCACTGTGATATATGATGAGGGCCTTAGGTAGGAGACTATCTAGATGCACGCCTGTACTCATACGCGTAGGCGGTGGACCAACACTGGGTCAATATAGATATAATAACCCAAAACTATTTTTCTACTTAAGACGCCGAAAAATGATATCAAAATTCAAGATGGCCGCCATTTGTACAGGATGAAACAATGAAATGATAATTTTTCCAGATTCTTGAGTTTGGTGTGTAGCATAAGGGTTTTAGTTATGCCTGACATAGTGATGTAGTCAGAAAGTACTCTAGACATTGTATTGTTAATAAAATTCAAGATGGCCCGCTATTTGTGCAAGGTGAAACAGTAAATTGATATCATTTTTATAAAATAGAAGCAACATCATAATTTCGGTGTGTACCATAGGGTTTCCCAGCATGTCTGACATATGAGGGGTGTGTCCAGAACGTACTTTAATTATTACATTGCGAGTAAAATCTAAGATGGCCGTCATTTGTGCGAGGTCAAAACAATAAATTGATATAGTTTTGATAAAATAGAGAGGGCTTTACGTTTTCGGTGTATGCCGTCAGTTTTCCAGTAATGCCCGACTTAGTTGTGTGGCCAGAGGGATAGTTTGGTCATATTTGATAATTCCGTGACCGTTGATTCCGGAGGTTGGTTTTATGCTTGATTTCCCTTCTACAACCTATAAAGAGAAAAATAAGCCCCCATGCCTTTTGCGAAAGTGTGGGCGGATTTTTTGAGAGCCTAAAATATAAAATGACCGCCAAAATATAAAAAGATGAATATACATTGATTTACCACATAGGTATGTGTAATTTATGGTTTATTGGTGATTTGGAGTCGAGAAATTAATTTATCGAGTGCTGGCAATAAATCTACCTATATTCCTCTCACAAATTCAAGATGGCCGTCATTTTTGCGATACATAATCTTGGTTTGTCACCTAGATATGTGCAATTTATGGTTTCTGAGTGATTTTGAAGTGAGAAATCCATTTCTTGTGTAGTTTAGTTATTTTGATCTATATGTCACCCACAAATCCAAAATGGCCGCCGTTTTTTCATTGATAAAAAATAATCTCGGTTACCACCCAGCGTGATTTAACGTTTCCAGGTAATTTTGCGTCTTTTATAAAATTTGACCAATATTAACACAAATCCAAGATGGCCGCCGCTTTTTTATTATTGAAAAAATATGTTGTTAGTAAACTAAAAAATAGCACCATTGCTAGGAAAACAAACTTGTAGGTTTACTGTTCGTATTTTCATAATTCCTTCTCACTTTTATACTAGCCAAATTTTAATAATGAAGACGGGGCCAGGCATGCGTGCGGATTGAAAACTTTGTTTTTATTGTTATTTTAACAAGACATGCTATCAATATCATTGGCTTTCTGTCTGACAAAAATAGTGCAAATTAACAATGGTTGTGTATGTTGACTGCAGCAAAGTGCATTCGTGCAGGGATAAAACATGGCATATGGTATCTGTTATTTCACTTGAGGGGAGTAAGACCATTGATGCTGTCATTGAAAACATCAACTGTAGAGGCTTGTGGGATTAGAGGTGGCAAGTTGTTTCATGTTGTTATTTTTCTTGGGAAATAACATTATTTAAAGGTATCTATATTGGTTTGGTATGGTTGGAAACCAAGGGGGTGTGTACGGGAGCTTCTTAATCTTGGTTGGAGGTATGGGTGAGATTTTGTGAAGCGTGATCAGCTACAAAATATTTCAACTTTCTTGTAATGTCTGGCAGTATCTGGCAGCCCGACGCTGTACAGATTCAAGCTTCCGTGCAGACCCCTGAGTGTTTGGGTCCCAGACACGGGTTCAGTATTTGAGGGTTGGCCTCATAAGTAACTGGTATGTCTTGTTTTTTATGGAGGTCTGTCTGTCTGTCTGTCTCTTCACAAATCATAGGCGGGTTTTTGGCTTTGGAAGTAATGTTGTCAATGTTGGTGTTCCAGTTTAGATCTGTGGTGATAGTGAGGCCTGAATATTTAGCAGATTTTACATGTTTTAGAGCTTGTCCATAGAGAAAATAATCAGTTTCGTTTGTAGTGGCTGTCTAATCACTTATTCGGTGGCAAAGATCACTTTTGTAGTGGCTGAGATAACTTTTACAATGGTTGTAATCACTTCATCAGTGGTTAAGATCACTTTTGTAGTGGTTTAGATAATTTTCAAAGTGGCTGTGATTGGCCAAGATCACTTTGTAGTGGCTGACATAATTTGCAAAGTGGTTGTTATCACTTCTTGATCACTGAGATAACTTTTAGAATGTTTGTAATCACTTCTTTAGTAGTCAAGATCACTTTGTAGTGGTTTAAATATTTTTTAAAGTGGCTGTGATCACTTCTTCAGTGTCTAAGAGCACTTTGTTGTGGCTTAGATAACTTTTTTAGTGGCTGACACCAGTTTGTTAGTGGCCAAGATCACCTTTGTAGTGGCTAACATAACTTTTAAAGTGGCTGTGATCACTTCTTCGGTGGCCAAGATCACTTTGCATTGGCTAAGATAACTTTTAAAGTGGTTCTAATAACTTTTTTAGTGGCCAAGATCACTTTTGTAGTGGCTGACATAACTTTAAAAGTGGCTGTGATCACTTCTTCAGTGGTCAAGATCACTTTTGTGGTTTAGATTATTCGTAAAGTGATGTGACCACTTGAGTGGCCAAGATCACTTTTGTATCGCCTGACATAATTTTAAAAGTGGCTGTTATCACTTCTTCACTGGCCAAGATCACCTTTGTTGTGGCTGAGATACCTGTTAGAGTCGCTCTGATCACTTCTTCAGTGGTCAAGATCACTTTTGTAGTGGCTTAGAGAATTTTTTTCAGTGGCTGACACCAGTTTGTTAGTAAGCAAAATCAACTTTGTAGTGGCTGACATAACTTTGAAAATAGCTATTATCACTTTTTCAGTGGTCATGATAACTTGTGTAGTGGCGGAGATAATTTTTAAAGTGGATGTAATCACTTATTTAGTCGTCAAGATTACTTTTGTAGTGGCTTAGATCATTTTCAAAGTGTTTGTGATCGCTTCTTTACTTTTCGGTGGCAAGGTCACTTTTGTAGTGGCTGAGATGACTTTTAGAATGGTTGAAATCACTTCATCAGTGGTCAAGATCACTTTTGTACCGGCTGACATAATTTGCAAAGTGCCTGTTATCACTTCTTCACTGGCCAAGATCACTTTTGTATTGGCTGAGATAACTTCTAAAGTCGCTGTGATCTCTTCTTCGGTAGTCAAGATCACTTTTGTCATGGCTGAGATAACTTTTAGGATGTAGTCATGATCACTTTGTAGTGGTTTAGATAATTTTAAAGTGGCGGTTTTACATCATATGGTCATATCAAGAAGCCAAAATAAAATCACCTATTTTTGAAGATTTTAGTCTGGGACAGTCCCTTTAATGGCCAAGATAACTTTTGTAGTGGCTGAAAAAACTTTTAAAGTTGATGTGATCACTTCTGCGGTGGCCAAGATCACTTTGTAGTGGCTTAGATAACTTTGTCAGTGGCTGACACCAGTTTGTTAGTGGCCAAGATCACCCTTGTAGTGGCTGATATAACTTTTAATTCATGGATTTTACTGCGGCCATTTTGAAATTGACCGTAATGATCAATTACTCGAAACATCAAGCATTGGCAACCTAATTCTGACTTCAGGGATGTATTCGAACCAAATGGTACCGCTCATGGAGACTTTAGTGCATAAGCGAACCTGTTGTCATAAACTATATGCAATAAAAAAAAAATTACGATTTTGAAAAATTACATTTTGCGACATATCTACAATATGCAAAATAGCTCTTTGAGGTGGGATGCTAGTGCAAAATTATACTTTTTCACCATTTTATCTCCACAGATATATCACACGATGGATAGAAAAATCTAAATACAACAATATTTGATTTAACTGGCCCAACATTGTGATAGAGTGAGAATGACGCGAAAGTCATATTTAAGCGAATATTTTCTCTAAAAATTGGGTAGGTGTACAACAGTGTTAACTCTCAGCCCGCCCCCATTTCCGGCAATGTCATCAACCAGATTCTGTATCTAGAGTTCCCTGAGAACAATTCTAGACATGTGGACAAATGTTGTACCGCCGGTTTAGGTACCCCGAAAATTTGGCCCCTCTGCTGCTTTAGGCCCTACTAACAAGACTTTGAGAAATAGAGTAATTGTATTTGTCGAGACACTCATCATCAACGTTATATGTACTAAGATTTTGGTGATGTTTTTTTGTTGTTATTTTCTAGATATCTAACCCGAGAGATATGGATGCAATCAGAGACAACCATGCAACATTGCTGTTCATATAATCAGTTGGGGAAAGATGCTATATAATCAAGTGTGATTATTTAATTTACACAAACATACATTTAGCTATCTATGTAGGTTTACTCTAATATGTCATATTTCTGCAGCTATAAAGGGTAAAAGCGAATATAACATGATGTTTTTCCCGTGAAAAATTATTGCAGCATTTATTCCCCATCATCCCAGTTATTCCAAAAATATATTTACACGTTTGTGTAAATTAAATATGTACATTACACGGCATATTTTACAAATTGATAATATAGATACCAAAGGATGTCATCGAAGTATATATATTCTTTGCTGAAACAGTTGTCTAGATATTTTGTTATTTAGTTTCGCGGATCTTGTTCTAACATTAGGCCACCCTGAGGTCAACATATATTGCATATGGTGATAAGCCACCATACCGCCACTACTACGAAAATATATATTATACAAAATCATCAATTCAACTAACGTAAGATTTAATTATACAAAAAACACACAAACTCTTTCTCAATGAGGTTGAAAATCAGTGTAATTATTTTATTATGGGCTCAACAGATTTCTTACATAATTTATTACATATTTTCTTCCGTTTCTGTGTTGTGAGAGAGGAGTGTAGTATAGTGGTGGTCTAAGAGGGAAGCCCACAATAGTTAATTATATGACTGATATGATCTGAGAGAATAATAATTCCATTTAACCTGTTTTATATGATCTACTAAGACCAAAAGGACTAATATGGCATATTTAGTGGTATCCCCATCAGGAGATCATTTTATGTCATTATTGAAAAAAACGTACTATGCATATGTGCGTATTTAAATAAATAAAACCTTGCATAAAATGTAGCAGATAATAATGCAAGTGACGTTCTCTAATAAACCCCTTATTGTAAATTTGGTGATAATAACTATTTTCATTCACTTTAAAATAAAAATAATGCTATAAGAGTTTTTAACGAATGAATGTCTTGCCAGCAATCGAACGGAACCTAAATTAGTAAAATATTGTATGATCATATTATGAATGATCATTAGAAAAATTTAACTTCTACCCGAACAAAATCTCCACTAATGTTTCCCTAAAAATAATTTGTAATATCAATTCATCAGAAGCAATGGATCGTAGGACCAATGGACATTCGGAACATAGAACCTTCGGAACATGGAGGCTTCGGATCATAGACTATTCGGAACATAGAACCTTCGGAACATAGAACCTTCGGAACATAGAACCTTCGGAACATTAGACTGGGAACTGCTTTCGTCCCAATCGAGCGTATTAACCCCTATCTCTCCGCTTTATAACTAGGGCCTACTTATATCTCCTCATATGTCACTATATCTCCGTATCACACCCCATATACCCACCCAGTGAACCGTAGAGGAGGCTGTCCGACGGCCGGCCACAGGTACTTAGACCTGTTGACCAGGCCCAGATAGGTCACAGGTCGTCGCAGCTAACGACCTTGGTAAGAGTTGCCGAAGCAGAGCTAGGTTTAGGGGGCTCACCAGCGAAGAAACAAAGGACGGCATCTCCAGTGCAGAAGACGCCTGAGAAGAGAGAAGAGATGGAGACCGTCGTTTCTCCACCTGAAGAAGTTCTGGCCACCCCCCTTCCGGAGGCAGAAGAAGGAGAAATCCTGTCCGACGGAGAGCGCTCTGACTGGACAACGATTCCAACCTCCAGGGAGGAGAGAGAGAGGAAAGAAGCTAAGAAGCAAAAGAAGAAAGAAGAAATGAAGCGTCGCGACGCCGCTCAACAGCCCCCTGCAGCAACAGGAAATAAGAAGACTGGAGTAAAGAAGAATGAAGAAAAGAAGAGGAAGACAACTGTTCAGCCAATCGTCGGCGTGAAACTGCCCAGTTCAGTCAATGGACCAAACCACCTAACTTTCATACAATGGTGCAAACGTATGGGAGTAAAGGTAAGTGAGACCAGGAGGACAATGGGAAAAAGCCTACTCATCTTTCCTGAGACAGAAGAGGACTCAAAGAAGATCTACGAGTCCATGAAAAGAGAAGACAGCGGCCTCATGGGGACCTCAGCTGTCTTCAGACCACCAAGAAGTTCTACCGAGGCCAAGGTAGAAGACGCCCTCAGCGTGGTAGTGAAAGACGTGGACACCACAATAGGAGAGGGAGATATTGAGAAAGCCATCCTAGAGAAACAAGGTCTGAAGGTGAAGGTCATCCGATTCATCAACAGGACCTCAGGACGTGGCATCCCGAAAGTCAAGGTCACTTTCGAGAAGAAGGAAGAGATGGAGGCAGCGATCAGCAACAGCCGTCTCTTCATCGGAACTCGCTCCTGCAGGACGGAGGAGTACAAGAAGAAGAACAGAATCCTGCAGTGCTACAGGTGCCAGAGATTCGGCCACGCCCAGGACTCCTGCAAGGCAAGAGACATCAGATGCGGAAAGTGCGCTGGGGCCCACAGGAGACAGGACTGCACGGCCAGAGCAAGCTACTGCGCCAACTGCACAGGAGATCACCTGGCATCTGACGGGAGATGCCCTAGAGCAATAGAGGTGAAGAGGAAGATCGCTGAGAAGAGAGAAGGCCAGCGACATCGCAGCACCCAGGAAGTCAACAGGAGATCCCAGCCAACCCAGCACCGAGAGCACCAACGTCAGGGTGAACGCGCCGATCAGCCCAAGAAGGCCACAGGAGGTGAGAGTGAGTTACCACTAATTAGATTAGCAGATAGTGACTTAACCCGTCTTGCCCTTCTCTTTTCAGCCCACACGGTCCTGTACAGCAGAACGATCCACAGGAACGAAGGAAAGTTGGAGTGGGATGACATACCCCACCTAGCCAGCAAAGCAGTCGGTTGGGCCTTCAGGAAAGACATCTCCCCACTGATCATCAGAGATTACCTATCCCAACTTCCTGAGAACTTGTAAGTACAACCTAAACCTAAAGTAGAAAAAGTAGGGCCGTTTTTACTAGGTCTAGTACAGTACAGTACTCACCAGTAAAAACCTAACTAAAGTAGGAAAAACTAAAGTAGGGCTAAGTACAGTACAGTACTTATAAAATATGGATAACAGTTTACCACCAACTAAAAACGTTCAAATTATTCATGCTAACATTAACGGACTATATAAAAGAAGGACTGAACTAATTAACTATTTAAATGAATATAAACCACATTTTGTGACTTTAAATGAAACTAGACTTAGAGAGCAAACTAGAATCAGAATCCCAAATTATAACATTATCAGAAAAGATAGAAATATAATTTATCCTAATGGGCGCCTGCAGCATGCAGCAGGCGGTGTAGCTATTTTAATTAGAAAAGATATCAAATTTAATGAAATAGATACTTCAGATTTTAACGAAGAATTTTTGGCAATAAACTTTAAATCACAAGGTAAGACAGTGGCATTAGCAACTATTTATAACCCGCCAGATATTAAACCAAACATAGAGAATTTCAGGCATATAACTAATTTATATCCACTTTCAATTCTTATTGGAGATTTCAATTGTAAGCATACTTTTTTCGGATGTAAAGTAGGAAATACTAACGGAGACATTCTATTTAACATAATTGAAGAATTAGACTTACTAATAACTAACGACAGCACTGCAACTTATAGACCAGGGACGTCCTCTGGCGGCGATCTACTAGATCTAGCGCTAGTTAGCCGCCAGATGGCGTCACGCATCCAATCATGTGATGTAGGCGATGACATTGGTTCAGATCATTTGCCAGTTCATTTAACTTTAGCTTCACCTCAAATTCAAAAACAATTTCAGAGAGAAATTCTACAATATGAAAAAACAGATTGGAACAGGTTTAATAAAGAAATAATAAATAACTTAGATAGACTCGAACCTGAAACACCAGAGGAACTAGACTTAGCTAACGAAAAAATAAGCAATATAATTAAAGAAGGGCTAAATAAAGCGTGTCCTAAAGCAAAACGTAAAGATAAAGCACTTTTTATCTCAAATGAAACAATGAAATTAATTAAATTAAAGAGACAAATTAGACGCTTAGCTAGAAATACGCAAAAAGCAGAAGATAAAACTCTATATAATCAATTAAACAACTTAGTAAGTAAACAAGTAAACAAAGATAGAGAAGAATTTTGGAATCAGCAAACTAAAAAACTAGACGAAACTAAAGACTCTAAAGAATTTTGGAAAACTATCAATAGTATTAATGGTAAGAAATCAGGCGGCGCATCCAAGCCGATAATTAAAGAAAATGGTAATTTAACTCAAAACGACTTAGAAAAGGCAACCACGTTCGCTGAATCTTTAGGCAAAATTCATAATACTCACACAGGTGAAATTTTTGATGATGAATTTAAAAATTTAATAGATAAAGCTATAAATGAAAAATCGCAGCTTTTTTCAACTCTAAAAGAAAATAAAGTAGAAGATGGCGACGATAGTATACTACTCAGGGATATCTCGATTCAAGAAATAAAACTACAATTAGATAGGACCAAAGGTAGGTCTGCTCCAGGAGCAGACGGAATTAAATACACTATAATTAAAAAATGTCCAGAAATAGTATTTGAGAATTTAAAAACTATGTACAATCAGTGCTTAAAAATAGGGTATTTTCCAAGTAAATGGAAGGAAGCTCAAGGAATTATGCTCCCAAAGCCTAAAAAAGACAATAAAATTCCAACTAACTATAGACCAATCAGTTTATTAAGTTGCATAGGCAAACTTTTTGAAAAAATAATTGCTCATAGAATGCGCAGTAAATTAGAAGAAGAAAATTTCTTTAATAAATGGCAAATTGGCTATAGAAATAAAAGATGTGCTATGGAACACATTCTCAGACTAGCTGATGATGCGCACATAGCACATAGCCGTCACCATAAAGGAGCTGCAATCTTTATAGATGTAGAAAAGGCTTTTGATTCCGTATGGCACAACGGACTAAGATATAAATTAATGAATACAAATTTACCAGATAAAATAGTAAGATTAATGTCTTCATTTATAACTGACAGGAAAATTTCAGTCAAAATAAATAATGAGACTTCAGACAAAATTTCACTTAATGCCGGCACACCTCAGGGCTCGGTTCTCAGCCCACTTCTATTCCTAATCTATGTAAATGATATTCCAATAGATCCCTTCAGTAATACAGTAGGGGTCTCTCAGTTCGCAGACGACCTGGGATTTTGGACTTTTGCTAAAAGAGAAAAAACAATTAAATATAGGCTAGCCAAAGTTTTATCAGACCTAGAAGCATGGTGCTCCAAGTGGAGAATAAAACTAAATGCTAAGAAAACGCAGCTTATAATGCTTAAAACTAAGAAAAATATAGAACTAGAACTTTTTGGCGAAAAACTCACTGCAGTACAGCAAGCAAAATTGCTAGGAGTAACTTTAGATAAGAAACTAACTTTTAATGCTCATATAGATGAGAACGCTAAAAAAGGAAGGCAACGCCTTGGTCTGCTCAAACTCCTGAGCGGCTCAAAGTGGGGCTGTAAACCCAAAACACTAATGAGACTATATAAAAGTTATATACGTCCAGTACTAGAATACGGCGCTCCAGTAATTTTAGGAGCGTCAGAAGCGTATATCAAGAAACTTCAAATCATTCAAAATAAGGCCATCAGAATAGCCTACAAATTGGATCCACTTTCGCACACTGAAGATATTCATAAAATTGCTAAGATCGATCTGATCAAAGATCGATTCCAAATTTTAACGTACAAATTTAAAGATTCGCTCAAAGAGCATTCAGATCTTTTCAAACTTCAAAATGAATTAAGAGCTTCAAGAATTAAAAGAGGGCATAAAACACATTTGGACAAATTAATATCAGAATATGCCGAAATTTATGATGAAAATTGAGACTGCTGTGTGAATGCGGCTAGAGTTGTGTCAATGCCGGTCCGGCGTCAACAGCGTTGGGCCGACATTGGCGCAACACTGGCAGCGCTGGCAGCATGCGTGAGTGACAGAAACACCGAAGTGCTTTCACAGTGTGGCTACCGCGGTGCCAATGTCGGTCCAGCGCTAACAACGCTGAGCCGGCATTGGCGCGACGCTAGCGGCGCTGACAAGCACTCGTGAGTGTGATAACAGCGTTGACGCGTTGACGGGCCAACACCTACGGCGTTGGTCAGCCACCGCGTCACAATAACAACAGACGTCACAGTCTGTTGTCACTCACCACATGTCACCGCAGGGGGTGATAATCAACATAATTGTCACCCCCCGCGAGGACTGTCATGGTGAGTGAAAGCAAGGGTTTAAATCCCCTGGTGGCTCTGAAAAGAGAACAAGCGAACTTTCTTAATTTCACAATTAAGATGACACGCTTCTAGGAATTTTCTAATTCTCAAATTATCAACTTTAGACACCTTTTAGACCATTCCACCCAAATTCAATGAAATTCCATAACTCTGACGTTCTTTCTCAGGGTATGCGGGAGTATGGCGATGGCACACAGACAGTCAGGCAAACAACACGAGGTAAATTGATCACATTTGATCCAAAATTCAGAACGCAATTTTAAGTATGTCAAACATACTAAGTGAACTTAAGTGTACACGAGAGGCATAGGTTTAATAAAAGAAATGTCTCAAATGTTCATTTAAAGGATCTGTCAAAACTAACACTTTATCGGCCTTTTCCATCCAGATTTCAAGAGTTAAGACACGAGATATAGGGTAGCTACCGGCTGATTCAACACCTCATTTAGACCACCGCGACCCTCTGTTCGCCGAGGGCGCATCAAAATTAATTAAATTCTAAAAATGCTTCTGTTTCCAGGTTCCTTGCCTCCCTTGCCAACCAGACATTTTCTAATGAGTATTATATACTAATGAAATATTTGGATAGGCTAAGAGAAAGCTTTTCATACAAGCTTCGAATGCCTTAATCCCACTCTCAGCACCCTTCGGGTGCTAGGGTTCACTCAGTCAGATATGCAGGGCCGTATCCAGGGGGGGGAGGGGGGTTGGGTGTCTGTAACCCCCCTCTCCCCCTGAATATCCCGAAAATGCCTTATTTTTTAAAATTTCCAATTACCGAATGGTCGCCCTGTAACCCCCCGTTTGTCTTAGCCTGGATACGGCCCTGATATGACCGTGCATACCCGTAAATAACCGAGTCAAAACCGTTTTTTTTTCTCTCTGAAAAGAACTGTACAACTGCATATTATTTATTTTTCTGAAATAGGCCGAAATTGCTAAAAATTTATTATGAGGCATTATCTGACTGTATTAGTCCGCATATGACATTCCATTTATTATGGATCGCGGCTCGGACCGTCGATTTTCGCACGGTTCATATCGTATCTCTCTTTGGACCGACCACCACCTCGGACCGCCTCAGTGTGACTCGGCCATTAGGTGGGATTCTGCCCATCAAGCTAGTGTAGGATGAGACTATAAAAAATACAGAGATAAATACCCAGCAGCGTACAGTACACGAACAATAACGTTTTCAATGTATACCTGGAAAGTGATAGTTTGCATGATGAATATTATAATAGCCTATGTATCTAAGATATAGCTGCACATGCAAATGAAAGCTGACACAACGTGGGCTGCGAAAACGTGAACCTCAAGGGGTTTCCGCGGTTTCCTATGACAACAGACAAATCTCGTGTATCGGATAACACTCTGATTATACGGACAATTGGACAATACACGTGTCCAGGTCGACCTGCCGAGACGGACTCAGCCTGCGTCCGAGAGATAAACCTTAATCTGTCTTGTCGGCACGAGGGTGGTTGCTAGTCGTTGGCTTAATGCTTGCCCGGCGTTGCAGATGCCTGGCCAGCACATAGTCGTCGCTGGAGGAATAGATCGTGTTTTTCTGGTTAGAACGGATAGCGATGGCCAGTTCAGGATCAATTCAGGCAAGTCCTGTTAGCTCTGATTCAACTCTTTGCATCCGCTGAGTATTCGCTCCGACGTGGAAACAAGTAAGGTTAGGCCTAGACTATTTGCAGAACCGGTATTTATACACTGTATTAAATCGGCAAATGCCAAGGCGAGTTGTTGCGAAACATGCCGGTTTTGCCCTTCCATACTATTTGGTTAGGTGCGTTACAATTATCTAATGGAAAATAAAATATCAAGGTGAAAAGTGGCATCTGCCAACATTGCGTTTTCGTCATGTCGTATTTGGTATAGTAGGCTATCTAGCTATATCTAGCCTAACTGGTGAATGCGCAGCACAAAAAATTAAAACACTTTTGCAGTTCTAGTCTATGGACATGTTTACATCATATGGTCATATTAAGAAGCCGAAATAAAATCACCGATTTTTGATGATTTTAGCCTGGGTCAGTCCCTTTAAGTATGTTATAATTTGGGAACTGTGAGAAGATTCTGTCATTAAGGATTTTAAGTAAAGTGATCGATGACAATGATCTGTCATGAATATATCATGGATTAGAATCTTGAGTCGTCTAACTGAGATGTGATAAATGTTATTATCTATAAAATGGTCTAGACAAATTGGTGTAGGATAAAATGGCCCAAGGTTGTTTGCACTCTATAACACATCGCTTCTAGCAAATTACAGACCGATTTCAATTTTACAATCTATCTCTAAAATGGCTCAATTTGTAACCCAATTAACGATTACTTGCACCTAAGTAATTCATCCCATACATGAAGCAGTCTTTATAAAACACAATTTAACCAAATTGGCTATGGAATCAATTAACAGAGCAACACAATATTTGGATCGTACGGTGGCTTTTTAGGGCCACCACAAATACAAGTTAGATGTTGTGGAAATACAAGTTATAGTTGTCGCAATGCAAGTTAGACCTGTAGAAATACAAGTTAATGTTGATGAACTACATCTTAGCTCTGTTGAAATACATGTTAGAATATTGTTGAAAAACAACTTAGTGCTTATTAAAATTAACTTGTATTTCGACAACACTATCTTGTATTTCAACAACTCTCAACTTGCATGTCGCGAAATACAAATTAATTTTGTCGAACATCATGTTAGCCTTTAAATCATGTTTTTTATTTCAAATGGCAGTATTTTCTTAACTTGTAATTCTACACTTCTGCTAACATGTTGTTCAGCAAGTTTTCACTTCTGTGAAACTACAAGTTATCTGACCTTGAGGAAGGGAAGATATGTAATCCATGTCGCGGGGCCAAACACATGTGCAGGACACATCAAACTGTCCTGTTAATCATTCCCAGCAAACACGAGACACTGAGCTAATGATGTTTCAACGTTGGGCCAGCGTCGCAGACGGTGGCACAACATTAAAACAACATTGGCTCAGTGTCTGGTGACTATTGGGTTGCTCTTACGTATATTGTATATTGTATTTATCCAATCCAAGCAAACACGAGACATTCACCCAATGCAGATTTAATGCTGGACCAGCGTGACCAGCGTCGCTGAAGATCAGCTGAAAGGTCTTATCGCTGGTAGGTCATAGGTTATACATAAATCTGTTGCCTATAGCAGCAGATCACGTATACCCAACAACCAGGGAACGTCGACCCGCTGTTAGTTTATTGTAGGGCCAACATGGCATAATACTGTCGACCAGTAGGAAGCATGCATCACATCCTCGTCAACACCCTGCCAGTATCACTGCCACCCCAGCAGACACGAGCGTTGACCCAATGTTGTTTTAATGTTGGGCCGAAGTCGAAGAGGGCGGTGAAACATTAAAACAACATTGGGACAACGTCTCGTGTTCGCTGAGTCACATTTTGTAGCATATGAATCATTACAGAAACTGTCTTGATTAAATTCTGGAGTATTCCATTTTCATTTTCATCTATACCAGTCTCTGAATCGCTACTGTTGGGCCCGAATGCTCATATATGAAAATATAATTTTATATAATTTATGTTATCCAGCGATGGAAAATACATCAATCAGGTCGACAGCAGAACTTTAAGATGTCGTAAGTCATATTTTAGTCTTAATAATGTTGGAATGCCATACCCTGGCCTTTTAAATGATCTGAAGCTCCACTTTTGGCACACCATATGTTGCCCTATTTGAATCTTCGGGCTTGAAACCGTTTATTTAAATAGAGCATTGTATATTAAGCTCGAATCGCTGCAGGGTACAATTGCTAAAGCTTTTCTTGGTCTGAGTAGGTACTCTCATCACTCCAAGCTGCTGACGGCTCTTGGTATCTTACCTATTGAAGAAAGTATTAAATCTAGGCCTATGTTCGTAAGCCTGATGAAAAGGCTATATTTAGTGAATTATCCAGTGGGCCTACGGAGTCTGTGCTCATTTTTTATGTCTAAATATTTATTAACGGGTTAGTACAGTAAAAGCACGCTTTTTGGCAGACTACTTGACATGGGTCTATCACCCCTTCTCTCTGCACTTTCAACATTTAAATATACTCAAAAGTATTCTGCTAGAGACGGGGTGGTGACTCATTGCAAGGCGTGCTGTATACAGCTGATTTTTTTAATAGAAACTCTACCACGCATATTCTAACTAAATTATTTACCCGCTTTTAATACATATACTGTGATATTTCTCATCTGTGATACGTTTTATGTATGTAATATACAATATAGTATGTTTTCCTCACTTGTGGGGGTTTTAATGAATAAATAATAATAATAATATGACAACATTAGGAGTGTAATGGATCCCCTTGCCACCTGCCCTGTCATCTCCACTGTGGCGGTCAGAACCCTGGATCCAGAGTCTCCCTGAATCTGTGACAGTTCGGCAATCAGCAGATGTGACTGGCAGTAATTTATACACAAGCGTTATTGTTTTATATCCATCAGCGATAAATGAAAAATTAATACAACTAAATAAAACTAATTAATGAATGACAATCGTGATGTGAGGGTTCGTTTCTGGCATTTCACTGACACGAGAATCTGAGGAGTAATTGGTGACATAATCTCGCCAAATATTATCGTGTTGAAGAGAGGCGTAACATGTCCATACCGAGACAAATAACTCGATAGTAGCAGCTACTCGGCAAAAAACGTGACATCCCAGCAAACAAATACATCGTCACTATATTGGGTCAATGGCGTGTGTTTGCTGGGATAGCCTCAATGCTAAATTAACGTTACAGAACATTAATAAACTAATAATATCGTTGATAAGGTGGTGCTTATAATAATCATGAAGCATATAGCCAATAGCCATGCGGTGTCAAGGTAAAACCTCGAAATTTCGCCCGACATGGACAGTCTAAAAAACTAACAGTGGATCGATGTGTATATATATCTGAATCTATACTGTTTTAGCAAACTACTGATAATACATAATAAAGCCTACATCAATATTGCAGATCATTTAACAGTGTTTAAAAAAAAAATGTAACTGTTAGATTAAAATATTCCCATATTGACATCATGTCACATACACTGCACTGTGAGGAGGCGCGTTGCCATATAATGGGAGGGGGCGTTGTCACCTTAATTTGATTGATTTCTGATGTTGAAAGATTTTTTCTTGCAGATTACGGCAAATATAATTATTATTTACTGATGTTGTATCTTTCTAATACTTGTATCTGGTTAATCATGTATTGAATAGTTTTAACATGAAAAATGGCTAAATAATAAAAAATCTTTTAGTAATTTTACTTTGTTACATTGAAAATTGTACATTTTGTCAAGTCCACAGCTTTGAGACGACAGCACCAGAGGCATATATTATTCTTTCCCTATGGCAATGGCTGTTCGTCTAAATTTCGCTCATGAGCAAGACATCTTGTAGAATCCGTCTTAGTTTGGCATTATATATCACTGTGTATACACCTGCATGTAGATCTAACGCTACTTCTAAACAATGCCCAGTAGCTTGTTTTTCTTGTGGTGTGTGGATTCAAACTTTCTTGTCGGAATTAAAATCGCGCAAATGTGTCCCTTCAATATATTTGACCCGATTTACAGGATAACCGCAACAGCCTAGCAAACGGGAGAAGTTCATCAAGCGTTTGATCAATGTTGGTTCAGCGTCGCAGATGACAAGACAACATTGACCTGGCCTTGGGTGAATGCCTAGTGTTTGGTATGTGTCAGCCGGTCGATGACCCAACGTTGTAAGAGCAATGGTTCAGTGTCTCGTGTTTGCTGAGAATGATTAACAGGACAGTTTGATGTGTCCTGCACATGTGTTTGGCCCCGCGACATGGATTACATATCTTCCCTTCCTCAAGGTCAGATAACTTGTAGTTTCACAGAAGTGAAAACTTGCTGAACAACATGTTAGCAGAAGTGTAAAATTACAAGTTAAGAAAATACTGTCATTTGAAATAGAAAACATGCTTTAAAGGCTAACATTATGTTCGACAAAATTAATTTGTATTTCGCGACATGCAAGTTGAGAGTTGTTGAAATACAAGATAGTGTTGTCGAAATACAAGTTAATTTTAATAAGCACTAACTTGTTTTTCAACAATTCTAACATGTATTTCAACAGAGCTAAGATGTAGTTCAACAACATTAACTTGTATTTCTACAGGTCTAACTTGCATTGCGACAACTATAACTTGTATTTCCACAACGTCTAACTTGTATTTGTGGTGGCCCTAAAAAGCCACCGTAGGATCGTGATAAAATTCATTTTAGTATATTCATAGACCCCTAATTCTTCATAATGTCTTCAACAACCTGAATCTAATAGTGGGGGCTTGGGTGTGCATTTTTGGATAAAGTTGTGAAGTTTGGCACACAAATAGTTAAGATATCGCTCTACAGGAATTTTGATGGAAGCAAGTTGGTACGTACACATTTTGGCCGCCATCTTGTTTTTCAAAATGGCCGACACTTCGGACCTATATTCAGCAATATTTCAAAAAGGAAGACAATTAGACAGCTCGTAACAAGCTGATTTTTTTATGAAAGAACCCTAGATGTATGTGGATTAACATAGTAAACGTTCGAGAAAATCTTCCTCAAGCACTCTGATATAATCAAGATGGCGTCGAAGATGGCCGCCAGCGTATAGTCGTATTTAATAAATAGCGTAAAATGATCGATTTTCTTTTGTAATACACCATTTCAAATAGTTCCGTGGTCAGTAGAGCTATATAGACCACCCCCAGCTATTTTTAAAATATATTTAACCCTTTTATCCCGAGAGGCTTTTTCGTGAACGTCCCTGTAATCTCTATTGGGAAAACATTGTTATTTATAATCAATTAATTAAGTATTAATGGTGATGTATATTGGTTTCAGAGATATAGCTATATTGAAATCACGCTTATTGGTAAATTAATTTGTATTTTTAGTTATTCAAGATGGCGTCCAAGATGGCTGCAAGTGTATTGGCAGATTTGCGAAATTGTGTAAATTCTTCAATTTTTTATCAATTTTCTCTAGTAATACATCATTTCAACTAGTTTTATGGTCTGTGAGTCCATGTAAACTACTGCCGGACAACGTTAAGCAATATTAGTTCCTTATCATGAGGGTTTTCAATTGGCGACATAAAACATCCAAAACGTAGTTGGTGAGTCACTTAGCCCAAAAACTCTCCAGCTGTTCTTCGGGCGTGAAACTGATTTATGTTTTTTTACATGTCACAGTATCTTTGCTGGGTACGTTATCCCTGTAATGAATAATAACTATTTCATATTGAAGATGTTTTGGTCATATAGTCAACAATGTATTGAGGGCTAATGCGATTGAGTATGACATAGGCCTACTAACCAAAACCTTCCTCTGTTGATCACATTCTGATCAGATCGCTGTCTTAGGGAAGTTTGGAAAGATTATTTGAAGATATATGCATGTAAATGACATGTGATTGCATGTAGGTGATATGCCACTTCTTTCCTACAATCATCGTTTGGGAGACAGCGAATAATTTTTTGTCTGTATGAAACTATTATTTGAATGCATTCCCCTGGTAATAATGTCAACATACACATATTGATCACAAACTATGGATTAAAAATACTTGATAGATTAATACTCAATTTAGTGCAAATGATCCTCATGGGTCTAGATGTACCTTTTTGAGCTACTGTACTTAAATATGTCTACTTTCAGTATGGTACTTTGACCCAGTTTGATGTTGCGCTCTTTCTGGGCACTAACTTTGAAACTATTGGTTTGACGTACCAAATGTTGTAGAATGATTCGCAGGAGCTCTAAATGTGCTGTTTGTGGTTTCTATACTTTGATACATTTTCTATACTACTTTGACCTAGTTTAGTGTGTTTGACCTTGATGGATCGTTACCAAATTTGGTACAATCCAGTAACTCTATGTGTACCTTCGTGGTTACTGTTCTTTAGTTTACTTTTAATATTGTACCTACGACTCCAGTTAAGTGTCTTTGACTGTTCTTTTCTGGGACATATATTGGCCATTTTCAATAATTTTGAGCAATATCGGTACATTTTGAGAAAAAATATTTTCTGAGTTTGTGAATTTAAATGTTATGTATGTATATAGGATACTATGGCAAGCATCAGTGTGCAATAGCCAAGCAGCATGTTATGTCTTGGCACTTTTAGAGACCATAATAGAAATCTTGTTTTGTCATGTCGGCATGGCTTAAATAGTAGGCAATTTTATAACGGTAAAGAAATAATTTTGTTAAATAAATAGGTGTTATAAGCTATATATAGCAGGCCTGATTTTCAGTATAATTGTTTGCAGACTTCCAAACCTTATGACTAAAGGAACATTGAATTACCACAGAAATAACGTTTTAAAGTAGTGTTTGTCTTTACCGTTTTATGTCGGTCTTTACCATTATAATGGTAAAAACAAATCATTATAACGGTAAAGACACACTATTTGGCATAAAATGAACATTTTACAAGATATGTGCATATTTTTTACTTCACAACGTGGTTTTCTTCATGTACTAATGGCAAGAATAATCTAGAACAGCTATTTAATTTTTCAACCAAGGTTATCAGACACACGGTAAAGACATTCTATTGTTGTGATATTCTATTTGTGACATCATATTTTGCACTTATATTGCATTTATCTTTGTTCATATATCAAATTGTGTTTACTTTAAGCAAAAAATAGTTGACTAGATCAGGGAATTTATGTGATAGAGCCATCGGGTGAATACTTGCAGAAATAATAGGCCTTATGGGTTCTTGTTAACGGTAAAGACATTTGCATTCCAAAACTTGGACCACAACTTAATATTGAATAACTGGTAATTCAGTAAACTTTTTTATACATATTTTATATTACTATCAAGAAAAGATATTTTAGAAATAAGGCCAACCTGTCACGAATTGCACCCTGGGCCGTGGGCTATATAATGTATTTGTAATTACTTAAATTCCCTGATTGTCCCCTGAGATGTTGTCAAATTTATGGAATTCCCTGATTTCCCCCTGATTTTTCTTAAATTTATCGTATTCTCGTTTTTTCCATGGTCACGTATCATTATTTCAAATGTTTTTATCAATTTCATTTGTGCTGGGTGATGCCCAGGGTAAGGGGTCAATTGTAATTTACGTAATTATGAGTGGATCATTTCTGGCGTAACTGACGGATTAATTAGATTTGAAGAAACTAAGTCAATTAAAATTGTAATTAAGTTTTCAAATTATATATGAATGTAATTAAATGTGACTTCACACAAAGTAGACGTACTTGTTCAATTATATTTCAATCACAATTATAGATAAATTGCATATCTATTTTATCTCTTCCTTCGATTATATTCAGTTTCATTTTCATGTAAATTTACTTGATATACGAGTATGTGTCCTAACAGCCTATCTATTTACGTTACCACGTGCGAGTCACGGTGTATTAGTAAAGTTGATGGCTATTAGGCCTGATAATGTTAAGTATAGGTCTAGTTTAATTTTATGATCTCATTAAAATAGCCTACATTAATTTTTCAACTAAAGTTGTATTTTAAAGTGGTTGTAATCACTTCTATATTGGTCAAGGTCACATTTGTGGTGGTTTAGATAATTTTTAAAGTGGCTGTGATTACTTCTTCCGTGGCCAAAATCACGTATACATAGTGGCTGAGGTAACTTTTAAAGTGGCCGTGATCACTTCTTCCGTGGCCAAGATCAGGTTTCTAGTGGCTGAGATAGCTTTTTTTCAGTAGTCAAGATCAGTTTTGAAAAATTGCTCTAGAGAATGTAAAAGTATAAATTTAACATGAGCGAGAAGTCCTGATTGTATTCACTAACAAAAAGTGGTAAATTGTTCAAATGGAGGGATAAAATACAAACTTTGTTGTACATTTCGTATTTAACAGAAATAAAATATTATGTATCCACGTTCTCCTGGCCCAATTTGGGCTAGATGTGCACAAAGGTGGCCCGAAACCCCATTCATTGCATCCACGTTAAAGCCATTGTTAGTGACTTTCAGCTGATATGAAAGATGTTGGTATATTTTTAAAATTTTGGTACTCATTGGGCAAAAATGTAAAAAAGGACAATTTTCCCAAGCCAGAAAAAAGTGCGCAAATTTCAAGTCAAACCACAATTTTGACTATTTACATGTACTGATGAAGTATACAAAAGGCAAAATTAAGGGTTAAGCCTGTGTCAGTAGCTTTCTATTGATATTAAATATATTGATATAGCGCAAAATGTTATTACTCAGTGGGTGAAAATGTGGAATACGCTCGATTTCTGAAAATCGGACTAAAATCGCACATATTTCAGTAAAACAGCGGGTATTACCTGATTTACAGGTTGATTCTGGCCCCTGAGTAGTCCAGCTATGCAAAAATAATAGTGGCTTAAATTCCCCTTCCGAGTAATACCTTCTCCGCCCAAAAACGACAAATATACCTCAGATTTACATACATACATATGACATATGACTCCATATGACTACACTGTCTTTGATTTAACCTCCACAAAGTTTTGTAACGTATATCAACATCACACCCCCTCCCCCAGCCTAGATATTAGGCCTATGAGATAATATAGAACGAAACGATCATAAAAATTATGTTATAAAGACTCATATTTAAATGATGTAATATTTTTTTAATATTTCAATGATAATTTGTAGCACCATGAGTAGTAAACATGGCTTTTAAAATTATGGCTGGAACTTAGGCCCCATATTATTTATTTTTTCAATTTGAATATTAGTCAGCAAAACAAACACGGATGCGTACCCTTTTTAAATCAGAATAAGTTTGATTGGGCCTATAATTTGGTGAATATATAAAATGGATAATTAATGTTCAGTCACTAAGCTTACTATATACATATACAATGTAAACTGTCGGGACATAAGCAAACTGAATTATTATTTACAATGATTTTTTGACCTGGAATACGATGAACTTGCAAAGACGTGTAGGCTATTTCACCCAACTCCAGATCATCCGTCACTCCACACCAGCCGCACCAAAAATTATTGGGTATGTCTTGCTGGTAAATTGAATTTAAAATACTTAGATGCTTCAGAACCACTTGATACTTTCCATGTGAAATGCTGTGAAATGGTACTGCTTAGTTCTCAACGATCTATTTATCAGCACACTATCAGAAGCTCTATGAAGATCGTAAATATATTCTAGTGTTCCGTGGTAATGTTTGTTTGGGTATACTTACGTTAGACTGGGTGCTGTGGCTGCTTCTTTATGGCGATAATATGGTGTTTTAACTTAACGCAGCGCATCTTTCACTCGACACCACCGCAATGCACTGAACACCATCCCAATGATTGCTCCCCGTGATAATATGCATACCTCCAGTCTACGAATACACAGACGATCTAAATAAAACATCGCGGCCAGCCAGTTTTCACAGATGAAGTATAAACGTTGCTAATAAGCACATCTTTCTCTATTTGTCAGCTGCACCACAACACGCCATTGCAGATAATTCTGAAATGTTTTTGAGGCTGGAGAGGGTTATGATAAAGACCATCGATGTGGTATCAACAATCCCAACTCCTCTGAAATTGCAGGAGAAAAAAAGGTGGTGGTAGCATTATGCCGTACAAGTCTTTAGACGCCAGTCCGGGTATACACAACTAGTCTGGGACATCAATAAGTGTGGGTGTAGAACTTTACTGTGGCAGCAAAGTCCCTGAAATGAGGGATGTTCAAGGGTACCCTCAAGCCTAAATACTGCATTTTTTAAAACACCAGGTAATTCAAAATTCAAAACTCAAAGGTTTTAAACAATCTACAAATCATTGTAAATCCTCTTTATCTTTTATTACATGCAGAATGACATATTACTAAAGTTTTGAAATATTTCAGAAAAATTAAACCCACCCTTTACGCGCTGAAAGTCAATATTCCAAATTAAAGGTAGCTTTGTTCTCCAGATGTAACTTTTCCGTTTCCTGTAAATTTGCATGGTTATGAGCATGCAAATGTAGGCTTACCTCATTTGATCCATCACTTATCTGGTACCACTTTTTCCCATTTGACAACCCATAAGTTGTTGCATGAAAGACTTGTGAGGTCAAAGGTCCGGATGGGGTACTTTCACTAGTTACATTTTGTCGACCCATTGTAATAATAGATTTTTTATTTTTATAGTTATAAACAACTTTAATACCACTCTTGCTACAGTTTGTCATTAAATACATTTCGGACGAAACATAGGTGAATTTATGATACTTTTCAGAAAACGTGAGCCCACCCTCAGAGCGCTGAAAATCATTTTTTTTTTAAATCACAAAGTTCGTAGAATATAATTATTTCGTTTGCTCTGCATGTGTATGATTATGAGCATGCTAATGTCTGTTGTATTTATTTTGTATATTTGTCATCTGGTTCCACCGTATCAAGTTAAAAAAGGCTGTATCTTGTTGCACCAAGGACTATCAAAGGTCCGGATGGGGTACCCTTACTAGTTACATTTTGTTGATCCCGTCTAATAACATAATCGTTATTTTTATAGCTATAAACAGTTTTATTACAATTCTTGCCACATATTGTCATTAAATACACTCCGGACGAAACATATGTGAAGTCGTGATATTTTTCAAAAAATATGAACTCACCCCTAGAGCGCTGAAGGTCAATATTTCCAATAAAAAATCACAAATTTCGTAGAATGTAACTCTTTTGTTTACTATTATGTGTATGTTTATGAGCATGCTACTGTTTGCTGTCTTCATTTTGTATATCTGTCATTTGTTTCCACCATATCAAGTTAGGAAAAACCGTATCTTGTTGCACGAAGGACTTATGAGGTCAATGGTCCTGATAGGGTACTCGTACTAGTTACATTTTGTCGACCCCGTGTAATAACAGAATCTTTTTTTTATAGTTATAAGCAGCTTTAATACCACTCTTGTCACATGTTGTCATTGAATCCATTCCGGATGAAATATATATTATGTGATGATATTTTTCAGAAAACATGAATCCACCCTTAGATCGCTGAAAGTCATAATTTCCAATAAAAAAAATCACAAATTTCGTACAATGTAACTCTTTCGTTTGCTCTGCATGTGTATGATTATGAGCATGCTAATGTCTGTTGTCTTCATTTTGTATATCTGTTATCTGGTTCCATCATATCAAGTTAGAAAAACCTTATCTTATAGCATTAAGGATTTATGAGGTCAAAGGTCTGAATGGGGTACTCTCACTAGTTACATTTTGATGACCCTATGTGACAACAAAATCCCCATTTGTATAGTTATAAATAGCTTTATTACCACTCTTCCCACATTTTCATTGAATACATTAAGGACGAAACACATGTGAAATTTTCATTGTTTTAAACCCACCCTTAGATTGCTAAAAACGATATTTAAAAATAACTTAACACAGCTAGAGCACTGGTCGAACGTGTTTTAAAGACATTATTCACCACCAGGTGGCATATAAATCTGTCTTACGTCACAGTAATGTGTTGTGGATTGTGTGTGGATTGTGTGTGACCACAGGCTGATATACTTAGATCGTTAGCAATATTTTAATTATTAAAAGGGGTGTCAATGGTAGCAGATATAGATCTGTCTCACTGATAGTTGAACAAGGACTCTAGATTACTTGGTTAGAATGTGCATTACGAAGCTCATTGAGGCCCATAACATATGGTGACGTGTTGCCAATGGTCAATAGTTGGGTGATATGGGTAATCTGCCTGCAAAGGGAAGACAGGGTCCAAAGTTGTTTTTAAGACATATCCATAACAATCACCTCAAATGAGTTTTTGTCGACTTTGTCATGGTCATTATACTCATATTACTTCATTCTTATGTGTGTCTTGGAATAATAAATGATAAATACATAATTATGGATAATAAATAATTATCTACAACGCACAAAACCGAACAATTGATCATTTAAAAAGTTGTGTAATATTTCAGATACTTTTTTGCTACTTTAAAAATAAATATATTCATTCTAGAATAGTACATGAGAAAATTTGATAATACTAGCAAAGTATATTTACTGAGAGATTTATATTGTTAGTATAGTACTGTTACACGTATATGTACTTGCTAGCATATAGAAAATATATGATACTATGGGCACATGGTGGCGAACACCAGTAAGAAGTCAGTTACAATCTAGAAGTCCTTCCCCACCAGCAGCAAACAGCTAGGAACAATCACTGACTTTCATTTAGGAGACAAACATTTATTGAACCATTGCTATATATATAAGCTTATGGAATATATGCTGCCGTTGATTTTAGTTATGACATGACATATTTAGGAAATGGCACTATGCTGCACTTAGCAGAACAAGTTTAACCCTTGATACGTCCTCCCCCACAAATGCTGCTTGATGCCACCTCAGATACTAATCAAAGATGTTGAGCAATTCCAGGCTTTACAGAGTCTTGGGATGATATTGGTGATATCAAAAGGTGGTTTATCAATTTGTCTTTGCATTGTCTGAGAAAAAAGGATTATGTGAAGACAACACATTTCTGAGGAACGAAGCTACATGGCTGATGGCATTGTGACAAACACAATTATGGCTGCACCAGATACTCTTTTAGGTGTTGTTAATCATACAGATGTACAGTAAATTGAAACGTGTGCATACTACGAACTGTGTTTATTTATTTTTTTAATGTTGACTTTTAGCGCTCTAAGGGTAGGTGTACGTTTTCAGATATGTTTCGTCCGGAGTATATTCAATGACAAGATGTGGCAAGAGTGGAAATAAAGCTGTTTATAACTATAAGATTGTCAACTTTGTTATTACAAAGGGTCGATACAATGTGACTAGTTAGAGTACCCCATCTGAACCTTTGACCTTATACGTCCCTAATGCAACAAGGTGTGATTTTTATAATTTGACATAGTGGTACCAGGCTGATTTATCAAATGAGGGCAGCAGACAGTAGCATGTTCATAATCATACAAGTGTACAGAAAACGGAAAGTTACATACTACGAACTGTGTTCAAGTTTTTTTTGAAATATTGACTTTCAGTGCCCTAAGGTTGGGTTTACATTTAATGAAAAAACTCTAAACCTCACATCTGTTTCACCCTGAATATATCCAATGACAAAATGTGGCCAGAGTGATATTAAAATTGTTTATAACCATAATAATGATGATTATGTTATTACAGGGGTCGAAAAAATGTAAATTGTGAGAGTACCCCATCCGCTCTTTTGACCTCAAAGGTCCTTCACACAACAAGGTATATTTTTTCTAATTTGATATAGTGTTATCAGATGGCCGATGTACCAAAAGAAGTCAACAGACATTAGCATAATCATAATCATAGAAATGTACAGCAAACGACAAAATTACTTTCTACGAACTGGTTAATTGTTTTTTCAATATTGACTTCCAGCGCTCTAAAGATGGATTTATGTTTTGTGAAAAAAATTGAAACTCTAACAATTTGTCATCTTATCTTTAATAAAAAAGAAATATGTTTATAGCAATTGTTGTTTGGGTTTTTAATAACCTTGGGTTAAAAATGTACAGTCTTTGGGGCTTTAGGGTACCCTTGAACATCACTCATTTTAAAAACTTTGCTGCCACGATCAACTTCTTTTGAAAACCATTAGTTCCATACAAACTCTTGGTGTATGTTTAGCGCTATGTTCAACACATGAAACATGTTAAATACCCAATTAACCGTTCTGAAAGCTTCTCAGAACTTTGCTTGTCGTTTGTAGATTGAGTGTGTCCCATTGGATCGTCTGACAGCATAACAGGATAGAAATACAAAATGATTTTTTAATTTAAAAAAAATTATCATGCAGCCCTGTAACAATTAATTAGGACTCTCTAAAGTAGATTTCACACAAGAGCCCTATATACACTGTCATTATAATTACACCACCTTTCCAGCGGCAATTGATTGTCGTCAACATACCAGTGCATGCATTAAAACACCTGTATATTCGTTAAAGTTACATGTAATTTATCACTGATAATGTTTGTGATCCAGTATGTGTATGGTGACATTATTACTAGGTAGATACACTGAGAATAAGTGGTTCACGCAGAAAACACTTACATGCAATATATCATCAAATGATATGTCCAACATAAATTAGTTTCACACCTGGAAAACAGCTGTAAAACTTTATGGACCAAGTGGTTCATCAATTATATATTTGATGGAGTTTGTCGCCAAATGAAAACTCTCATGTTCAGGTGTTAAATATTGCTCATAATTGTCGGGGAGTAGTTTAGATGAACTCACAGCCCATAAAACTAGTTGAAATGACGAATTTGCACAAATTATTCAATCTGCCCGTACACTGGCAGCCATGTTGGACGCCATTTTGAATAATTAAAAATACAAATTAATTGACCAATAAGTGTGACTTCACTATAACTGTATTGCTGACACCAATACGTCTCCACTAATACGGAATTAATTGATTATAAATAATAAAGTTGTCCCAATAAAGATTACAGAGGCGTTAGCTGAAAAGCCTCTAGGTATAAAAGGGGTAAATATATTTTCAAAATAGATGGGGTAGTCTATATAGATTTACTGACCACGAAACTATTTGAAATGGTCCATTAAAAAAAATTGACATAAAATCTATCAATTTACTCAAAAAACATAAATCAGTCTCACACCCGAAAAACAGCTGGAAAAGTTGAAGGGCTAATTAAGTGATTCACCAATTACATTTTGATATGACCCTATGTCGCTAATTGAAAACTCTCATGTTAAGGTGCTTAATACTGCTTAGCGTTGTCTGGGAGTAGTTTAGACTCACAGACCATAAAAATAGTTGAAATGATGTATTAAAAAAGGAAATTGATATAAAATCCAAGAATTTAAACAATTTCTAAAATCTGCCCATACACTGGCAGCCATCTTGGACGTCATCTTGAATAAATAAAAATAAAAATTAAGTGACCAATATAAGCGTGCCTTTAATATGCCTTTAATATTAATATTGTTTTCCCAATAGAGTTTACAGGGGCGTTCGCTAAAAGGCCTCTTGTGATAAAAGGGTTAAGTATGTTTTCATCATTTCTGGGGGTAGTCTATATAGCTTTATTGACCATGAAACTATTTGAAATGGTGTATTACAAAAAAAAATCATTTTACGCTATTTATCAAATATGACTATACGCTGGCGGCCATCTTGGACGCCATCTTGAATATGTCAGAGTGCTTGGGAAGGATTTTCTAGAACGTTTACTAAGTTAATCTAGCTACCTCTAGGGTTCATGCATGAAAAAAATCAGCTTGCTATGAGCTCTCTAAATGTCTTCCTTTTCGAAATATTGCTGAATATAGGTCCTAAGTGGCGGCCATTTTGAAAATCAAGATGGCGGCCAAAAACTGGACGTACCAACATGCTTGCATCAAAATTCCTGTACACAACTATCTGTGTGCTAAAATTCACATTTTTTTCCAGAAGTGCACACTTTATCTCATATATTGACTTAAGAGCCCCCGCTATAAGGAAGGATGGACAAAACACAGCGCGCCTGGCATCTGACGTGTCCAATACTTGTCGCAACACTCAAACAAATTTAATTTATCTCAAAGCTCGCAGTTTAAAGTCGGTTACTTCTGATGTGAATAAAATCAGAGACTTTAACGCTCTAATTGGACTCGGTGACAGTGACATTTTTTGGAATAACAGACGTGGTTGAACATGTTGAATTCTAATATTTTGGACAGTGAATTATGTTCTGTTCACCACGATTATGATAACGTGTGTGTTTTCGGCGCTTTCAATTCTCTATATATTGATTGGAGT
The DNA here is from genome assembly GCA_964017125.1 of Flabesymbios commensalis. Taxonomy (NCBI): domain Eukaryota; kingdom Metazoa; phylum Annelida; class Polychaeta; order Terebellida; family Flabelligeridae; genus Flabesymbios; species Flabesymbios commensalis. The sequence continues at coordinate 72,098,298 of OZ024902.1, forward strand.
GGTAATGAATATACGCCAAACTTAGGCTCATGCGGTAGTGCTTTGTTTAGAAATATTGCGGGGACCCTCCGTGACCGAGAGGTAGCGTGCTCGACCTCAGACCTCCAGGGTTTGAATTTCTAATCCTGTGTCGGGAGGGCACTGTCATCTCACTATCCTGAGGAGGTTTTCCTGGCCCAATTTGGCGTATATATGCACAAAAGTAGTCTAAAGCCGATTAATTTATTTAATATAAATTTAAAACTATAATATCAAAATTTGGCCACTTACAGATTAATGATGTAATCTCTAATTCTTCATGTAATATTCTTGATCTTATTTTTACAGATATTCCAGAAATGATATTTACTTTCTCTGAATTTCCTTGTTGTATATTTCCCACTAATCACGCTAATCACGCTAAAATTTCCAATGTTCATTCCAAAGACACGACATAAAAAAGAACTGTTTGTTTATAATTATAAAGCAGCCCAGTGGAATGAGTTGAGCTCTAAGATTGTAAAAGCAAAGCTGTGTAGAGTGATTGAGAATGTTGCTGATGTGAACGGGGCTTGGAACGAACGATTGGCTTGATCTAATTTAGCAGTTTATGTCTGCCACATTCCCCGTGTCAAGGTGAAGCCGAACCGCTCACACTCGTGGGTTGACAGCGAAATGCATGGCGTTGTGCTATTAGCGCTCTGCCAAATGTAGTGACCGAAACAACTTCAAAAAGTTACAAAAACAGCTGAAATGAAGCGTAGTTTTTTAGAAGACTTAAGTGATGAAGTTAAGACCAACCCAAGGACATTCTTTTCATGATAATAACTAAATTATTTCGCTAACTAAAACTATCCATCAAAACCTCCAGAAAAGTATGTTTCAAATAGGTTCTTTCTTGGGCTCTCTATTATTAATTATTTATTCACGATATTCCTTTTGCAGCGAGATTATTTAAATTCATTATTTATGCAATTCCAGTAATTTCAACAAAGAGAGGACAGATAGGATATTGAATGGAGGTATATATAAAAAAAGACATATTTGAAAGTAAACAAATTATTAAGTAAATTGATGGAATACAAATCGATGCAGCAGCTAACTTTAATTTCTTAAGGGTAATTATATACAAGAATCCTACTTAGAAAAATAATAAATAAACACAATATCAATAATAACGGTATAATGAATATGCTAAAATTCAACCTCCCACAATTTTTTAAAACTACAAAAGAAGAGCAGTACGAATAATAAAGAATCTCGCTTGTCCCACAACTTAGATCCGATATTAGCAAACATGAACCTCCTAAAATAAATCATATAGATCGCATCCAACTGTTTACTTCCGAACTACTTTGATAACTTCAATCTTAGGAGACTTTGCAGAAAGTCCACGGATATCTTCACAAATTGCTACAAAGGTCTTCTGATAGATGTAGTATACACCACTAGGTCATTACGTGGAATTTTTTGCATATTTCTTGCCAACATGGTTTTTTTGTAGTTTATTGTGTCAGTAAGTGAAAAAATAACCTTGGCATTTTTGCCGGCCATCTTGGACCATTGTCCGACATAGTGTAACCTTATTTTTCAAATTATTCGAGGCATTGTTTAATACCTCATTGATTATCTGCTTCAAGTGCAAGAATGACGGACACAAAGGCAGATACTGTGACTACTCTGATTAGGGATGTGGTTACGAAAGAAAGAATAAGTGTTATGCACTTCTCTTTAATGACACCATTAGTGCATCAAAACTGTCCAATACCCCTGACATCAAGCGTCCTTAGCCAATATGTGATGTGACAGTTTCAAATATACCAAAAAATTGTAAACAGCCGAACCAAAGTAACAGTAACAATTTAATTACCCACTCTCTCTTTCGTAATGTTATCACAGTGAGGCATGGAGTCATAGAGCGGAATAAAATTAACACATTTCAATGCGTTTTGAAGAACAATGCTAGAAGTCTGCAGGGTATGAAAGGGTGTGTAAGATTGATCAACTACGTATACTCTTGGATGACAAATTTATTGATATTTTAGCAGTTCCCGAAACGTGGGTTAATTCTACCATATCCGATGATGAAGTAGGAGTATCTGGTGAACGAGGTGGTGTGGCACTATATATTAAAACAACTATCCCCCATAAATATTGCTCAGATAATTCTAAAGTCAAATCTGTTTGGGCAACTATTACCCTATCTGGCCGTGCTTCGTTTAATGTGTGTTCCTTCTATTGAGCCCCTTCCTCCACCATCGGTTACTTCAATGACATAATATGTAATTTTGAAAATGCTATGACACACAATGAAATTGTCATATAAGGAGGTGATTTTAATCACAATTATATACCCGACGAGACACCCTAAAAAAATCAAGCTCATCTCATTGAACTAATTTTAAACTACTCCCAACTCATAACTTAGCCTACTCGGCGACCTTTAAACAGTAGCACAACCCTAGGTATAATTTTTACATCAACCCCGCAATGACATCATCCTTCAGGAGTGATTGAATGCTCTATAACTGATGTTTTTTTTTAATTAGACACAGCATGGCATAGTTGGTCTGAAAAAGTAACTAAAATTATGAATAAGCATGCTCCTCTCAAAGCCTACCGAGTCAAGGCAGGGAACAACCTGGATGAACCGTGATATCTTACTTCTAATGTCTAAATGCGATTATCACTGTAAAAAAACTAAAACGACTGGCAATAAAGCACTGTATACGGAATATAAGCAGACAAGAAATAAAGTTGTAAATGACATACAAAAAGCTAAATCTGATTTTTACACTAGCTGAAGCAATCAATCGAAATCCGCTAAAGAGATGTGGAAAGTAATTAGGTATTTGATAAAAATAAACAAATCAGCGCCTTCCCCCATATCTGCTGAAAATTTCAATGATTATTTCTCAAATATTGGACACAAGACATTTCCTGGGGATCCTATACTTCACTGGTCCCTACTTGAATATATTTATACCTTAAAATAAAGACCAATATTGATCAATGATGTTGAGTATTACATTTAAAATTAGCAGCCGAATCAAAGGAAGACGTTCTAGGATTTGACACAAAACTGATTAAAGATGGGTCACATGCCCTATTGACCCAGCCTGACGTCTTTTTTTGGAAATGTGCCCGAGTCACTCCCATTTTCAAACTGTTTGCTTACAACGAGGGTTTGTTTAAAAATTGTTGTCGAACATTTGGTTGGCATTGGAATGAAAGTATCATTATTCTATTATTGATATGATTCTGCTATCTCAAGGGTTAGATATTCATACTTTTGCATAGTAGGTCTATCTACGTGAAATAAAGAGATTAGCACATATAGTATGTTTGTATTCTAGCTGTGTTTATTAGCATAAGGAAGGCATAGCATATTTTTTAAATCAGAAATTGAATACAAAAGTAACAGCATTATATAATATTATTATATTCATTTACACTTGATACTGTAACAGCAGAAACTTTTGTTGTTAGTTCTACTATTAATTTTACTGGTCGTTACCGTTGTGATCGGTATCTACTATTAAGTCACATATTTTCTTATGTTCAACACGTAATATTTGCTGACAAGTTGAGTCATGACCCAAAAAAAGAAAGGGATTTCATGGCTGAAATTGTATTTCTATAATTATTACTTAAAAATAGAGGGATATGTAGGGCCTACATTGTAGGCTTGCATAGTTTATTGCGAAGAAATAGGATGTTTGGAAAATGACTTTGTCATAGTCATAGTTTATTAGACATAGAGCCTGGAGTGTGAGTTTGTGTTCCTGAAGTTCTGTGCTTAGGGTTAAATTATTTGCTACGCTCAAATAGTTTTATAAGTTTTATTGTCAAGTTTGTGATTTGTACCGATAAAATTGTAGATTGTATCTGTAAATCAGCTATTTTATTGACTATTTTGTTTTGTGATTTTATGGTTAAAAGGTTTGACATCGAGCTTGGCAAACCGCATTATTTAAATCAGCACATTCAAATTAGGTTGAAACAGGTTTCATAACCGTTTTACCCCAAAGTGCCGTCTGCACTTTTTTAGAGAACATATTTCCCTATTTCGACCAGACTAATATACAATGTTTCACATTTTTTCATTAAAGAATATGACAAATGTGATAGAGATCCTTTATCCTATATCCCAAATAATAAAAGAGGAAGTATTTTTCTAAACGATGTTACTTATTCTGAAGTTTCCAAAATTATAATGGTTTTAAAGAATTCTTATACATATATTAAACTTTTCAAAAACACAAGGAGTGTTCCTTCATGAACTAAAGTTTGCTCTTGTAATACCCATCTACAAAGACCAAAATAGTATGATGTATAATAGGCAAATTGAGTTTACAAACAAACATGATATCCTATATAAATACCAGTTTGTATTTAGGGGAGAGGTCGGAATAAACACTGACATGATTATTCTAATAGATAAAATTGTATCAGCTCTAGATAACGGTAATAGTGTAATTGAGTTTTTCTTGCATTTTTTCAGGGCATTTAATACTGTTGATCACACCATATGATTTAACAAATTCTACATAAATCAGGAATTAGAATTTTAGCATACGATTGGATAAAAAGCTACTTATTTAACAGGAAACAATTTGTATCTTCCAATACCGTAACATCTGACTACAAACCAAACACTTGTGAAGTGCCCCAAGACTCTATTTTGGTGTCATTATTATTTCTCTTTTACATAAATGATATAGTGAATGTTTCACAATTTTAAACGCTGATGATTCAAATTTTTAATAAGAAAAAATGTTGCTAGTTTGATTGATATTATGAATAAAGAACTAAGTAAAATTATAGAATAGCTGCATTCAAATAAATCATCTCTTAATATGATTAAAACACAATACATGTTTTACAATAATAAAATAATATAAACATGCATAAATCAGTCACTATAAACAACTTTTGATAAAAATGGAAAATATTAAATTCCCCGGTTTTATAATAGATTCAAAATTAACTTAATCCACCCATATTTCGTTTATTAAAAAAAAATTATCTAGCGGTATAGCTATAGTTACCCTTAAATGACCTTTAAAATACTAAATTTGGGTGGTGACCTCACTTAGCTAGCATATATGGAACTCGCAGAAGTTAATTGCCCTGCTTGTAAGAAAAATGCATTGTTTGGTCTGGTTTCTTTAATAGTATAATGTATACTGAACTATTATTTTTCGTCAATAATTAAAGATAACTCCTGACATCATTACAAATGTTATTATTGTATATGAATGAAAATGAATGAAAAATCTTATATAGCACATGTATCCAGCCGGAGGCTGTTCAGAGCGCTGAACATCGAGAGCAACTTAGCAAGGCCTGTTATCATTCAAATTCCAACTCAGTCTCCTGGGAGATATACAGCTGAGCTGCCATTGAGGCGCATCAAGCTATTTTTCTTTCCAAGCAAATTCGACTTATGTGCCTTAAGTATCGATATACTCTCATTCTAACTTCTAAAAACCAACATTTTGTATCCTCTTGGGTACTTTTTGAGACCATTCGAAGGCTTGACTCCGTGACTATATCAATTTCACCAGGGGAGGGGGGGGGTGATTGCAGGAGTTGTCGAGGCCAAATCTATCCGTCTATGGATAAACCACCTTACTTTTTTCTTCAGTTTTGTCTTTTGGCTTTGTACAGTAGCATAAGTCTGACCACGACTCGCGTTCATCATTATTAAGTGATGTATTGCATGTGATGATGTTTTTTGTTGTATTATTTTGGCTGCGAAGCTGGTCAAACACCAAACTAACATTGTGTAAACATCTCGTATCTGCTGAGCTATTATAAGCGGTCTCGTGTGGAACCATTAATGGACTTCTTCAAATGCCTTGTCCATCTTAGTTTCGGCTTAGGCTTTCCAATAATATACTGTATTAAATGTAACAATATGCAGGTATTATGCTAACGAGGTCATATTTGCACATATTGTCGTTTTCCTTACCACGGCAGCATACTGTTTGCGGCCATTTTAAAATATGGCTGTCATCTTGTGGGCTTTATCTGCCCCCCCCCCCATCCAAGTTTTAAATCTACTAATGAAATAATTAATGTAAACATTTCAGACTCTGAGCTGTACACATAGGAGGCATATTTCCAATGAGCAGAAACAGCGACCCATATTGTCCTCATACCTGAACACGGAACCACATCCGTCATGATGTATTATCACGCATATATGTAGTCGTGTACAGGAGATTATCAATGAAGCACTACACTTACATAAACCCGCGCTAATGCCGGACGTAAACATGTAGCTGGAGAGGTTAAGATGGATGGACTCGACCAGGTGAGGAGTAATAGGCGTGTACCACTGCGCCGGGATCGGTTACAGGCTGTCCCTGGAGTGGACGCGCCATTTGATCCCCATTAAAATAGGACGCTGTCCGCCGCCGGCCGCCAGACGGACCGATGCTTGGATCATGTCCGCCCGGGATGGCGCTTCGCGTGGAAAAAATCGTGCGGTTAGGTCGGGTCGGCACCGCCGACGTCGGCCCGTCACCGACCAGTCGTGTGAATCCCAAAAACTGACGCCCGTACATCACACGCGGCACCCTTTAGTTTAGCACACGATTACAGCCGAAATACAATCAAATCCACCGGGGAGACATCCACTGGTCAGTCTGTGTGAATGCATTATTTAGTGGGGGACTACAATGGACTGTGGTACGAGATGCGGCAAAACATAGGTCATCACTATGCTTCCCTGCAAAGGAAAACTGCAGTTGCTGCTGTTTGCCTTTGCAGAACAGGGGGTCATATTTCTTCAGGATGCGCTTATTGACGGATAACGGTCAATACTGTCCGACCACAACGCATTGCTGCAGGCATGACTATCTCAGGATATTTGTCAGGTTTTGCACATGGAATTGTATCAGTGAATAATGAATTCACTGGGAAGTTACTATTGCTTGCATTTGCGCGTCTTTCGTTTGGTTATGTGCCTATCTGTATGGTCGATCAATATTATGAATATCATTTACGTGACAACATTATGATTATGTTTTCAGGATTTAACCCTTTAAAGTGTGAGTGGGAGTGTATATTTTATGTCCGCCAGAAATAAACATTACCATCAAACATGTGATTTTGTTTACCTAAAATTATGATATGAAACTGAACCATGTACCCCACCGTATGCGTTAATTATTATGGGAGGGGGAGTGCTATAAAGTATTTCTAGAAATTCCATTGATGTCATATAAGTGAATTCACTAATACAAATACATTTCTAATAAGAGCTAGAATAAAATAGAACTTGCCAGTAACATCAATCGGGAACAGTCAAAATAAATTCCACCTCATCAGATGAATTAATTAACAAATGTGGCGTTCCACAAGGATCAATATCACCCCCCTACTATTTTTGATTTATATCAATGATCTACCATTAAAAAACAAACAAGGAAATACTCATTTATTTGCATACGACGCAACAATAACTGCTCACAACAAAGATCTTGAAATTGTTGAGAGGCAATTAGAAACGGAAAATATTCACACTTGGTGCGAATATGATGGCATGGTAGTAAGTGTTGAAAAGACCAGAGCCATGTTGATTATGTCAACTACAAAAGAAGCTCGTCTACCCGAATTCCACATAACCGTTAATGGAACAAAAATTCGCAATACAAAACATAAAAAACTCATTATTGACAAAAACCTCTCATGGCAGCAACAAATATAAAAAGTAGTTATTTGAAAACTTTCAATTGTAAGAAAAATTAGAAAATATTTGCCAGTAGATCTCCGCATATCTATTACAATTACTACATAAAACCACACCTGGAATATTGTTCTTCTATATGGTGTCAATGTAATAAATCTGATACAGATTCGACAATAAAACTACAGAAAAAGCTACACGTCTTATCCTTGATGCTGACAGATAAGCCCCATCAGCTCCTTTATTCACACGACTTAACTTGCTAACATTTGGGATATTACTCATTACAGGCAAGCCCTGACGGTATTCAAAGCTTTAAACAATCAATCACCCACATACTTGACTCACTTATTTCAACCTGCATGTACAAACACACACCATTAATTAAGATACAAATCTAGCAACAAACTTTACATATCAAAAGCCCATCACAAAATGTCTCAGATACAATGGCCCAAAAGTTTGGAACTCCCTTAGTGACAAAACCCGATACCCTAGGACAATAGGTCAATTTAGATAGGAAATTGTAGCTTTCCAACAAAACAGAAATAAATCAGTCTATAATACATCTGATTTAAAAAAAAAATATCCTCTCTAGTCGTAAAAACTATAATCTAATTATGTAGTTTGGGTTGCTAAACATCAAGCCACATCATCATATTTTGAAAATAATTAGTTTCTATGTCTACTACTGTGCTTATTTACAATTTGTATATACTTATAATACTACGAATAAATAGTTTCAATTATTGTGCTATACGTACATAAGTATGTGGAATAATGTGCATTTTGTCATTTATCAAGAGTAATGTAAGTTACTATGTTGTATTGTGTAAGTATATATTAGTAAATATATTGATCAATTATATATATATTATATTATCTATTAAAGGATAATGTGACTTTTTTTTAAAAAGACAATCATGATAATATATATGCGTATATCTGTACTATTTACTATCTGAAAATTATAGGCCTAGGGTGACCAAATGTAATTTGAATTAACCCAATGTGGCCCAATTGGGCGGAAATAATGTTATTAAGTAAAATCGGTCTCAAAGTGACCTTAAAGGGCTTTGGCCATTTTGGGCCACCTTGGACCATATTGTGGATATCTGTAAATGATTGGACTAAGGCAGCCAGATGTAATTTGAGTTAGTCCAATGTGGCCCAATTGGGTCTTGAACCAAGTTCACTGTAGCTTCTGTTTACAGGATCACTTTTCGAATTTCATGCAGCTGGGATAGTAATGATCGCTTTGATTCTAGTTGGTCCTCAGGTATTTGGGATGTTGTGTAGAATGCTGTGGAGTTCACGTTCTGTTGTTGTGTCTGTAAATTATGGTCTTTAATCTTGGTATTCTGGAAACGAGCTACAATCGGACGTGGTTGAGAATGTTTTGAGCGAGGCGGACCTACTCTGTGACAGGCTTCTATAAAAAAAACCTTCTTTGTATGGATTAAGACTGAGGTTGTTTTGAATGAAGTGGTAATTTTTTTCCTCACAATGTTCGTTCTGTTCTTCTGTCATATTCTGAAATAGCAGATTGGCGTTCATAGAGCGTGCTTTGAGGTCGATGACTTGAACGTTTATAGAGCCTATGATATAGGTTATTTTGACGAGTGACTGTGGCTTTCAATAGTTCAATCTCGCTTTGAATTTTAGACTAGTGGCTTGATGTTCAGTATTTTGATATGTCAAATCACCTACCTCTGCTTCTACTAAACAGACATATTGACATATTGACCATGAATGTCTTTATCTATTGCCTTGTATTGATTGGCTTCACTTATCTGGGGTGAAGCTCTATTCAAAGATTCTCAACGTCCTATTCACTCTTAATGAGTATGAAGGAGGCACCACGTTAAAAGGTTATTGGCATAGCAGATTTATCTGGGATTTTTCTGGGATTTATCAGATCTCCCATAACATTATATAATGCATCATATATAGCTTCGGGTGAGGGTAGGGTTGCGGATTTTTGGCATCCATATTGGATTCTTAATTATATACAGGTTTGAATACCTTTGCTGCAACTTTTGACACTGCATTCTGATCCCAATCCTACACTTTTGTTCAATATTTAATGAGCAATTTTCGGTTCATACATGAATTATTGGGGTTATTATCTTTAAAACTGTCGATGACAGCTATCTTGGATTTGGTGGACATATTGGAAAAAAAGTTTGCTTTCTTTCTGTGAATGGTAAACACATTCAATATCACCCGGATGGGAACAATTAAAAAAGAATTTAATTATGGATGTTTAAATATTCACATCGTTATAGTTTGATCCTATTAGGGAACTGTACCAAATAATGTTGTGTGATGTTATGTTCTCACAAAGAGTGGAAATGCTAATTTGCACAATAACATATCATATAGAATTATCTTAGTATTGGCGCATAGTTTAGAATATCATATAGTGAGGTCTGTGATTATAAAGATGTATTTTACAAAATAAAAACACTTTCTAGATTCTCTATTTCAAACAGGATTATCATACGCAAAATGTGGGGCGCACATGCGAGAAAAAAGCAACCCACATGCTAGCTTCAATTTTGGCAACATAGATGGAATAATTACTGTATGCTAATTATGGTGAATTATGCAAATTGGCTTCAGAAACAATTATCCACAAAGGAACAATACCAACTAGGCTGAAAATGCTGGAAATCAGTATGTAAAAACAAATCAAAGAATGTCCACTACATGAATGATGGTGCTGCACCTGGACTAATATCTATATATACATACAATATAAATAACCAGCATAACTCACATAACAATTATCCAGCTTTCTAGTCTGGATATATCAATAGAACATATTCCAAAATCCCTATTTGATGTATTACATGCCTCTCTAGCATAACTGGTGGACACTATAATATAATTTCTATAGCGGAAGCCATTTTGGCGACCATCTTGGATTTTTAAAAAATGCCCAAGGGTGAGAGTTTCAAACCCACCCTAGGGTGTTCAAGCATACCTTATGCAACAATAATCCACATTGAAAAAACTTTATCATAGACTCTGAGGTTATCTCATCCGACAGACAGACTAGATGTTTTGTTTCTTTATACAGAAATGCTGTTATTTAGATTATTTTCTTGAAACATATCTATACTTAAAGCTCGATTGAGTTTGTAAACCTATTTAATGTCGTTACAATGTTGCGATGGTTAAAAATGGAATCAATCCAATATTACTGACACTTATTTGATATAACTGTGTGTAGGCCTACATGTTTTATATCAGCATCCAAAAAAACGATTCTTGGGAGCACAGTGCAGCTTTATGATTTTATACTGTTATATGAAGATCAATATACTCATTCAACAACGTACGCTACATTTAGCCTAATTTTTAGGCTCTCCTCACATGGAATGTGGACCAGAAGAGCAAAACAATTAGGCAATTACTCACCCACTGAGATCCAACTCTCATTCAGAATATTCGTCTTGGCCATCAAATCCTCTGAAATCCTCTGATTAACAAACATCCAGTCATGACAAAATCTCATTAACGTCTCGCTTATTTTTCCTTCAATTTAATTGATGAATAATATCGCTACAGTTTGCCAGCCTGTCAAAGTCAACGGGCTTTCTCATTTATACAAAATGGTCATCTGCTAATCGCAGTAACCAATTCCCCGGTGACACATTCGAGCTGGGATTTGTTTGTCACATCATTTATCGATTGAAAATGCTCATGTCGCGCCACACACTGATAATCAGAGATGGCCGGGTCATGACGGTTACGAGCCATGACTTTTGTCTTCGCTGGAGTGCGGAAGGCTCTAATTTGTTATTGCAGTAATTACAAAAAAGACAACGGGGCTTCGTTACGGGACGATGATGAGTGGTTCCTCCTCTAATCAAAATTAACAAGCCCATTATCGCTCAGCCTTAATTACACAAGCAAAACACACTGAAAAATCGAGTAAAGCGGAAGTTTTTCACCGTGTGAAAGATGTTGCAGCCTCTTATAGTGTGGTGATACGGATTCGCTAAAGAAAAAAAAGGATCTCTCTCTGGGAATGGATTTTAAATTCTAAGAATAATGTCAAGACTGTATGTTTTCCAGAAAAGAGAAATGAGAAAAGGGATGCAGACATGTGAGCGGTCTGTAATTTTACTCTTTAAACATTTTATATAGTGTACAATGCCATATCCCAGTAAACCACACGTCTTGGTGACGGAGACGTCTATAGGAGTCTTGGTGTAGACGACGTGTGCAGTACGTCAGACAGACGTTCTCAAAACATAAGTCGTTTTAGGAACGTCTGGAAAGTGTCTCCCCAACGTTTTGGTACAGTTACCTTTGTGATAATTCCAACAGAAAACAAATACGTCACCAAAATATCTTAAACGTCTTTCAAACGTGATTATTTTAATGTGTATATCTGCACTACATATTTTTGCATGATAGTAGCTTGTATGTAGTAGCTTAACGTGTGTTATCACGTCACAAATCAACCCACCCTCTCCATGATTTATCATTTAATTTTAGCAGTCATGCATACGTTTTTGACCATAATTTTAAAAACACTTAATATTAGAGCACTATTTTTTGCTTGTAGACTCATATATATCTAACACATGCTGATACTAAATTTGATGCTAATAAACAGTTGATAAAATATACAAATATGTAACTAATAATTTTATATTATATTTATTATTATTTTTACAATGTAGTAATAGTGATTGTTTTGCGTGGCTCAATCATAAAAGAAACACAAATTGGTAATTTTGATTTTCGACAAGGTGTATGTCTGTGGTAAATATATTTACATGATAGCAGTTTGTATGTAGTAGCTTAATGTATGGTATCACCTCACAAATAAACCACCATATCAATTAAATGACCATTTTATTTTCCAGGGCAACATACGTTATTCGCCATAGCTTTTAAACTACTTAATATTATCGTTAAATCTTTTGTATGTAGGCTGATATATATCTGTATTATATTATTGCTACATTTGATGCAAATGAAATGGTCACAACATAAATTTTGCACGCTTTTGCTACATAGTTACAGAGATTGTTTTTAGCAGTAGCCTATCACGCAAGATGAACAAACTTATTATTGTGTGTTTTGGTAAGGCATGTGCATGTACTAAATATATTGGTATGATAGCAGTTTCTATGTAGTAGAATAATATGTGTTATCACGTAGAAATAAAACCCACTGTGTGAATTATTTACCTCTTTTATTTTTTTTCAATTCAACGTACGTTGTTGACCACAATGTAAAGACTACTAAGCATTATAGTTTGATTTTTTATTATAGGCGGATAAATATATCTGACATATTTTAAACTTAGTATACGTCTGATACAAAAAAGATGGCCAAAACATAAATAATAATGGAGCTAAATAGGTGTATATGTACACGTTTTCACTCATTTACTCATTTGCTACATTGAAACAGTAATTTTTTTGAGTTGTAACTGAAGCACGCAAGAAACACAAATTTATACTATTGAGATTCTGACAATGTACATAATAAATACTATATATTGTGGCATGATAACAGTTCCAATATAGTGGCTTAGGCTTAATGTATGTTATCGCGTTACAAATCAATCCACCCAACCCCGTGCAACATACGGCGTTATTGTCATGCTTATTGAAAGCTATGTTTTTAGACGTAATTAGCTGATATATAAATATGAAACATTTAAATGTTAAATTTAATGCAAATAAAAGAGCCGCGACACTGAACAATATCTAACCAAATATTTGTATACAGTATATGTAGGGCCTATTTTCAGTCACCCTTTAGTAGTCACAGTGCTTCTGAGTAGTAGCATACATGCATGCAATAAACATGTGTCCTAGTAACTTTAAACGGTTGTATTATAAGGTATCTGAAGATATTTCGTTAAACAATACGTGAAAACATTTACACATAACATATATTATATTGCAATCTCCATGAAAAAAAACACATAATAGTTCGTCAGATATGGGAAGCAAAAAACCACCATCCAAGATGGCTAGCAAAGATACCGCAGAAACGACCAATGGTGAGCTGAAAAAAATGATGTTGGATCTGAAAAAACGACCAACAGTAATCCATGGGCCAGATATGAAAACCCTCCCCCCCCCCCCCCTGGGGATTTTTGAAGACAGTGATTTTTGGACACCATGTTATATAAAAAAAATACTGGGTCATTAAACATATGCACCCCCATGAATTTTAAACGGTAAATTTAATTTTATAAAAATCATGTTGTGTATATTTTTTTCAACTGCAGGTACTTATTCTTATAATTAAACACTAGTTATGTTACAAAAAGATGCTATGTGAGACGAAAATAACAACAAATAAAATAATATGGGGTTCATTAATATATGTAATAACCCTTTAAATCCCAAATTCCCCATATCGCTTGCTACGTTTACATGAAAATCAATTCTGAAAACCCTCTCCACCCCCCTCCTCAAGGGCCAGAGATTTGAAAACGATAATTTTAAGACACCTTAATCAATATCCATTAAATATCTGCTTGTTTGCACTCAAAATATTGCGACGGGAAAAAATACTTGGTCAACTAACATATGTACCCCCTTGAATTTTAAGCGGTAAATATAACTTACGCTTTCTACATTTGCATGACAATCTAATATGAAAACCCTCTCCACCCCCCCCCCCCCTCCTCAAGGGCGAGATATTTGAAAACGATAATTTTAAGACAGCTTACTCAATATCCATTCAATATCTGCTTGTTTGCACTCAAAATATTGCGACAGGAAAAAATACTGGGTCATTAAACATATGTACCCCCTTAAATTTTAGGCGGTAAATATAATTTACTGAAAGGCATGTTGTATATATTTTTCAACTACAGGTAGTTATTTCAAGAATTGAACACTAATATTGTTACAAGATGTTATGTGAAACTACAATTTAAAAACAAAACAAATATGGTTTTTTTTAATACATGTAATAACCCTTTAAATCCCAAATTGCACGCCTCCTTTGCTACGTTTATAAGAAAACCAGATAAACAAAACTCTTTCCACCCCCTCCTCCTGGGCGGGATTTTTTATAACAATAATTTTTTAGACACCTTATTGTTTATCTGTTCTATATCTGCTTGTTTGCACTCAAAATATTAGGGATGGAGAAAATAACGGGTCATCAAACATATGTACCCCCTGAATTATAAGCGGTAAATTTAATTTCCTAGAAGACATGCTGTGATTGTTTTTTTTTAACTCAAAGTATGTGTTCCATGGAATAAACACTAGTTATGCTACTAGAAGATGTTATGTAACAAAAAAATAAAATAGATTAACAAATATGGGGTTCATTATAATATATAATGACTTTTTAAATCCCAAATTACACGTCTTTCGTGCTATGTGTATATGAAAACCTGAAATGAAAAACATCCCCTACCCCCTCACCATGGCCGGGATTTCTAAAGACAATAATTTTTAAACACCTTATTATTTATCTATAAAAGATCTGCTTGTTTGCACTCAAAATATTAGGGCTGTAAAAAGTATCGGTTCATCAAACATATGTACTCCCTGAATTATTTTAAGTGGTAAATTTAATTTCATAGAAGACATGTTGTGATTGTTTTTTAACTCCAGGTATGTGTTCCACGGAATAAACACTAGTTATGTTACTAGAAGATGTTACGTGAAGTGAAAATAAAACAAAAAACAAATATGGGGTTCATTACAATATATAATGACCCTTTAAGTCTCATACATTAAAAACATCCCCTACCCCCTCCCCATGGGCGTGATTTTTAAAGACAATAATTTTTAGACAACTTATTATATACTTATTTAATATCTGCTAGTTTACACTCGAAATATTAGGACAAGAACAATTTATGGGTCATTTTACACAGTAAATTTAATATCAGGAAAGATTGTTTTTTTCTATTTGTTCAACTCTAGTTATTTATCCCAAACTCTAGTTATTTAAAATCACCCTAGTTATGTCAGTAGAAGATGTTATATAAATAAAAAAAATAACTTAAATGAACAAATGTGGGTTTTTATTACATCATACATGTAATAACCAATTAACTCCTATATTTCAGGTCAGTTATATTTACCCAAGGTGTGATAAAATAATAGTTTCATCATGTCAGTGGTATTTAGAAGGTATGGGCATTAAATAATCTCAAAAATCACAAAGGGCCTTAAAAAATGATAGTCCTATTGATGACTTTTGAGTTCATGTGACTCAAACCCAAAGCATGTCTCGACACATATCACTGATTAATAATTAGCAGGTGCAACGCTAGGTGCTGATAAATAGGTCTAAACAATATTTTTCTTCTATTAATATTCTAGATAACTTATTACCACCAGCTAGTATGCATAGTGTACGTAACCTTTCTAATAATTATGCAAACCCATGTTCATAATAAAGCTTTTGTCTGAAAAAAACATAGTTTTCTGGCAATTAGAAGGTGCTTTGTTTATTTTAAATTCCCGATATCCCTACTAAACATGTTGATATCCCTATTCATACTTCGATGCTTGGTAACTAGCTTAGCAGGATATGTGGGCAAGTTTTTATCAACATTAGATTCTAAATTAATTTTTACATATTATTTGAACTATAATTAAGAAGCCCACACTTCTGAATTGGCACCACAATGAAATAAAAAAAATGCTAAAGGCACATGCTTATTTTATTGGTCACTTTATGTATGTATTATCTGACAATCATGTAACTATAGGTTAAGGTACTATGCTGGAGACCATAAAAAATTTAAAGAAAGAAAATCACAATAAAAAACACATTTTGGTATTATCGTATATTATCGTATATGTATAGTTGCCCAAACCCAAATAATTACACAGTAAATAGGTGTCATTTTAATTAAAGGTAATTTCCACGAGATACGGGTTATAGGGTTACCCTAATATAGTAAAGAAAACAAAGTAGGGTCTACTGCTGTATTAGAAGATCAAAATATGAAAAATAAACGTTTAAACTGGCCGTGGGTATTAGCTGAGAGGTCAAGGGGCTTAGTGAGAGGTCGTGTGTGGCGATAATACGTCTTTGAGTTTTGTCTTTTTACACGAATTTCTATTTCACAACGCCTTAACTACATGTGTGTACACAATTACCAGTTGAAATGTTATATATTACATGTAATGTGCACATTTCAGAACTCTTGAAATGTTTTCAGAGAAAAGGTTGACCACAAAAATGGGAGTGTAGATATTTTATGTTTTTCACTCTTTGTTTGGTCTTTGATATAGGCCCCTATTGCTTGAAACCTGATTTTCTATAATACTTATTATTAGCTAATTTGCATATTTTATGCTAATATGTTTTCATGATGTTGATAACATATCTTATATTGCAATCTCTGTCCATGAAAACCATTGGGTAGACATTTTTTTCAAGATTCTAACTTGATTAGTTTCTGAGATATTGCTTAAAACTGAATTTTTCGTAATGGCTGCCTAATTTGCATATTTTATGCTAATTTATTATTTTGATCCCAATTAGATATATTTTATTGCATTCGTTGACAATGAAAACCGTATGATAGACACTGTTTTTAGAATTCTAACTTGATTAGTTGCTGAGATATTGCTTGAAACTTGATTTTCGGTAATGGCTGCCTAATTTGCATATTTTAGCATATTTAGCCCCAACAGCTTAAATGCAAACAACTGGAATTCAATAGGTCCATATTCAGAGGCTTCAAAAATAACCTCCATAAAAAATCCTCAGGGGGGGGGGGTGTTACGGTCTACAGGCATTGAGAAAATTATTC
Organism: Flabesymbios commensalis; assembly: GCA_964017125.1. NCBI lineage: Eukaryota > Metazoa > Annelida > Polychaeta > Terebellida > Flabelligeridae > Flabesymbios > Flabesymbios commensalis. The sequence goes on from OZ024902.1 coordinate 72,115,754, forward strand.
AGGTCTAAGATGGATAAATTGAGAAACGAAATGATGAGCATGCTAGACACAAAGAAGAAAAATTTAAAGGAAGAAGTTTTCAGGGTTAGGGGGGATGAGGAAGAAAATGGAAGAGCTAGAAGAACGTATAACTGTTGTTGAGTCTACAAATACAGAAGGTCAAGCCCAGTGTACATGCCATACAAAAACAGCTAAAGCAATCAAGCGTCTTGAACATAAAGCCATGGACCAAGAAGCTCGTCAATTGCTATACAAAGAGTACACCGTCTGCGGAGCCACACTGCGTGGCCGTGCTTCATGTAGGCTCTGGTAGGCCCCATTGGCGAATGTTCGTGACTACTTGCTATTTTTAGATGAATTATGATGAATCCCCGAATTCAGACATTTTTATAAGGTCACTTCCCCGGATGTAGATTTGTTTATAGTATTGTATAAATGAAATTGACCAGGCTTGTCAGGCAAGGGGATAGACGCATGGCCCATGACGGCAACAACAAACCACGTAGAATATAATACTCCAGCAAAAATGGCTGCTATCAACTGGGAGCTATGTTGTCTCTGCCAAGTCGAAAAAGATGAATGGCCTTGCTTCATTTGAGAAAGATCATGGAAAGTGATTTGGTTTAGAGGTGTCGTTGACTCAACTTGATGAAGGTCGGGGTATTGCTAAGACAATTCAGCACACAATGCTAATTATCATAAAGTGTATAGAACAGGCTGTAGTAATTAACTCTCGGCTGAAAAGAGTCACTGACAAAAACGCTTTTACTGACCCAAAACTCACCTAAAAGAATACGTTCATTTCTATAGTATCTGCTCTACAGGACAGAAAGAATCAGCTGCTGGTGACACTTATTATTTGCACTTCAGATACTTAGCGCGTGCTGAAGATTGTAGAGTATCTGCCGGTCCTTCTGTCCTTACCTTTAATTCAGTTGTAATTGCACACATTGTTGCTATAATTGAGGCGTCTGTCTCAGTCTTCAAACCATGAGCGTTGCGACATTTTATATAGAACTTTTATTGTAGAAGAACATGGATTTCCCTATTCTGATAAAAGAAAGCCACACGCTACGCGCTCCAAGAACTATCTTCTGAAGATATTTCCTATATAATATAAGCGGAAGGAAGTCTTTATCTCTAACAACCAGACTGTTGGACACCTGCTAGCTGATCCCTGGACAATTGCGAAGCGTAGGCTAATCACCACCGTACTCCAGGGTGCCTCAACGACGAGTTACATGCAGAGCTACAACGCAGAGCAAGAGTGGCAATCACAATTTCTCAGCAGATAATTTATAATATACGCAGTGGTACACACCATGCATCAAAGTTTACAAACATAATGAGGAGCATGAGATCCCTTTACACTAGGTCCTCAAGCTGCATGGTGATGGTAAGAGGAAGGAAGTCATCAACAATACCAATGCCTTCGGAGTTTCTGTATCTTACAGTCGTCTAAATGGTTTGTCCAGTATGGAGTTGTGCTACCCACAAATATACGCAGACGGCAGTGGTGTATTTGTGACTTAGTGCTTAGTTGAATATCTAGGCAATTGTTTGCATGTTCCATGTATCTCAATTCATGACCATCCCATAATCTCGTTTATGGATCCATAGTCAAAGATAAATCTTGGCTGTCACAATAAGACAAGGCCTAGACTTTTCACAACAGCGAAAAAGACATTAGAAGCCTTACCACTAACACAGCCTTCCTGATCACTGTCAACACATCCGCAGGGCCATACTACAGTGCATTTGTTCTGAAATCAGGCAACGTTTGTTCGCCAGACTTACTTGATTGGAGGGTGGCACTTGAACAACAGCAGTCGTTGGTTGTCTTTCTGGACAATCTTTGGTGACAGAAGCAAGACATGTTCCCTTTTTATGCATTGTGGCTGCGCGAAATAATACACAGGTAACTGCAAGTGCAGCAGCGCTAGAGGAGTATAGTGTCGAACTTAATTTCTCGATCAAAATTTTGATTTATCAAGATTAAAAGCAGCTTTTGTGTTAGAGTAAAATAAAGATTTTTAAAATTTTAATGTTCATGAATCAGTATCTAGTCATAAAAGGTGATCATTTTTGTTGTTTACTCATCACATTCTTGTTATCTTGGCGTTTAGATGTTTATGTCATTGTCGTTTGCATGTTGTTTTCGCTTTGGTGGTTTTAAGCCTGATTGTGTTGATCAATAATCTAGGATAACTATAGCCCATGTTGACGATTGACAGAAAGTCATTTTTTTATGTGAATCAGCGTTAATCCAGTTATAGCATGTGATATTATTGAATCGCTTATTGATGTATTGCCTTTTTGTTTGGATGGTCGTATGCCATATTTTTTTATTGATCAATATTGATCTTGACATATAGTGGTAGGCCTACAACTTATTTTTTTCGAAGTAAGATGTTCATGCATCAGTGTGATTCCAGTCACAACATGTGATATTATAAACGCAGCTTTTATTGGTTTATTGCTATCTTGTTATAGTTTGTTCGTTAGTTTCTTTGTTTAGATGGCCATCAGTTTCATCTCGTTGATCAATAAATATAGATCTCAAATTAAAGGAGAATGTAAATATACTTACTCCTAATTGTAAACGTTAATGGGTAAAGGCACATCAGGTGGTATTATTGATACAGTGTTTTTTTATTTGTTGCTTTTTTGATGGTTTTGCTGACTTTAGGCCGGCTTTTGTCGAGCAACAAATTTTGATTTCGAGTAAAAGTCCTAAAACTAACCCATGTCAAAGCGTAAAATTAAGACACTTTTAGTGCATTTTTTCATTCTCAATAAATATACAATCGGCCATATTGGATTTTGGAAAATGACAATCCCATTCGCTTTGCTAAACAAATAAACATCAAAATGATAATCGTTGGTGTCGAAATCTTTGTAAATGATTTGTAATGGCGGTCATCTTGTTTTTCTCTACTAATATCTGTATTTCTAATTTTTGACATGGTTGTCAATAATTAGAACCCAGTAATTTCGTCTCTATATCTAGCCTAACTGGTGAATGCGCATCACAAAAAATAAATAAAACTTCTGCAGTTCTAGTCTATGGACATGTTTACATCATATGGTCATATTAAGAAGCCGAAATAAAATCACCGATTTTTGCTGATTTTAGCCTGGGCCAGTCCCTTTAAATACAATTTTATGAAGTCACGCTTGGGTTTGAATAACCATCGTTAGTAATATAAACGTAAAAAGCATAAAAAGCAAATCTACATACTACGGCCGAAGACATAATTGATAAATTAGATATAATAGGCAGAAAACTGACTGCTGCCGTGAAGGCCAGAAAGAGCGTCTGCTTCCGTGCACTCATTGTTAAAATTATGCAATCCAATAACGTTTGACCTGTTTAATCGAAAATCATCCAGAAACACGTTACTTTTAAATCACAAATGCATTTGGTTCTGAATTTATATTGTTTAAAGGGACTAGCCCAGGTCTAAAATCATCAAAAAATCGGTGATTTTATTTTGGCTTCTTAATATGACCATATGATGTAAGCATGTTCATAGACTAGAACTGCAAATTTTTATAATTTTTGTACTGCGCATTCACCAGTTAGGCTAGATATAGAGACCAACTTCCTGATTTCTAATTATTGACAACCATGTCAAAAATAGAAAAAGGGAATTTCGTCTCTATATCTAGTCTAACTGATGAATGCGCAGCACAAAAATTATAAAAATTTGCAGTTCTAGTCTATGTACATGCTTACATCATATGGTCATATTAAGAACCCGAAATAAAATCACCGATTTTTTGATGATTTTAGCGTGGGCCAGTCCCTTTAATATTTGACTCAGTATACATATTCAATCAGTGCCTTATAGTACCTAATATGCATTTGTATTGTTTTGATCACAGAAGAACACCGTCATTGAAAAATGCAATTTTTTAATATTTTCAGCCATGTGTTTAGCAAAATGGATTTGCACATCAGCGTCCTTTTGCTCAGAAAAACACCTTTTATTTAACACATATTTTTGTGATTTAATCCAATAATTTCAGATCTTTAATTATGACGTATTTATTTTTTATTTTACCAACCTAATTACAAGGGTCAAAAAGAATATATTTACAAAAAAAACAGAACGTACTTTAGACATTGCGTTGTGGGTAAATTCCAAGATGGCCGCCATCTGTACAATGTCAAAATATAAATTGATATATAGTTTTTGACAGAATTTAGACCGATTTAGTTTTTAAGGTATGCCCGATTCAATCAATGAGTTGATATTATTTTGCGTCGTTTTCTGCATTATCATGGCAATATCGCAATGGGAGGAAGCCTGAAGTCGGGACTATGCCCTACTCTTATCTAATGCAAGTGTTTCCCAAATGCCCCAAAGTTGTTTTGGTGATCACTTTATATCAGAGTCAACTGCATTAAAAAATTAACCAGCTTGGTCCCTGGCAACGACCCATCCCGACATTAAGCATTGAATTCAATTAAAATACTTTTGCAGCGCCTAACTCCTCGGAGGACCGAGCTCAGAGGCGCGACAATCTAGAACTATATTAAAGAAATATCTAAATTATGGTCGTCAAAAGGGAGACGGGTAGAAAAGCTAAATCAAATAAACTTTTTTTATCACTTTTCTGAGGTTTTTGGTGGACAAGTAGCACCAAAAGTATGCTGGTTGATTAGAAGTCAAGTACCGGAAAACAAGTGTGCATATTTTCATATACCAATGTGATGATTTTAATATAGGGATGGAGCGACTAAAGCGTGGGTCCCTACCCTAGCCAGATAATTTTGGAAATGCTGTATTTTTTTCTGGTATGTTATGTAGTAAAGAATTACAATAATCCAGTTTACTAGTTACTAATGCAACTGCAATCTGTTCAGCAAGAGCCAGAGGTAAACCTTCGCTGATGCGTCGAATATCCCAAATATGATAGAAACAGGCACTACACGATATATCTTGGCTAAAATCATTGTCACATATAGTCCAGGAAATCTAGCCTCAAAATTAGCTCAACCTGGAATAAATTGTTAACAGAGGTATGTTGGGTTTTTATGGCTCAGAAGTGCATCAAATCTGAGCAGCAACCAACTGGCAACCATTTTAATCATATGCTAATTAGCATAATTTGTATAATTTGCATAATTAATGAGAGAAACGTAAAATCGCTATAACTTTAAAAATAATTAAGCTAGAAACTTAATTTTTGTGTCTACACCCATGTTTTCTACCCCGAAGAATTCAATTAAGCTGATATTGAATACCTCAAATCATCCTAATTAGCATAAATTTGCATAATAAATTCAAAAATTTGAAAAAGATGACATGGCTTTTGAATCAGTTCACTTGAGAAGTTGATTTATCAAATTCTGAGCAGCAGCCACCTGGTAACCATTTTTATCATATGCTAATTAGCATACATAGCATAATTTGCTAAATTAATGAGGAAAAAGTAAAATGGACTAAAATCGCTATAACTTTTTAAATAATTAACTTAGAAAGGTAATTTTTGTGTTTTCGCCCATGTTTTCCACACCGTACAATTAGATTAAGCTGATCTTAAATGCCTCAAATCTTCCTAATTAGCATAAATTTGCATAATTAATTAAAAAAATTGAAAAAAATACATATAGCTTTTGAATCAGTTCACTTGAGAAGTCGATTATTGCGTCTGAAACTATATTTTCCACCCCTTTTTTTTTCGTTTGAAGAATAATAATCAAATTCTGAGCAGCAGCCACCTGGCAACCATTTTGATCATATGCTAATTAGCACACATATCATAATTTGCATAATTAAGGAGGAAAAAAGTAGAATGGACTAAAATCGCTATAACTTTTAAAATAATTAACTTTATTTATTTATTTGTTTGTGTCTACACCCATGTTGTCCACACCGTAGAATTAGATTAAGTTGTTAATGAATCCCTCAAATCTTCCTAATTAGCATAAATTAGCATAATTAATTCAAACAATTGAAAAAAAATAGCTTTTGAATCAGTTTACTTCAGAAGTTGATCTTTGCGTCTGAAACTATATTTTCTACCCCTCTTTATTTGTGTGAAGTATATTTATTAAATTCTGAGCAGCAGCCACCTGACAACCATTTTGATCATATGCTAATTAGCATAATTTACATAATTAATGAGAAAAAAGTAAAATCGCTATAACTTCAAAAATAATAAAGCTAGATAGTTAATTTTTGTTTCTACATCCATGTTTTCCACCCCGTAGAATTCGCTTAAGTTGATATTGAATACCTCAAATCGTCCTAATTATCATAAATGTGCATAATTTATAAAAAAATATTGTTTGAATCAGTCTACTTGAGAAGTTGATTTTTGAATGTAATCGTCTGTAGTATATTTGTCAAATTATTCTGTGCAGCAACCACCTGACATCCCTTTTGATCATATGCCAATTAGCATACTCAACATAATTTGCATATTTAATGAGGAAAAGGTAAAATCGCTAAAAAAAATTGTGTGTCTATGCCTATGTTTTCGACCCCGTATAATTCGCTTAAGTTGATATTGAATACCTCAAATCGTCCTAATTATCATAAATGTGCATAATTTATAAAAAAATATTGTTTGAATCAGTCTACTTGAGAAGTTGATTTTTGAATGTAATCGTCTGTAGTATATTTGTCAAATTATTCTGTGCAGCAACCACCTGACATCCCTTTTGATCATATGCCAATTAGCATACTCAACATAATTTGCATATTTAATGAGGAAAAGGTAAAATCGCTAAAAAAAATTGTGTGTCTATGCCTATGTTTTCGACCCCGTATAATTCGATTAATGCCCTTATTTTTTTTTAATTAGCATACATTTTCGTAATTTACAAACACAAAAACACACTTTAGCCACGCTACAACTTTTAAACTAATTTATTTATTTCTGTTTTACGTTGTGCTTACACACAAAACCCCGTGAAATTCCTCGCATCTATGATGCGATACCAAAAGGGCACTAGGGTATCTGATATGACAAAAAAGTCAGAGTAGACATGGACATTTTAGTTTTTATGACTTAATTAGAGGGCCTGATATTCAAATTCCTATGTCTCTCATAGGCACCTCAAAGCCTTTCCACAAACAATATATTCTCCATTGCCAGTAGAAAGTCATCATTTTATAAGCAGCATAATGTGTGATTTACTAATACCAGGTTGGAAATAAATAAATAAATGTGTCTTGTATTTTTCCGAAATAGTAGCCTATTGATGTAAGGGTGTCATGCTGTAATTTCTATGATTTTAATGTAGTACTCAGATCTATCCTCTGGAAAAAGTCAATTATACCCTGTGCCCTGTATCGTGATCTCTTTATGGTGCACGTTTTGCACGTTTACTATGCCAGATTCTTTCAAGAGCACGTCTAAGCTTTTTAGCCATTTCACCTGAAAATGAACAAATATATCCACATAAATCCACTATACATGGACATTGGTAGGAACGTTCCCATGTTGCGTCAAGTCAAATGAGTCAACGATAATTGTTAACTTTGTTGGTATTAGTGGATGGAATGTCACTATGAGGATTGAAATTAACAAGATGTTTCAGGTGCATGTAGTGCCAGTAGCACTTTGTTCCAACTTATACTTGTTTGTCAAAACTAGTCCATCATCAAGACTGGTATAAAGTCTATCTGTCACACCTTGTACCGGCCGTCCCCGATGGCTCATTCGGTCCGGTTGTGGCTCGAAACTCAGAGGTAGGCATACTGGGTTCAAATCCCAGCCGGGTCGGATGTTTGTCATCTAGTACATTGTGCATATATACAGTGCTCCGGACAGTTAAACTGCATGGAGTGTACAGTGCTGTCTATGATAAGCTTACTGTGCATTATAGAGAACCCTTGAAATCATTCGATAAGAGTAGGGCATACATAACCAGCTGAAGTACAGAATATTCCATATGTGCAAAAAACATAAATTAGATCCAAAATGAACATTTTTGAACGTGCGACAGATGAAATTAAAAAGCTTATTTTGAGCTCATCGTCAAAATCATGTGATCTGGACTCCATTCCTACAAGCGTGCTGAAAAATTGTCTTGATATATTATTAATAGCTCTCATGACTGATATACAGACAGACAGACAGATATTTTATTGACAGAAAGAAAGTCAATCCAGACTTATTTGTCATAGAAATAGAGATATGTACATGTATATACAACATTGTTAATTTGTTAAAATCATATGACAATATACATAGTATGACATACATAACTAAAATCATGTTAACTGGCATTGCCATAAGAAACACTGGGTATATACTTAAAATAAGATTGAAAGGCATTGCCAGGGTAACATAAGGTCTATCATTTTGTTTCCCGCACCAAAACCAGAGATAAAATAGCTACTATGTATGACATGCTAATTATATATATAGTAGCAAAAAAGACACTCTGGAAAGCGTAGAAACCTAGAATATATACAAGTGCATAATTATGCTACAGTAATTTGAGAATGTATTAGGACAATGTTAAAAATTACCCGATATTTTTAAAAATCAAATATTATATCATGCAAGTACAATCAATGTGACAATCTGCGACACAGGTAGCTCCGAGCCATGTGACCATGCAAGCACAGTCGCTATGAACTCGGCGATTCCCTGATATAGACTAGTGATGTAAATTTAACAACGTAATAACAGTAATACCACCGAAACACAATATACATACTAATAAAAGTCGGACATGGTGGTTCGTCGACTGCCAACAAAGTATAGCATCAGAACCATCCATATTATCGAGTGTTGGAGACTTAGTGATGTAATAAGAATAAAAATTACGGATAATAATTATGCGTGCCATTCACGCAGGACATGGCACTCACACAATAGCAATAAAGTTTGTTTAATTAACTAGTGATTTATTATCTATATGGCCCTCGCACAAAAACATCACAGCTTATTTTATTTCACTATATTGTTTAGTTCATACCATTTCACTCACGACCTAGTTAGTACCACATACTTAGGAGTTACAATCGAAGAAAAACATTCCCGACCTCATAGAGAAAATCAGTTGACTTAGCAACTCTGAAATCCTCCATAAGGCCCCACCTCGTCTGATAACAAAGGCGACGGAAACGTCCCTAACCGGCCCTAAAAAGCCAAATAATAAGATCCGAGAGCAACAGCCGTCCTGATATGTGGTAATACCCAAGTCAGATCATGAAGGCATGATAATATGGATAATATAGCGACGAGTGACTTGTGATTGTTCTACATAAAAATGTAACGTTAAAACGATAATAATGACACATAATCATGATCATGATGATAATAATTAATCATGCTAGTCACGACACACATACAAAATATTTCAGCTTGAAAATGAATTTACATTTATCATACTCAATATTTTTAACCCTTAATTTGTTTAAAACAACCACAGATAAATTTTGCTAGCGACTTCACCACTGTTATGTCTCTAGATGTCATAATTCGTAGAAAAATATCATTTGTTGGTTGCATATTGATAATTCCGGCTATAGAATTAAGCAAGATTTCGCGTTCATTGTTCGTGGCATTACAGTGGAGAAGAAGGTGTATTTCGTCGTCAATTTCGTTTGATTCACACCTTGTGCATATTCGTTGGTTTATTGGATATAATTAATTAATTAATATAATTAACATTTCAATGGAAACTAGTAGGCTACATTTCATCAAAATTAGAAAGAAGTTCATGTAAGACCACTACTTAAAAAACATCTCTTTACTTCCCAAAAAACGAACTGAAAAATTACAGGCCTGTGTCCAACTTGAGTTTCATTTCCAAAATCTTACAAAAGGTAGTAGCCAATCGACTACAAGATCATATAAAAAATAACCATTCATCTAATCCATTACAATCAGCCTACAGGAAACATCATTCCACACAATCAGCTCCACTGAAAGGACATAACGATATCAAAATTAGTATTGACAAGGGTGATGTTACAGCTCTGACCTTGCTTGAGTTGTCGGCCGCTTTCGACACCATTGACCATGCTACATTAACATATAGACTTTCAGATTGGTATGGACTATCTGGGCTGGCCAAATTTGGTTTTCTTATTATTTGAAAAATAGGCACCAATATGTAAAAATTGAAGGCACTCTGTCAGAAAAAGTCACACTCTCATATGGAGCTCCACAGGGCTCTGTGCTGGGACAAGCGCTTTTTACTCTAAACACTACACCACTCAGCGCTATTATCTCCATTTTTGACATAAACCACCATCTTTTTGCCGATGATACTTAAATGTACATGTCTCTATCCGTTTCCAACGCGAAGGAATCTCTGGAGAAATTGTTACATTGTTTAATGGCTGTATCGGCCTGGATGACAGGGTCTAAGCTGAAGCTCAATCCTGGCGAGAGTGAATTTCTTCTCATTGAGACCAAAACTTCACCAGGAAAAAAAAAAAAAAATTCCATGCTTAATTCCAGGTCAAGACACAAATCCATCTGCATCAGCCAAAAATCTTGGTGTAGTATTCGACAGTAGCCTGAATTTCTGAAAACACATATCCCAAACATGTAGGGCATGCTTCCTTCTATCATATCCGTGACCTGCGTCGAATTCGGAAAAGTATGTCGTTATATATTGCCAAGCAAAATTGCAGTGGCACCGGTCAGTAGCAAGTCAGATTATTGTAACTAAAAGACAACCAACCTGCACTCTGACTTACTTGTTCGGTAGAAATGCTCAAAATGTCTATACGCCCCACAAATTCAAATAAATTTGTTGTTCCTCGTATGAAAACTAATCTCTGTATCTGACCCAGCCTTATGGAACGCCCTGCATGTTCCAATACGTAATGCCAATATGTAATGCCAAAACATTCCGGAAATTACTTAGATCTTACCTGTCTTTCCCACCCTAGCTCCTCAGTAGTTGGGTTCCCTGTTGAAGAACCCGCTTTGGCCGGGATTATGACACATGATCAAGCCAAGGAATTGTGCGCCTCTGAGATCGGTCCGCTGAGGATATAGGCACAATAGAAGTTTTATTGATTGATTGATTGATTGATTAATTGATTGGGCACAGTCCCGACTTAGTCTTGGCTAGTTTATTATAATTAGACAGATCCAGGGTAGTCAAGATTACATTGAAGGAATTTAGCGGAGTGGTAAATATAGGTCAATAGATCAAAATCAACATTTAAAATGAACTGATTGAAATAATATAGAATTCTTAACAATTTCTTCAATAATTATGCACATGTATGCTAATTAGAAAGGTCTGAAGTAGTTAATATAAAGTTAATGAATTATACGGGGTGGACAAGTTAATTAAATTAGCAAAGTTACATCATTTCAAGTTGTTCTTAAAGGGACTGGCCCAGGCTAAAATCATAAAAAAAATCGGCGAGTTTATTTGGGCTTCTTTATACGATCATATGATGTGAACATGTCCATAGACTAGAACTAAAAAAAAAAATTCTGCTGCGCATTCACTAGTTAGACTAGATTTTGAGACGAAACTCCCGTATTTCTAATTTATTATTTGTTTAAATATTTGTTCTTTTCAACATAATTATTCTTAGAAATGATACCTCACACAAATAACCTACCAACAAAATGTCTATTTTAACTCTTTGTTTTATATTTTATTAAATTAGCTTTCACTGAATACTGGAGGTTGAAATTCAGATTCTGCATGCCAAAAATGTATGGTTTGATACATACCAAGATCAATGGAATCGCACAAGTTTGAAAAAAACTACCCAGAAAAGTGATTTTCATGCTGGAAATGGCCGTTATCTTGAAAAATGGAATATTGTTGTGCATAAATAGAACCGACAGTTTTCACCAATATGTTTCTTTGCGAATAATCGTATTCAGAAAATAGGTCACGAGCCACATTAGATGACTTTTCTAACCTTACCAGACCCATAAAATGGCCTTGACCTTTGACCTTGACCTCCAATTAATTCTTTAAATGTCAAAAATGTACTTATGGGTTTTGGTTTGATGGGAATCAACTCCATTATCATCAAATTCGAGCAAATATTTGCAGAGATATGACATTTTTAGATTTGAGTTCAGCGATTGGCGGCCATCTTTGAAATATGCAAATTAAAAATTTGCCACTGGGGGAAATTTAGTACTTCCGGTGGAAATGATGACTCTAGCCTCTACTGAACACAAATCAATCAAAATATAAACTTCTGTATGAATTTCCAGGTTAGGTTAAATTTTGCCAATATTCTGCCTGGCTATGATGACTATTTATTGTAAACACGTCAGTTCAGCCTCCAGGTACACTGCTCACCCTAGACACTGCTCCTTTGCATGTTAAAATGTGCAGATGGTTGACGTCATATGTCCCCCGCTTTCAATTTCAAGTATTGTAGTAAGCTTGTGATTGGCCGGCTGCCTTGCTAAAAGTACCCTGATCGGCTGGCGAGAATATTATGGTGAGGGAGGGGTGGGTGTAGACAAACACCTGAGGATTTGACCCAATGCTGTTTCACTATTGGCCCACCGCCAACGGCGTTGGACCAACATTGAAACAACATCGGGTCAAGGCTTTGTGCTTGCTGGGAGAGCTGTCCGCATTATGATACACGCGGGCCGTCTGTGTCTGGTTGGAACAGGCAGTGCACAGTGCTCTGTGTACCTCCAGGAGAACCAAACAAACAATGCCTATATGATCGCATAAAATTACTTGGCTATATAATGTGGCTTTTATTCATACGATCTCAACCAATTCCTAAAGATATGTGAACTAATTGCGAATAAAATCTTCAAATTCTCTCACAATTTGAGTGCTATAAAAATAAATGAATGAATCAGCCGGCTAGACAGTAGCTGTCTACTGAAAGCCGTGGGCGCCATACTGCCTGCATTGGCAGTGCATCGTACAACCAGCCAAGCCTACCATCAGGATCCAATTGATCGGCGGCGCGATGCGACATATAACTCAGCCGCTCCATGCTAACTTCTCGAGTTTATACACAGATAAAACAGTACCCTGATCGCACAAATTAAAAGTCTGTAAAATCGTAGATGCACGAAACATTAGACCTGTATGAGGAAAGAAGCCCATGTTGTTCGGAGGCTAAGAAGATTTGGTTTGTAAGTTTAGAATTGATGCGGGTCAGTAATTTGGGATTAAGGTTAGTCGTAGGCTACCTATAGGAATAGTTTAATCTGGGTAGGTGACTCTAAGTGTACTGCAGGTCTTTCACGTGGGAAAGATTTAGTAGATCTAGGTCATAACCGGTAATTGTTTCATCCCCTTTAGGAGTATGGGGGTAGCCTCTCGCGTAGGTCATGGGGAATTTAAGCAGGGTCAGAGACTAGATACTAAACCAGAATGGGGGCAGTGGGCTTCAGGACAACCTGGATTCGGGATGATAATTTATTGCAGTCCCGTAGGGCTGAGATGTATAGCTCATGTGAATTGCCGAGGAGAATAATTTTCACAACTGAACAATGAAAAACTAGAAATAACGATCGCCAAGTCCCACGTCCTCTGATTGGTCGAGAGAGCGAGTGGGGCACACCTGACAGTTACATGTTACACAATGCCGATCTAGCTGTACATTCGGACTCTGATAGTTTGAGCTTCAAAATGGTACGCCATGCAGCTTGATATTTTCCAGTCGCTCTCATAAATTAACTTAATAGTGAACTATTATGTCAAGGAGAAAGAACGAAATTCGATAGATTCGTAGATCCAAATGTACGAGGCGCAAAACGCCGAGTATATTCGGATCTAAGAATATATTGTAATTGTGTTCTTTCTTCGACTTGAAATACACAGAATATGTGCAGGTGTTCTAAGATTTGATATAGAAAACATCAATTTCATTGTCAGTATAGCTAAACCATGAAATATTAGACATAACATGCAGTTTCATGGTTAAACCCGTATATTGTGCCCGACCTGACCAGTACAAAAAACAGTAGATTCGTAGATCTGAATCTACTGTTTTAAGAATAGACTGACGTCACTGGTGTATTTTAAGCGTCACTTATACATCGGCATACTCTGTCTCATACTATATACGCTGTAGTGTTACAGCTCATAAGGACCTATATGGTTAAGCCGAAATCACTTTAATGGGCCGTTAATTACATAGCAAATGTTTCAAATCTATTTTATTTTTTCACTTTTTGATGACGATACGTTATATAGGCTAATAGTAAGTGAAACGGAAAATTTAAATGCGAGTGAAATCAATAATTTTGAATTTTTGAAGCTCTAACAATATTTTTTTTTACGAGCCTGAACATTGTTTTCTTGTGTGTGCTGTGAATAGCTGTTTCTAGCCAATACAAACTAACAAACCTCCATCAAACTGAGTTTCCAGAGCCATGACGTATTTGTCCTGTGAGTTACAGATCGAGTTGTTCCTTTGAGCTGGGAAGGAAAAAAACAGACATGGAATGAGCACAGAAACAAAGGCAGCAGATTTTTCCGTGTGTAAGATTGATGAGTACTGGATCATTCATCTGGATCAGGACGCAATCTGCTGAGATCCCTAATCATTGCCTTGTCCCGGATTGCCCTCTCTGTCCCCACCCCAACAACCAATCTCAGCTACACAACTATTAGCGCTGCCTTAATGTAGGGCCAGTGCTGGCACCGTTGGTCCTACATTCTTAGCCTAAGTGTGAAAAAGGTCGAGGCCGAAGGCCGAGTTTATTTTCACATCCAAAAATGGAAAACCGCGAAGGCTTTAACTGCCCTAAAACACACTCGACCATAATGAGGATCCCTCATAATCAACAGATCGGTCACACCTGGCTGATTAGAATAATGTAGGCCTATCATTATTGGTGTGTACTTGATCATCAATAACTGTCCATTCCCGGCTTAGAATGTAGTGGTCGAACAATATAAATAATGTAGTGGTGTGTTTTAAGCAGGTTTTATTAGCCGTTTTAAATCATATAAAGACAAACTTGCAATTCAAACCTATCAACGTAACACTGGATGTGTACCTGAAAAGTAGGTAATATATTATTTGCACAGCAGAACTGTTAACCCGAAGAATGTGCGGCTGTACGATGTGCATGATGAAGGAAAAAATAAAAGGGAGGAACACACCATTAAGTGATCATAAATGGATAATGGGTAAATCAATAAAAAGGATGGGATAAATATTATCATACATATTAGCAACAAAAACAATATTGAAAAATTATTTGTATCTTCATAGCAAATATATTCTCAAGAAAGCAATATGGCGGAGAACAAGTGAGTCGAGTTTTCACATCTCTGAATTACAAATCTCTTTGGACTTTTTTAAGCTATGTGGAAGATATAATTGTTTTTATGCATATACTAGTTACCTTATGCCCATAATTTTATTAAAAATACTCAATTATAATGACTAAAAATAAACGAGAGAATTATGAACTGGAGATGAGCCCAGAAAGTGATAGCGATGACTACATGAAACTGCCACGCATACATTCAACATACTTGCCAGTCCCATTGACATAATGTGTTAAACCCAAAATGTCTTTTACAGCATGGTTTTTTTGATGGAAATAATTTTATTATCTATATGATCCAAGGAGTCAGAAAATGTCGGATGCTAAATTGTATATGTTTTTTTTATTTTTTTAAATTAGCATAATTAGCATATTTAATGAGGTAAATTAGGGAATCTCCTATATCGGAGCCCCCAATGAACACAAACTCTAAAATGTTTGCTAACTTTGCATTTATTCAAGCATAATAAAAATGTCAAACATAGTATCAACATTTTTTATTAAATACAAAATGGCTGACATCCGCCTTTTTGAATTAGCATAATTAATTAGTCTATTTGCCACTCTCATAGACATAATATATCAAACCCGAAATGTCTTTGCTGCAAGTTTTTTTTATGGAGATATTAGCTATATGATCTAAGGAGTTAGAAAATGCCGGATGCTAATTTTATATGTTTAGCAAATTTTTAATTAGCATAATTAGCATATTTAATTAGGTAAATTAGGGACTCGCCTATATCAGAAGGGTCAACATTCAATCAACACTAACTCGCAAATTCTGCTTACCTTTGCATTTTTCAAGCATAATAACAATGTCAAGCATAATATCAACATTTTTCAAAAATTCAAATGGCTGACATCCGCCTTTTTTTAATATGCATATATAATTAGGTCAATTCAGGACCAATATCATAATCCTTGATGAACCCGAGGTTTGACACCCTCGTTTCTACATAATCATGATAATGAATACGCTCAGAATATTGAAATAAATCTGATACAACGCTTTAAATAAAAAAATCAAAATGGCCGCCAAAAATAATATCAATTTTGTATGTCAAATAAGCTAAATCGCGGATATTGCCATAAATCAACTTGGAAATACTTCTGTTTTGACACAAATCACAGGATACAAATATATCTACAGCTCACTGATGTACCATGTTAGGCTACCTTTATTTAAAAAATCGCACAATTATCATATTCAAAAAACTGCTATGCGTAGGCCTACATCAAATGATATTAAAAATATAAAATGTTTTCACGGCTTCATCCCAGAGATTATGAGGCCGGTACGTGTGTTTCCAATGTAGCTGAGTTCCCTCAACGATGAGAGTGGTAATCACTCCTGTGCGACATACATATAACCGGCATCATCCAGATGACCAAATTTAAGATGTAGCTATTAGACAGACAGAATACCTGCCAATAATTGTCATGAACAAGCAAGGAAATCTGCATAGCTTTCAATACCATTATGGTGGCCGAGTGATTTTACCTACCTATAAATCACATTGCAGGCTGGAGTGGACGTGCATGCAATACTACAGTCTCACCTTGACCTAGGTTATTTAGGATTTTTGGCTATTCGAGGTTCTTTATATCGTGAAAATTGAAGCTGCCTTTTCGGCTTCACCACAAAACACTGATCCTCACAACTCTGGTACCACGTACGCTTGTTGTTATATTGTTTCATCACACAAAGGGAGACATTTCATTGTTATTCCCTTTACATAAGACTAGTATTGAATGATTTCTTCCAATCTTCAAGTAGAAGCACTGTGTTAATTGCATGTGTCCGGCGCATATTTTATCTGGAATCCACAGAATATCTAAAAGTGACACGTTGTGAAATATTTCAATGCTTCTACATGCATCAGCAAAAATAAGTAGAGAAATCTATTACAGTCAGCTTATCGGACATCTCACTCAACTGTATCAGTTTTGCTGAAAGTCGAAAATAATATTGTCATTTCTTTAGACAAAGGCCGAGTCATTATCTTGAGGCTTCTCGACCTGCCTGCGCCTTTTGACACAATTGATCTTATCTTACACTAACTGACACGCTGCCGAATTGGTATGGTGTTTCTTGTGTGGCTCTGGATTTGTTTTCGTACTATCTGAGAGACAGGTGTCAAAAAGTAACAAAATTAGACAAATTTCAATTATATGCTAATTAGCATAATTAGTTTAATTCGCATAAATAATTAGAAACAACTTGAAAATGTTATAACTTTTGTTAGAATAGAAAGTTAGAATAGAAAGTTATTTTTGTGTCTACAACCATGTTTTCCAGCCCGTAGACTTCGAATAAGTCGGTATTGAATACCCCAGACCTTTCTAATTAGCATAAGTTAGTATCAATTTGCATAATAATTCATGGAATTGCTAAAAAAATAAATTGTTAATTTAATAAATAGTTCACTTCAAATATTGATTTTGATGTCTGTACCTATATTTCCCACCCGCTTAAATTCTGTAAAAGTTGCAGAATTAATTTGCATAATTAATTAGGAACACTTGAAAATACTAAAACTTTTGAAATAATTAACGTACAAAGTTCTTTTTGTGTCTACAACAATGTTTTCCACCCCGTAGAATTCGATTGTGTCTGTATTGAATACTCCAGACCATTCTAGTTATCATAAATTTGCATAATTAATCATGAAATTGCTAAAAAAACTTGGAAAGGTTTATAAATAAGCCTATAGCTAGTAGGGGGGCTTGATCAAATAATCGTTCACTTTGTTGCAAAAGTCTGAAATTTTCGTCACAAGCTAATATGACCTGGATATTTCAGAATCTGCCGACAGACAACCGATTTTTTCCCTCTAGCGGCCATATTGGGCAATTTCAAAATGGCCGCCACTGTAATGAATTACGTACGCTAACTTTTAAACTAATCACCACAGAACCACTTGTAATACCTCTTCTATAGGTTATTTGAGGCCGGGATGACGATTATGATGTCCGTTTCGATCAAAAATTGAAATGTCAAGGTCAAATAACAACATCAAGGTCAAAATCGCCTAAAATTTGCCTATTACTGTTTTTCTCACTGGTCGATGTTTAAAAAGCTGAAAAAAATCCGTAGATTTCAGAATCCTTGCTATTTCAGAATATGCTGACATACAAGCAATTTCTTTCCTCTAGCGGCTATATTGTGCAATTTTAAAATGGCCGCCACTGGAATGAATTACACATACTAACGTTTTAACTGATCATCACAGAACCACATGTAATACCTGTTTTCCAGGGTATTTGAGGTCGAGGATGACAATTATGATGTCCGTTTCGATCAAAAGGTAAAATGGCAGGGTCAAATAACAACATCAAGGACAAAATCGTTTAACATAATTTGTTTATTACTGTTTTTCTCATAGGTTGATGTTTAAAAAACTGAATAATTTTTTTCATTAATTATATAACTTCGATAATGTTATGCACCAGAGGACTAAGTAGCGTGTGTTATTGGTCAGGTAATGATATACAATATAATTAAATATGGCTCTTCCTCTCAGTCCACTGTCCAAATACGCCACAGTAGAGAGCATGAACCACTGTAGGCCTACATAGGTATTAAATTACACAGTATACTTGCCTCAAACACCTTATTGGCACATTCACCTCTTTGGCCTCAGTATTTCGTATGATTGTCTTCGTCATTGTACCCCCTGTTAACCTGGGCCGTATGGATTTGCTTATGCCAAAGATTGAGGATGATGGTAATGTGGTAAGGCCTTCACATTATTGGACTGAGATGAGAGAAACAGCTTGGATAAAGTATGCTTCTGAAATTCTAGCTAAAGAGGGGATTGATAACAACGTTATGACAACCTGGTCAGGTTATGATTCTCGGATGAAAGATTGAATAATGAGGATACAACTGATATATTCCGTGGCTCAGTATGGGGAGTGGGTGATGCCTGAGGCCGGGGTGTTCACCTGGGGCAGAGCTGTATCACCGCTGGATGACGATCAAACGAGCACTCGGTATGATCATCAAGTTTCATTGGTGGCCCTCCATCTCCTTTAGCAAGGACCATAATCGATCTTTTCCACAGAGTCACAGGGTCATACCGACTCATTTGAAGAATGTTTTAACAAGCACTCGAGGGAGGGACGTATGTTCAAGTACTGTTCTCTTATCATCGAGCTTGAAATTCTCATTTGGCTTTTGTGCCCTCTCTGAGAGATGGTAATTTTGAGCTCTATACTTTGGATGAATAATTTTGTGTACCTTGTTCTTAGCCTTTGACCACACCATTGTTTTCAGATAGTTACCGGTCCATGTAAATAATTTAGTGATGTGGCTTTCTGTACATTATGTTATTTTCGTTGTCCAACGGTCTTCTCATAAATTTTCTTTGATGACCATGGATCAGTCTCATGAACACATCACTCGTCAGTTACAAGCTCGTGGTGGTGGCTTATCAGATCTGTATGACGATACAGATTCTATTGCATTGTACATTCTGGCTGCGCCTGATTCTGTGATATTCATTAAATTGCATTTCATGAACTTGTAGGTGTACAAAACCATCGTAACTCATCAAATGTACATCACAACGAATCATGAGAGTACTCATAGATCATAGAAGTCCATTCTTGGATGCTGCCCATGAACTTGTAGTAATTGGCTCTGGTGATGTTGTGGAGCACAAAATTACAGTCAAAGAGATCGGGTGTGATCTGCATGAATAGTGTGAGCGTGAAATGATCTACCAAGCACACATTCCGAGAAGATATATAGGAATCATGATGCAAAATACTACACTTCTAACCCAGTTATTTATGTCTCTCTAGTCCCGAAATAATGGACATATTTTTTTCAATATGAAAATAATCGTTTCATCATTCCTTGCTGAGTGTGCATGGTATTCTCATGCTCAATCCATGTTCTCGATATGGCTGCTTTAATTCACAGCGTACATTCAGTTCGTGCAGCATCATTTAATGATTACATACACATGCATATAGTTTCCTATCTGAAGAGTCAAATCACGCTCTCTGCGCATGACGAGATAAATAAGATGAAACTGCTCTCTAGAAACAGGACTCGAAATTCGAGCCCTGGCAGTCTGAGGCTGAGCACGAAGCCGCGATCTCCTGACTTTTCAAGCAGACCGTTTTATAACAGAAAAGTTTTTACACAGAAACTTATTAATGTTCTGAACTCTATTCACAAAGAAAAAAAAACATGTTACCTTATGGGTGATTTTAATATAAATTTATTAAATTCAAATATACATAAGCCTACTTGTGAATTTGTTGACACATTGTATGAATATAACTTCTTCCCATTAATAAACAAACCTACTCGTGTTACAAAAGTATCAGCAACACTTATTGACAACATCTTTACAAACAATATAAAGCACAAGGGTATTTTATCTTCTATTTTATATACAGATATCACTGATCATTTTCCAATTTGTCATATACTTAATAATAATGTACAACATGAATCGTCAATTATTATTAAAAGAGATATGAACAATAATAACGTGATTGAATTCCATAATCTTGTTAAAACTACCGACTGGAGTTTTGTCTGCTTGGAGAGCTCTTGCCAAGCATCATTTTCACTTTTCCATAAAAAATTACTTAAGTATTTTAATGCTTGCTTCCCCATTAAACATGTTAAGTCGCATTATAAAAATAGAAAATGTTGGCTAAGTGATACCCTGAAAAGGTTAATTATTAAAAAGAATAAAACATATTTACTATTCAAAAAGTTTCCTAATGTAACCAACGAAGTTTTATATAAACAGTATAGATCTAAAGTAAATTCTGAAATGCGCGTAGCTGAACGCAAATATTACCAGAACATGCTCGAAAATAACAAATTTAATCTAAAAAAGACCTGGCAGATATTGAAAGATATCATAGGGAAATCGAAACCAGGTAATATGAGTGACAAATTTTTAATAAATGGTAGTATTGTAGAGGACAGTCAAGTCATTGCTAATGCATTTAATGATTTCTATATAAACATAGGCTCCAATTTAGCAGGTAAAATTAAACCTAATAATCCATATATAAATCCGATAAGTTATATAAAAAATAATGTTACAGATAGCATTTTTATTGCACCTGCAACTAATGCGGAAATACTTAAAATATTTAATACTTTGAAAAAAAACAGTGCTGGGTGGGATGGTTTAACACAATCCCTGCTCAAACCAATATTTTTGAACGTAACTGAACCCCTTACTCATGTGATGAATTTATCTTTAGCTCAGGGCATTGTCCCTCTAGAACATAAAATTGCTAAGGTTACGCCTTTGTTTAAAAATGATAATAAAATGTATGTAAATAATTATAGACCTGTATCTGTATTACCATTGTTATCTAAAATCCTAGAACGACTGATGTATAACAGAATATTAACATTTATTAATAAACATGACATATTATATAGATATCAGTTTGGTTTCAGACAAAATTACTCAACAAATTTAGCTTTAATAACATTAGTTGATAAAATTACTGAATCATTACAAAAAGGAGAATGTGTTTTAGGAGTATTTTTAGATTTTAGTAAGGCATTTGATACAGTTAATCATAAAATTTTATTGGACAAATTATATTTATATGGAATTCGTGGTACAGCACTAGATTGGATCACAAATTATCTCTCGGATCGAGAACAATATGTAGTCTACAATAATACTAAATCAGATGAAAAACATATTACTTGTGGGGTTCCACAGGGTTCTATCTTGGGACCTCTTTAATTTTTATTGTACGTTAATGATATTTGCAATGTATCTGACATCCTGTTTCCTATTCTATTTGCAGATGATACCAACATATTTTTGAATGGTAAAAATACTGATGAATTAGTACAATGTATGAACTGTGAGTTAAACAAAGTTGTTATTTGGTTAGCCGCTAATAAGTTATCTTTAAACATTAAAAAGACACATTTTATGATTTTCCGCTCGAAACGATGTTGTATTGATAACCAACAAGATATAAGAATTTGTGACCAAAAAATAGAATTTGTTGAACACACTAAATTTCTTGGGATTTACATTGACTCTAAGTTATCTTGGAGTCAACATATATCCTATATAAAAACTAAATTATCTAAAGGTATTGGAGTCCTAAGAAAGGCAAGGAAATTATTATCTAAGGATATGTTAGTTACACTGTATAATTACTTAGTTTTTCCTTATCTAAATTATTGTTTAGAGGTTTGGGGTGGTGCTCAAGATATTCATATAAAATCTCTAATTATTCTTCATAAACGAACTATTAGATTGATCACCTGTTCGTCTCGGATGACACACACAAAACCAATTTTTCTCCAATTAAATTTATTAACACTGAAAGAGTTATATTTGTACAAGGTTGGATTGTTAATGTTTAAGATAGTTCACAAAATGAATGTACCAAAACATATTAATGATTACTTCAATGTTAATGCAGATGTTCACACTTATAATACCAGACATGCATCCTTATTTCGGTTACCACTTACCCGTACTAACTTGATGAAAAGAACTTTTAGATATATAGGTGTCAAAATATGGAATAGAATTAGTGGTAGTATAAATCATAAAATGCCAATTGGATCTTTTAAAATAAACCTTAAAAAATATGTTATGTATAACTATTGTATGGATATTTTTGAACATTGATTTGTTTTATGTTTTATATAATCTTTAATATATTGTTAACAAATGTATCGTTATGTGGGTAGTAATAATTTGTGTGTACTTTAGATTTGGTTTTGTTATTTTGTTTGCACTGCATGCACATACTTAATGAAGGAGTGTTAATATGAAGTTTAAGTTTAAAGGGCATATAGGCAAATCTGCCTTTTTCCCGTTGCCACCATTTGTAATACGGTTATTTGTTTGTATTGATTGTTGGAATTTTTATGGCAATAAACACAATTATTATTATTATTATTATTATTAACCACTGCACCAGCCCCGGCCCAAATTGCTCTAACTGTACACCAATTCCAAAGAGAGATTAGCAAAAATGTTCGTCAAAAAACAAAAATAAGAGGGACCATTTCTCTTGCTCTAGCCAGGTGCTGTCTGGAGCTAATATGGGTAGTGTCCTCATGCAGATAACTACTCCGTATGACTCTGTGCAGTCCAACAAAACATGTGCCATGTTAGATGTACAATCTTGTAATCATTCAGAGGCACATTCAAATATCTTTCTGTGCATGGCACATGCTTCGCGCCAAGGACACGGACAGGGTTTTATGCGCGGAATGTATCAATGTTGTTGTTGTTTTAGCTATTGCTTTCTTCAGTCAACCTGGTTTCTAAAACCTTTGGATGGTGTTTGGTACAGGCAAGAATAACAGGACACGTATTGCAACCTTGGTCCATTCGAGTAAGATGCTCTTCCCCTCTTCCACGCATTTAGTAGATGTGACACAACATCCTTGGTTGTGAGAAACAAACAGCGTGGGGTTCAAGGAAGAGCATACCAGAGTTAACAGATACATTAAATGCAATCTAGACAAACCTGGGTCTCTCTAGTCAGAGGCTGTCCACATGAAGCGACTTCAAGTAAGAGTCTGCCTACATGAAGCGACTCGAATATTTCTATGTGCTTATATGCATAGCAAGAGTTGTACTGTTGCATCTGTTAAAGAAGCACGACAGCAGCTTTTCACACAGGGCTCACGATGCCTTGTGAACATACCTTACACAGGCAGGTCTGTTTGAGCACGTCATAAGAACATTCCTACAGGCTTCCTATAATATGAATGCAGGCAGACTCGTATCATCAGGAGGTACCTGACTTTTCCAATTGGTGTTGGGAATTTGATGAAAGTATTTGGTTGTCATTCAGGAAAAAAAACTAGCTGATGCTAGTGATTCATATTCCTAATTAGTGCTTCATAAGTGCAGTAAAGCGGGTTAACGGTGCATCTCCATATGCATGTGTGAGGGGTTGTGTGAATAATGAGACTGCTGACTAGTAACTAAACACATGATTGTACTGAAAACATCTCCACTTTTATTTGGACTAGTCGTGATATATCATTAGTTTTCCCTTTGTTTTTTTATTTCGTATTAATACCATGACATACGTTTTATACAGTTAAATTTCCATAAAATACAGTATATTATCATTTTTTTTTGGTATTGCATTGCCTTTGTCAATTGACCATTGAAAAAATTTTAGTCGTCTTTCTCTTCATGTCAAGCTTTGTGATCTGGTTATTTGGAAACACCTAATAATAACGACAGTAATTTTAGTCATTGCTTCCATTGAAGGCATGTATATTTTTTCTTGTTTCACCGGTTAGGATTCATGTACAGAGTTGACCTACATTAAAAATTGTCCAATTGATATTCAGAACGAAAACAATAAAAGACCTGTTTTGGAAAATTTTAAAACGTCGCGTAAAATTTTTGACCGCTTTAAAATTTGCGGAAAATATAAATTATTTTAACTTTTCACACTTATATCGTCATATGACCTCGACTTGGTCATTGTAGATTGAGAATGACATCATAATTGTGATCCTTGGTCTCAAATACCCCAAAATAGAGGTATTACAAGTTATTATGTCATGTTTAGTTAAAAAGTTATCTTGTGAATTGTCCAATATGGCCGCTAGGGGGGAAATTTCGCTTGTCTGTCGGCAGATTCTGAAATGCCTAGGTTATGTTAGCCTGTGACAAAAATTTCAGACTTTTGCAATGAAGTGAACGATTCGACTATTTTTTTAGGTTAAGCTCCCCTACTAAGCCGCGTATTCCATCGCGCTCAGTTCGTTTAAGTTCACGATGAACTTCCCAAGGTATTTTAACCTTATATGGCTCATGCTGAGCAAAATCTGAGCTGCAGCCTCTTTGCATCAATATGACCATATGCTAATTAGCATAACTCGCAAAATTTGCAATATCAATTAGGAAAAACTGAAAAGTGTTGTAACCTTAGAAATGCTGAGCAGCAGGCTCCTTGTATCAATTTGATATGCCAATTAGCGTAATGTGTCTAATTTGCATAATTAATTAAAAGGACTGGCCCAGGCTAATATCATAAAAAATGGGTGATTTTATTTTGGCTTCATAATATGACCATATGATGTAAACATGTCCATAGAGTAGAACTGCAAAAGTTTTAAAATTTTTCTGCTGCGCACTCACCAGTTAGGCTAGATATAGAAACGAAATTCCTGATTTCTAAAAATTAGAAATACGGGTGTTTCGTCTCAAAATCTAGTCTAACTAGTGAATGCGCGGCAGAATTTTTTTTTTTTTTTTCAGTTCTAGTGTATGGACATATTCACATCATATGATCATATAAAGAAGTCAAAATAAAATCACCGATTTTTTTATGATTTTAGTCTGGGCCAGTCCCTCTAAAAAAAAATTGAAAATGATGTAACTTTGCTAATTTAATTA